>CAKASE010000076.1:1200000-1810000 GCA_916720795.1 Danaus chrysippus
AAACTTTACAATGCAATCCCTACTAATATTATAAATGCGAAAGTAACTCTGTCTGTCTGTCTGTCTGTCTGTCTGTCTGTCTGCTACGCTTTCACGCCTAAACCACTGAACTGATTTTAATGAAATTCGGTACAGAGATAGAGTTGACCTTGAGAAAGAACATAGGATAGTTTTTATCCCAGACTTTGGAAAGGTTCTCTTGGAAACGCGATATAACCGAACTCCACGCGGCGAAGCTGCGGGCGGAAAGCTAGTATACAATAAAACGTTGACGTCCACACTAGGCTAGGCCTGTATCGTGGACATCGGTTCTTTTCTAGCAGACACGATTCAGTAAATTTTACTACTCTTAAAAAAAAATAGTAAATAACAATCACATAGAGAGTGGTACTGTACTAAAAGTTGTTAACATTTAAAAAAATGAAATAAGGAATGTTTATGATATTACAACGTTTAAAAAATTAATTATATAAGAAAATTGAATAAATAAAATGAGAGAATTTGTTTGTGTGTGTGTCGCTTATGGACATCAGAAAAATAAAAGATGTTGAAATGGAGAGGGAAGGAAAAGGGAAGGGTTAGGAAAGGATGGGAAAAGGGAAAGGGTAACCGGCTCTCTCACTCATCGGACGAATCGCAGCATTTAAAGGCTACTTCACTACAGTTTTCATTTAAATAAAACTAATATTTTTATTATTTTTAACGGGCAGACGAGATGTCTGCCGTGATCACGGTTACTGCAAAGTAATTGAAACGTCTGGAGTATGTAGTTTATAAACATAATAAAATACGCGAAGTAATCTGAAAATATTAATTCGCACATAATGTTATAGCAGTCCGATCAGAACGAACATCTATGTATATACTTTATGAATCTCTCAACTACCTCTGAGCCAAGAAAGTATCTTGAAACGATTACGATCTGTTCATCACAGCTTTATAAAAGTTATTTAAATCTAGTGGAGATTCAAAAATTCTTATTATAATCATTTGAAAACAACAAACAAGGCAAACAAATAACTAATTTGTGTGTACACAACCTACTAACTAATTAAAACTATCATAAAACTTTTTATTAAAACGAATAACATTACCTTTCTTTTAGTTCAATCTCAACTGGTCACACACCTTGACTTTACACTTATTTTAATTTTATTATCAAATGACAATATTGAAGATTTACTCGTAACTAATATCAATAAACACACATCACAAGAACAGAGCTCACAGCTATAATTTTCCATAATTCGTTAATAAATTCATCCACTGTTTACTAATTAAAACTTATTCACATGCGCTTAGAAAGACAAATGACAATATTTAATCTTATATCTTTAAATACTCCTATATTTACCTTTAAAAACTCCTATATACCGAGAAAAGCTCGGTAACCAGATATTAATTATAAAATGGTGAAAAAATATATGAACAGTTTACCGACTGATCAGAGAGTCCCGTTTCATTTGACTATTAACGGACTTTCTACGAGATTTTAAACAATACAAAATCATGATTCAAATGTATTTTAGAGTCTGTAAACATTTGTATTTCGTAATGTATTAAAAGTATGTAAGTAAGAATTAATCAATATAGGTTTAGTTGTTATATAGGTAGGGTATGCAGTGCTTATTTGTATCTATGGAGTGCACGCCACTGATGTACGAAGAGGTGTAACTTATAGGATGTCTTAAATATCTTATATATAACTCACCGCTTGTAGCCGTAGTATCAGATGGATGTTGAAATACGAAACCATCGGACGCAAATAAGCTAGGTATTTCATTTGTAGGCGTTACTTCTGTAGTACTTTCAGTTGTGGAAGTGGTTGGGGGTGTTAAAGGAAGTGATATAGTAAGGGTAGTTACGACGTGATAAATATCTGTTGTAACTGTTGTTTCAGTAGATTCTACGGATTGTGTTTCTGTTGTTGAATTTGTTGTTTCAGTCTCTTCTGTTGTTGGAGTTTCAGTTGCATTTGTGTGTTCAGTCACTACCGTGCTATTAGTTTTTGGTAATATATAGTCGTACAGATCAGGTGACTTTGCTTCCCAATCTTTGTAATCATATCCGCCGACACCTTTCGCGTTAAATCTCTCAACATTCCAAATTTTTCCATTCCGTAAGTATAATGACCTTTGATAATTGTGTTCTGGAAAAATATTGCGAGTAAAATAACTTTATTATTATATAAAGTATTTAAATATGATAACCAAAAATGTAATTTCACATTTATGATATAACTATATTATTTATTTCATCATCACCACGCTTGCTCAAGACGAGTTGGCGATTTCAAACTTATAATTTGATTATAAGTCCATGTTTCCTCACGATGTTTTCCTTCATCTGTCAGTGGTGTCTAAATACTCTTATAAAGTACATATGACTCGGGAACATCACATTGGTACTTGCCAGATTTCGAAGATATAATTAGTAAGATTGCTAGTAGTAGTAATTATTATTATAGTATGATTTTTCCGAGTCATATGCACTTTCTAAGAGTATTTAGACACCACTGATTAATGCATTCCCAAAGAGGGTTGATGTCAGGCAGGCGGCCGGTCGTAAGAACAATAAGCCAAAACTATTCACAACATGTAAGGCAGACCCTGGTTGAAGCTGGGAAATTGCCAGGTAGATAATTAGTAAGATTGCTACTACATTACATTTACTACTCACTTCTTTTCGCCACACACGTAGAGATGAGTAGAAAGTTAAATAAAATGAAATATTTATTATTTATAATAATAAATATGTTATGCATCACACTGGAATATTCGTTGCATGTTATGAAATAACGTTTGTAGAATTTATTGCGAAATATTTTATTGTTCTGAATAAAACTAAAAGTCCAAACTTGTACGTTCGATGGATTTGAACGTTCGATGGATGGAAGTTTTTCGTTAAAAAATACTTATATTTTAAATAAAAATGTATAGAATAAATAAAGGTCATTACGAAGATAAGATTTTACATGAATTAGGTATTAAAGTGTTAGCATTAGTTGTAAATACAATAATCCTTATAAGTATATCCTAGACCAAGTTTGTTCTTATAACGATTATGGATGAAGTTTCTCGACTAAAATATTTTTTGTTTTGAAATTTTTGATATTGATCTATACACTTTTTATTTTTGTAACAAATCTTGCTTCTTATTGGTACTTTCTCTCAGCCAATTTCTTTTTTGTGTCGATTTTTACTCTACTCCTTATAATTTACTTCTCAATCTTTCAAATTTGATTGAAATTTTGTATGGCTTTAAATTTATATTGGGACAACCTAGGAATTATTTGTAGAAAATGAATTTACTCTATATATACCTACAATAGTAGCTTATGTCTCAATATTATATGAAACTGTATTCTTTTGTAGAAAAATAAATAATATAAATGTTTTTGTTTTTAAAATTATTAATGGTTCTAATTTTAGAAATTTAATATATCTAATCCTTTTCGAGGTTAAAAATATTCCCTCGGAATTAAACCGTTTTTTTATAATTAAATCCACAAGTTAAATATCATATTTGAATGAATTGTTCGTGATTAAAATTTATATAAAATTCTTCTGAAAACCAGGACTTTCGTGATAATTCTGAAATTCATCAAATTAATAAAATAAGATCGCAAATAAATCTTAGTTAAGAAGAGAGTCTCATGAGAATGTAACTTCATTAATATTGTTAAAATTTTCGCGTGCACTCAATCAAATGAAACAAAGTTTTTTAGGTGAACACGGTTGCTGTAAAATAATGTCGGGATTATGTAGTTTAAAAATAATAAAAAGCACGTACTTAGTACTCGGAAACCTTAGTTTCATTGAAAATTTATTTATTTATTTTATTTTTATGTTAAATTTTGAAATTATTCATTCAAGTTTTTGGTAAATCATTCACTATCAGGGTTCTGTGTTTTTAAAAGCAAAATCATAATTACAATGAGATTATACTTAGTTATAAATAGTAATTCTTTATATTTAAGACATTATCTTTGTTGAAAGCTACGAATCTATATATAAAAAAAAGGCGAGTTAGTTACACTATTTATAACTCTGAGGACTATACGGGTTTGGATGAAGATTGGTGGAGAGATAGATTAGAACATAGAGAGGACATAGGATACTTTACATACGATTGAAAAAAAAAACAATAAATTCTAATATATGGTTATGTACGGCCTTTAAGGCGGAATAGAGTTCACCCAGTCAGCTAGACATATATTACTAATGACGAATTTACGCGGGCGAAGTCGACTTAACACTAATATTACATAAAATTGTATATATATTTGTATTTCAAACATTATTTGTCCTTTTAACAGCTACAGATTGTTCACTGATGTCATGATTGAACCCAAACACTTTGTATATTTTTGATTTCAGTATCGCCTCATCGTCGCTGTAACTATCCTTTTTCGTGAGCCTGTCAAGTTTATGTCCAAATCTTCTTAATTTTGTCGTGTGTAGCAAGGCGTCTTTTAGTCTAATTTTCAACATTTCTTCGTCGTTTGGCGTTGTTAATTTTCTATATCTGTTTGGTTTTGTTTTTATTTGTTTTGAATGAGCTTTGTATCTCATAGCTTTGTTTTGGAGTCTTTTTCTTTTTGTTTCTCTGGAGTGGGAATATGCAGATTCTAATTTATATCTGACAATATCGCTATCTTGAGTCTCTTCTGATTCGCTGCTCGTACTTGATATTGATTGAAGTGAACTCTCCCTACTGTTTGAAGAAGCTCTTATGATCTTCCGTTCTTTTTCAACTAATCTTCTCTCCTTCTTTCTCTGTTCTTTGCTCTTTATTTTCTTTACGTTTCTTGCTCTCTGCTTCTGATCATTTTTATATTTCGGAAGTTTTGTAGTTTTTTGGATTTTATCAATTCTCTTTAAGTATTTTCTTGAAATCAAGTTGTGTTTTACTGTTTTTGTAATCGACTTAAATTTCGCTGAAATGTTTTCTGTGAAGAAGATAATTTTAATAATTTATTATTACCCAAAAAAATGCTTAATCACTGTCTAAAGATACCTTAAATATTAATATAATAATATTTTAATGATCATTCTTTGGCGGATACATATCTACTAATACATTTTGAATTTTCCTGCCACATATTATATGAAAGAAAACGTAATAAAACTTGTAAAATTTCTATGAAATAAAATTTCTTTTTAGTCTTTATGCCAAAGACATCAACATTACAATACTCTACTCACCTTTTCTTTCTTTACCAAATCTTCGTCCCAGGTCGTGTCCAGGGAACAACCTATCCTCAAGAGCCGTGTGTAGTTCCATCAAGAGTAATTTCTCTTTAGCAGTACCCACGATATTCGCGTGCGGCTTCAAGATATACGCTTCTATCAGTTCACCAATTAACGTGTCAGAATCCTCAGTAATATTAGGATATGCTTCGACTTTCTTAATAATATCTGAGATTTCAGCTACGTCTTTATCCGTGTAAATCGTTTCCACGACATCAAATACAGCGTTTATGTCGCTTGCGAAGGCTGTATGTCGGTTCTCCAGCGCGTATATGGCGTAGTTAAAATATTCTGTCAAACAATAGCATTTAAAATGTCGATATTAATTTTTATCTTATTATAATGCTGGTGAATAATTTTGACTATTTATGGAGCAAACATTTTTATTGTCGTTCAAAATTGGGCATTTGCTTTTGATCTGACTATAGTAATAAGCTTTACTGTTTTCGATATTGTTATTGAGTAAGCGAGTAGTTGCTATTTAATTTCCCCTTAAAAAGATGGAAGGCCAGTGAATACAGACTCTCCCTAAGTCATTGAAGAAAAAATAACAATAGTAAAGAAGTTTTTTGTTTGTTGCTGTTCAAATCGTAGTCTTATAGCTACTATACTACAAATTGGTAGTTTTTTTATAACTAGAAGTGTGTTATATGTTTGTATACCTTGCCTCACGTCATCCGTGGCTAACATCAACATCTGAAGCAGCGCCTGGAACGCTCCAATCATCAAGCCGCTGAACATCGCCAACGTATTTTTTTCCATTGCGCTGTTTGGGAAATTTCATTATTATTACTGTAAATGATGCTCTTTTACTCTTCATTTAAATTAATAGATAATTACACTTGTTCATTACTTACTATAATTTATTATCTATGGTAAAGTACTTCAAAAGTACTTCCACCATATATATAAAGGATATATATGGTGGAAGTACTTTTTACTTTGTATTCATTATATATTTTAATCTGTAGAAAAAGGCGCTCTGGTTTTTTTGTACATTTAAGTTTAGTAAGACTTTTGAAAAGGAATAACGATTGTTTAAAATAGACATTGAAGCAATAGCTTTTAATGTTGTTTCTTTTTACAGGTTAGTAAATAATATAATGTTAATTTGTACTAGATATATAGGTAGTCGTAAATTGTATTTGCAAATATATTATTGATTGTATCAAACTTTCATAAAATAAATTTCTATTTTCAGAGGAACAGCTACAGTTTTTGTTTCAATAAACAACATATTACATTACAATACCTACTTTAGATTCCCATTTAGAAGCTATTTAGTATCATAGTTTTGGGTAATATTAAAATCTTATCTAGTCCTCGGAATTTCTTATTGTTCTTATAATAATGCATAAAAAAGTAAATAAAATTTAATTCACAATCGAGTTTAGTATAAAGTTGTTGTTTATTCAATAAATATTAATTACTCTGAGACGTTCCATAACTTCTCCTTTTGCAATATCTGCAGTTAAAATTATCGAAGGCTCATCAAAATCCGTTCAGCCGAAGAATAGTCTTATAATCAATTACTGACTTTTCTGTATGTACATATATTCTTCTGGATTACCCTATCATTACTTATCAGCGACAAGTCTTAAATAAAGGGTGTTTATTACATTTTAGATTGGATTTTTTTTGGGGGTCACTGACCTTGCTAGTCTGGAATTTAGATCCATAAGTAGTGTGTCAACATGGCTGGAATTTTTATGTGACAGCACTATTACCAGTTCACGAACACTTGATGCGAAGTAATCATTGGTTTTATTTATTTCGTCTTTAATTTCTTCAAGAATTGGATTCTTGGTAGTCGTTGTCCAAGGGTCCACTGGTGTAAAATATTAATTAGTTAGAAATGTTGTATAGGCTCCTATATCTCAGTCGGGGACAGATTTATTCATTCAGACGTAAAATTAAGAACATTTTGCCAACATCAGAATATAAATTGTTTCTAATGTTCGCAATAAATACGCATTTAATCTGGTAGACCGTAAAATAACAAAAAAATCTTCTAATATATAACATATTTCTCCTGTAAGATAAGACCAAAAAAAAGGTGTAAATAAAAAATTCTAATTAAAAAATTATATGCCACCAAATCGTGTTTAATTCTGTTTAATATTGTTCTTACCTTACAAATGTACTGACTAGAAATACGTACAATGATCAGATCAGATTAGGCAGACTCTGGCTAAACCTGGGAGATTGTCAGGAAGAAGAAGAAATACGTACAGTGATCAGAACAGATCAGATCAGATTAGGCAGACCCTGGCTAAAGCTGGGAGATTGTCAGGAAGAAGAAGAAATACGTACAGTGATCAAGAACGTTGTCTTCTGTCTCATGAGGCATGAGGCTTAGCACGTTAATAGTAGGTGGTGGTGGTATGAGTGTGGTGTACTCATCAGGACTGGTTGAGGCGAACCAATGTAACAAATCTTCTAGCGTCGCGTCAGCAGGCAACGTATTAGTGAGAAGATCTGAATTATTGAAGGGAATTTAATTAATGTACTATATTAGTCTACACCGAAGCTAAGCAAAGTTTTATTGACTTTTTCAAATATCCGTCCGTACGACAAATTGAGGCTACGTAATTAACATTACCCAAAACATTCACTAAAATAGCGAAGACTAGCTATAATTATGGACATTCGTTTCAGTATCTCGTTGTATTTAATACATTCGCTTATCTTAAAATATTATCTGCCTACATTATATATTATTCAACTTATAAGTGCAGTCTAACAAATTCTTTAGTTCTTTAAAATTAAATCAGTTATATTTTCGGCTTTAATAAAACATTTTGTTGTTTTCGTTTGGGACGCTACTAACACTACAAAAGATAGGTCAAAAGTTCATTCATTCATTTCCATGAAGTAGTAAATTATTTTTTTATTTATTACAGTTAAATTATAAACCTATCATTAAAGTATAGTTGTGAATTAAAATAGAGTTTTATTTACCAGTTATCTCAAGAGTAGTGTAACTAGAATTAGTTTCAGGAACCGTGTCGTTTATTTCTTGGATACCTTCATCTATTATTTCTGAAGTGAGAGTTGTAGTTTCTGTAGTAGCAGTGTCAGTATAGTTGTGTATTACGCTTATAGTTCCTTTTGTTGTTTTTGTTTGAGTTGTTGTTACTGTTGGAACTGTTGTTGCTGTTGGGACTGTTGTTTCCGTTGCAGCTGTTGTTTCTATGCTAAGTGTTGTCACCTCCGTGGTCGTAACTGCTGTTGTTTCTGTGTTCGTTTGAATTGTTACCTCTTTCAATTCTGTTGTCGATTTTGTTGTTTTCAAATCATAATCATAATAAACACCAGGTGATTTTGGTTCCCAATCTTGATATTTATAGTTCACGTCCATGCTCCTCTGGTTACTTTTGAGGTAAAACGACTTTTTTGTTGTAAGTACGTGATCCATCTGTCTTTGGTATCCTAAAATTAAGTGATATATTTTATGTTAAAGGGGCAACCGAGCAGACGGCCAAGCTTATTGAGGTAGTGCCGTCGCCCATGGACATACGAAACATGTATTTGCGGATGTGTACCCTTGATTGAGGAATAGGGGGAAAAGGTTGGAAAGGGAGGGAAATGGGAAAGGGCAGCCGTCTCTCTCACACATCATACAAAACGCATCCATTAAAGTCTACTTCACGCCGATCTTCAGTAAGAGGGTGGTACTTACGGTCGAGACAGAACATGTTCGAGATGTAGTGAATTGACCACAACTAGGCTCTACCTCACAGATTACAGATTTTTTTAAAATGACTTACCCTGAACCATACAAATGTTTTCCAGAATGCTAATGATTATAAAACATCTCATATCCAACAGTAACATTGAATTTCATCTATTATAATATTTTAGACTGAAATGTTTCTTACAATATTCTAATACATTTTATGGTTGATATTAATATTTGTGTGGGAATGTTTGTTTGTTGGTGAAGAAAAAGTAAATGAAAAAAAGGCGCCATAAACCTATTTAAAGATGAGAGAATTTCGACGTATAAATGTCCAAAAAAGAAGTATTTGTTTTACGAAATCTTATAAAATATAATACTATTCTATACGATAAAAGAAAATAATCTTAATAGCTTAAAAATTAAGTATTTTCTCTATGTTGGTAAGGCGGAAAGATTTTTAATGGTACAATGCCAATCGAGCATGAATTTGCGCGGAGAAATGTACTCAGAATAAATATGAATACGAGTCAAAGTATTTGCTTAGTATAAACTATAAATGTTACAATAAAATGTCTCGACTCACGTTATGGCTTATCGTTCTTGCAATAGGTAAAGAAACTTTTCTATTTTTCTCAAAAATATTCATATTTTTATTATTATATTTTTTTTTTTGCTTTTCATATTTGGGTATTATTTGCTTTTGTTTAGTCCTGTTGAATTCTTTAGCTGTATTATCTTTTTGTAAAAATATTATTATAAAGAGCCAATGCCTATATTTCAATTATTTTTTAGATGTAAATTTTTAATTTAGCATAATTTTCGTACTTCCACCAGAGAGATCTATTGCTTCCAAACATCGAAGCGTCAATCTGGCTTTGGAGACTGTTGTAGAATTCGACAAACTCGACGACGTGAAAGTCGTCAATAATGTTCAAGATTTCCTCACAAAAGTACAAAGACTATTGAACAAAAATCACAGAACTGATCTATCTACTCGGAGGAAGAATCTTTATCAGTTCTCAGATTTTCTAGAAGACGTTATAATAGAAGTACAATCATTGGAAGACGATGATTTATTGGAAATATTCAATATCATCAAGAAGAATGTCGAGAAACGCAAAAGAAATGATATTTTGGATGAAAACGGGAGAAGATATTTATCAGGCAAACTATCGGTATTAAGACAGAAACCGATAGTTGAAATACGAAGTGATTTAGACGATCTATTAAGAGAGTTGAGGAATGATAAACAAAATAAAAGCAACTACATACTAGGCTTCATAAACACGCTATACGAACGTGACGCACAACATAAACTAAAGAAATTCGTAAAAAAATTGAACATATTCAGACGGAGTACCAGGAAATCCAAAGTGGACTTGAAAGATATTATCGAAAAAGTTATAAACGACGTGATATATGAACATTATAATAATTTACAGGGAGATGAGAGACGCTATATAAAAAAATACGTAAGATCATTCTTTGTAGATGATGTACCGAACGACGAAAAAATCAAACCTACTGAAAACGAAGAGACGACCAAATACGTAAATACTAACGAAGAAACAAGCGAATCAGTAGAACAAGCGGTAGATGTCAGTCCATTTACAGACGCCACACAGAAATCTACAGTAAAAATACCAAAAAACAACAATTTGTATCCAAAAACAACAAAAGTAACGAAATCCCAAAAACATGAGTTCAGAACTGGTTTTCCAGTAAGAGAATATCAATTAGAAGATGTAACTGAGAAAGAAAAAGACGAAGATCGTGCCGAGGATTCTGGGCATCTATTCAAAGCTCAAGACGGCGTCGCCACTCATGAGATCTTCGCAAACCATTCGCTTGAAATCAACGTTAATTTAATGCTCAAAAAACATAAAGATTCGCAAGAGGAAAACAGCTTTAATAAGAATAAGTATGTCTACTTAAAAATAAGTAATATATTATACTAGATTTTTAAGGAAAAGTCATTATGTTTAAAGATGTAATTAGATTTCCTAATATGTAATTTTCCTGCATTTGTTTGTCTGTTTGTCATAATTATTTGTTTTCTTGCAAAGTTCAGCCTAAACCCTAATACCATAGTTGCAATTAAAATAACAAAACTAATATTTTCGTATACCATACGATTTTTATTAATATAACTACATACTTTCGATGTTTCGTTTACTTTGCAGCAAGCGTGTTCATGGTTTATTTTAATTTATTTCAATTTATATTCAAGAAAATCTTAGATCTTATTATTATTATAGTAATGGAAGTCATATATTTTACCTATTTTCAGCTATCAACACAGACTTTCTCAGAGGGCATCGACGAAAAAAACTAAGAAACACAAAAAACATCGCACAACCAAAGCTACTCTGTCTGCTGAAACATTTGGTAGTTTACATAAAAAAACTACAAGAAAACATATAACTAAAAAAAGGTCACGCGCTCCCAAAACTAGGAGTACAGCGAAAGAAGCTATTCTAAGAACGATGATGAATGTTGATACTGCTGAAAAAGATTCAGAGGCACGCTCTGATGACGATCGGCGTAAGAGCTTTAAAAATGTCTATACAGAAGACCATAAATCAGTAAAAACTACCATAAAACATGCCATGAGACGTGCTAATATACCCATTGAGAACTATTTCAACTTTACTCAAACTACAAGAGTGAATAAAGTCATTATACCAACAGTGAGATCACATCGCACAACTACGACTTCAAGGCCAGTTGTCACAACTACACAAGCTACAACTTCATCGCCAAAAACTGTAACAATTACTACAACTACACAAAGCGATGTTTACAATGAAATACAACATAAAAACGTTACTGACGCAGAATTGTCTAGCGAGATCGAAAATTTAGATTTAAATAATCCGGAAGACACAAATTTAGTTGACTCAAACAAAACAGTTACTAATGAAACTGTGAAGTTTAGTTTAGATAATTATTTAAAGAAATCTGATTTACGAAATGTAGAGAATGATGAAAAGATGAAAAATATAGAAGATACAATGAGAAATGACTTTAAAATGTTAATGTCTGCACCAACTACCACCACGACGGAGACCTTCACTGATGTATTTAAAGAGTTAGAAGATGCGTTTGAGATTTAACCATTGAAAAACTATTAAAGTTAATAAATATTCTAACTATTCCAATTTTTATTCATCTTTCAACATATTTAGGCATCTTTTGTAGATTAGAGTTGAGTTTTGGATATTAGAGCCCAAATAAAAGAAAAGCGTACATCACTAATACTCAGTTTTTTATTTAAAATATGTTATCTTTAAAGAAATAAAAAATGTATACTAAAATTATTGTGATAAGTATATAAATGCGTCTTTTTAGTTTCAAAACTATAAAAACAATAATGAAGATGATATTTACTTGGATTTAATGTATTCAACATTAAATTTATAACTTTTTAGCATATTCGTGTTTGATTTGAACTCACATATTATCATTTTACATAAACAATGAAAAGAAACTATTAAATCTTAATAATTTACACGACTGGCAACAGTATGCAAATATCAATTTTTTAACTGGTAGCACTGCGACATTGTTTTTGACACGCCTTTCCGAGTCTATACTCAATACTGTTTTTTGCGTGTGTTTGTGTATTTTTGAGATATTTCTGTGTAAATTGTGTGTAATTCTGTAAATTAATAAGTTATTTTATAAGTGTTCTACTGATATAAGTGTATTTTGTAAGTGAGCGCCGAGTATATCAGGTGATTATCATACTTAATATGATCGAATTGCATACAGCTTTTCATTAGGATGAAATGAATAAAAATACCACACACCGATACTTTTGAGAATAATATTTTATGTTGTTTTGTTTATTTATGTACGAAAATATACTTGCTTGTATAATGTGACTAGAATCTGAACTTTTATTATTGATTTTATTATAAATTAAACAATTACTTTCGATCTGCACTTCGATAAAATCGTCCAACTTGCTACATAGTGACTCATACAGGCCTTTCACAAACTACTTCTATTTGTACACACTATCGTTCTGATTACACTTAAAATTATATTTTATCTTTATTTATATATATTGTAAATACATATACATATCAAAAGTATTTCTTCGTTGAAATATTCGTCAATTTAACAAATCATTATCCACGATTCTATGTCTAAAATTTGGATTTCTGAATTGACTGAATTACTAGTCACTTTTATGCAAACATTTCGTATTAATTCTTGTAAAAAGTAGTGATGGACCCGGCACCCGCAAGGTGAATCCATTGAGCTAAGAGGTTTCGTCTCGTCTTTTCTAGTAAAAAAATACTAATACATTATTTGTCTTTTTATTGTTATATTATCTAAACTCATGAAATCTAATCTATCATTATGTTATACTAATGAGAAAATGTTATGAATTAAGGAATTATAAAATTTATTAACATTTAACAAATATGTGACCACTTTCTGTGACCGGACAGTCGTAGATGAGATTTTGTTACCAAGATATAATTAGAAGTCATCAAAATTCATTGAAACTCACATACAAGTAATTAACCTTCGGCATACAAGGTGAAAAAAAATCCTCACCTATACAACATGGGGTAAAATTAACCCCACAAGAGATTATCTCTAATCTGTGTGTAAATCTTATGTAATAAGTTTGAATGGGTTTTTTGTGACGGGTATAATTAAATCTAATTAATGAAGTACAAAAAGTAGCAAATTAAACATTTATTATAAAAAAAACTTAAAAATTACATAACCTCTCCATAAATCTTACAAAATGTTATTAGGTGGAATAAAAAATTAACAAAAATATTTCTCATACTTATCTTAATTATTTTACTTATTATACTAAAACTAACTATATTTGGCTTTATAAAAAACATCACAATTAGCTCTTTATGGCTATTTGAGCGAGATCATTCGTCATGTAAATCAGTACAATTTTGACACATCAAATTCGCATGTTCCTTGCATATCGCGACATTACATTTGAAACATCCGTTCAGAGTCTTCCTATCTTTGTTTCTTGGACAGAAAGAACATCGCTGAGACCTTCTTGGTTGCTTTTGTGGTGGTGCTGGAGCTTCTTCATTCAGCATTTCACACACACGTCTTCTTATTTCTCGTGGTATATGTGGATTATCCTTTCTTTTCCTGAGGTGCTCTTCGATTAAAGAAAGTCCCAATCGCTTGATAAAGTTCTTCCTTAGATTGGTTTTGTTCCTTTCAATGCCATTATTCAGCATATACACAATAAAACCATTTATACCAGCATGGTTCAACATGGAAAAAAATACGGTAAGAGGCCAGCGCTTACAGTTGCGGGAGACATCGTATGTTCTCGCAAGTTTATCAACTACATCAACTCCACTTTTTGTCGAGTTGTAAAATGTGATGATAGACGGTTTTCTTTGGTCTCCGCTTTCTGGATCCACCTCATCATCATGATGTAATGAGGACATCATATGTACACATTTTCGCGGCTTTGGTATGTAGGATACAATAGTAATGTCTTTTTGAAATCCAAAAACAGATGATTTTTCTTCACGTCGAGCCTTGAACTGGAGTGGAATGCATGTCTTGTGCGACCTTAGTGTACCAACGGCAGTCAATTTGTGGTTTTTGAGCAAATTTTCAGCTGTTTCATAACTCATAAAAAAGTTATCCATGGTGATGTTTCTTCCTGATCCAGACACGCATCTCACCAAACGATCGACAACATCAAAAGGCTTATTACTCACTGTATAAGGACTGTTGTCAGGCTGTTTTCCACAATAAATTTCCAAGTTCATTGTGTAAAATGTTTTAGCATCCACTAACGCGTAAATTTTCAACCCATACTTAGCTGGCTTGGATGGTATGTACTGACGAAAGCTACATCTTCCTCTAAATGCCACGAGTTCTTCATCTATGGTCAAGTATTCATACGGTGTATAGGCATTCTGACAGTTTTTGACGAATATTTCAAAAATATCTCGAATTGGAGCCAAGCGATCGTCAGCCACTCTAGCTGTACGAGTTGATGAATCATCAAATCTCAAGCTATTTATCAAAAACGAAAATCTTTGCCTCGTCATAGTATTTCTAAATACTTCAATTCCTGTGCCGTCATTACTCCATAAGTCTATAAGACTTTGCCGACCAGATCTAAACAACCCTGCCAAGAACAACAGCCCAAAAACGGCTTTTATCTCAGCTTTGTCAGTTTCCCCGTATGTTGAATTAGACGTAGAGTTCTCCATTCTCAAAGAAATCTTCTGGTTCGTATTCTTCAAAACAATGTCAACGATTTCATCAGTGAAAAAGGTCTCGAAGCATTCTTGGTGAGTTTTTTTATGTCGAGCTGCATATTTACATCCAGGCAAATGAGTAATAAGATTTTCGGCCCTTGTTCGAACATTGGTTCGCGGTGGCGATTTATACCACTTTGTTCTTCCATCTTTTCCTAGATAAAATGGTTGAAGTGTTGATGTCGTATCATCTGAATGTGGTTCAATGTTTATTTCGGCATCTTCCACGTCCGTATCACTTGGAACTTCAGAAGCATCGCTGATATGATCCGATTCGTCATCACTAGAAGGCAGAAAGATTTCATCATCCGACAAAGATTCATTTTCTTCCAATAAGGCCGCAGCAATACTATCATCCCGCAGGTTATTATTCATATTGACGATCTATACCTGAAATAAAAATAAAAAAGTATAAATAAAACACTTATTGTAGCTGTAAAAACATAAAAAACACATAAGTAGGTACAAACTTTTTTCACGACGACCCATACAACGTGGGGTTAAAAACACCCGGGAACCACTTTGGGCGCGTGTACACACGGCGCTGGCGCGCGCAACACTGATCCGACGCTGTGATTTAACGCGGCAATATTTAATCTCCAGCTACTGTGAAAATCAAGTTGTTTAGTTTCGTTTTAATATAAAATCAACACAATTTAAAAGTGTTGGGGTTAAAATAACCCCACCTTGTATGCCGAAGGTTAAACATCAAATTGAAATGAAGTCATATGTAATACTTAATTCAATTACATAGAAAAACTTAAAAAATTAGTTTCTTATATCAATTTGATAAAAAAAGTTTACTAAAAAAATTTGAATATGTTTTAAGATGTAGTCTGAGTTATGAATTTTTTTTATAATTCAGCAAAATAAAAAAAATGCATTATGAGATCTAAGATTTTTGCGAGTACTCATTTAAATGAAACTAATATTTTTGGATACTACATGGTTTATTTTTGATTATAAACTACATACTCCCGACGTTTCGGTTACTTTTCATCAACCGTGATCATTAAGACGAGATGTAAGTGTCTCTCAGTCGGTCTTATTTTATTTCCTACTGCCATCGCTGTCTCGAGATCCTGCGGTGTGGTTACGGACATGGGATTTAATATTTTTAAGAAGAGGATCTCAGGTGTTTGATAGGTTCCAGCCATCTCTATTGAAATTGGGGTGTTTTTTAATTTCGATAGCCTCGCGGATTAACCTCGGAATATATATCTGTCTTGACAAGCGAGAATATCGCACACCTAGATCTAAACAGGGTTAACTCGAAAAAGCATATTTTTCAGAACAAGCGAAAAACTGATTATGCTATAACTTTGTACTGCAGATGGGTTCTTTATTAGTCTGTGATAATACAAGTGGAACTGGAAGAAACATGATAGAGCAATATTGTGATACAGACTTATATTGGGGGTGAAAATAGGAATTTTTGAGTTATCTCCCTATTACTTAACAAACACGTGTAAATTTTATAATTATTTAGAGTTGAACCTACTTTGATAAATTTGGTTTTGAGTTGACTCCCTTTTGAAAAGTCAACATGCTTAAAAATGTAATAGCATTTGGTAATATTTATAAATGAGTACAACTCATAGCGCAGTCTGCGACCAGCAGTACGGGTTTATTGGGTGATAGATTAGTAAGAAAACACAATTTAGTAGGTACAAATCAAACTAAATTTCTTTATTAATAATTCTTTAACAATCAACAGTCTGTATCTCTTAGTTATAGAAGACTAAGTACAAAAATAAATCACAGAAATAGGAACCTTCTGTTCTTAAAAAAAACAATTCTAAACATTTTTCAAAATTAAAAAACACATTACTCTTAATTATAATCAAAACTAATTAATACTATTTAAATGCAATTATGTAATGGCACTTTGAGATCACCGTTTGTTAAAATCACAGTTAAGTATCTTACTTAAAATCATATTTAACTTCTGAGTAATTAATTCAGCCGTGGGGTGTACGGCAGAGTAGAATATCACTCCCCCGTTTCTTCCTGGGTGTCGTAAAAGGCGACTAAGAGACGGTCATAACAGCATTTACATGTACAGGCGATTAGCTTGCGACTAATCGCTATTCAATATGCTCTAACAACACCATTAATAGGCCCATGGAAGCAAAAAAAGTGAACTGCACCGCATTAGTGACTTCTTGTTCTTTTGCGGGGCTGTTTCTGGTTACCCCCTTTTAAAGGGGAAATACCGTGAAGAGTGAAGAAGAATAATTAAATAAAAGCAATAAAAAGTTAATTACCCAGATCACCTAGAACCCCTTTATAATAAACTTCATAATAGGATTTTGGAATAACGTTCTTATCTATCAATTCTTTTATGTCTTTCTTTTTTGCATCCGACAATGCAATTTTCTCAGTATATGCCTGTGTTAAACCAATTGAAAAAATCGTTTGATCAGTAGCTGTCCCAGTTCCTCTTGCTCGGAGAACTCTTTTTCGAACGCAAGTTTTCCTAAAAGCTTCTTCTGCAAAAGATGTTTTGTAGAAAAACTCTTCTGGGTGTTCTTTTTCGACTCTGAGAATCTTTATCTCATGCCATTTGATTTGATTTTTGTCCTCGTCTATATTGAAATTGGTGCCCCATGATTCTTGCAATACTTTGACGTCATAAAACATATTGTGGGTCATTTCTATGACTGTGTAAAGTTTTCCCGTCTTCTTTGCTGTACCAATCAAAGTTTTGTATTGCTCTGGTATGTAGATTGGACCCGACTGCAAATATCTTTTGATCTGTTTCTCTATCACACTATGAACATTATCGCCTTCGTTTTGGGAGTGTCCGCGTATTAAAAACTTGTGAGTAATAGACTTGACTGGCAACTTGTTCACAGCATAGGCATAGACAGACAACAGATATTTATTTTTTTGTTGTCCGCCACAATTGTCGGAGTAGAAAATTATATCTAATTCTTTGTTAGGATTTTGATCTACCTGAGATTTAATATAGTTAAGTATACAGCTGCCAATTTCAACCGCTCCTCTCTTTGCTTCGGTTTCATCCCAAAAGTAGCAGATGACATCTTTTGCCCTTAGATCGCTGATTGTGAAATTGAGGCAGTTGATCCTAGATTTATAAAAGAATAAGGAAACTTGTCCCTTTGGAATCTGCAAAACTGCTTGCAAGTCGTAAACAGCAGTGATGGTACCATCGGTTCTATTTTTGTCTTTTTCTTTTTCAGTTCTTGCCAAAGTTTTTTCTTCTATATGCTGTTCATATTCTTGGTGCAATTTGCGCTTTTCTTCTTCATCTGAGTTCTTGTACCGTTCACACAGATCACATAAATCTTTTTTAGGTATAAAGAAAGAAATGTTAAATTCAGTGTTGAATATCCTATTGAATGTGGAAGACGTAGCAAAGGGTAAACCATCCTCTTCACGAAGTCGTTTATAATCTCTATATATATCAGCTAATGATTTATCACTTGAAATATATTCTCTTGTGGTTTGCGCCCTTAAGTAGTGAGATTCAACCCTTGGAATAGCATTTATAAAATCTATAACGCTCTGTTTAACTTGAGGATCAATAGTTGGATGATGGTCATGTTTTCCTCTCAAGTCAGCCAGAATAACTCCTGTTTCCGTTTTCTTGGAAAACGCCGTTTTTATGGCTTTATTGCTCAAGTCAAGGGTGGATTTAAAAAACAGCTTGCATACTCTAATTTTAGATCCATCAACCTCAAAATAAAAGGCAGTATTAAGTGCTCTTACGTTTTGTGTACTCGAGTACCGATATTTAGGCTTTATTTCTTGTGAATGTCTTACTATAAATTCTCTCTGCCTTTCAAGATTGCCGAGTCCCCAATATGCACGAAAGAGTTGTTGTCTTGCCATTTCATTGATCTTATCTTTGCATTTGAGCCGACATTTTTCTCCACAGGGGGGGCCTACTTTTCTTTCCGGTACTTCTTTTTTAGATTTCGACGAAGACTGGTAGGCTTTGCCTGAATTTCGCAGCACTTTTGCAACTTTAAACTTCCAATTCGCTGGTTTGCGTACTCTCTTTTTACTTCTTTTTTCTATCACAGGATCTTGGTTAATAATTTCAGCAGCCACAACACGTTGAGGGTCTTCATGCTCTGTACCATTTTCGGTGTCCGACGAATTATCAGAAGATGACGAACTGTCACCAGATGACGAACTCGAGGAGCTAGTGTTGGTGCTGGACGAATTTGAAGATGATGGCACAACTTTAGGCAAGGTCTTACCTTTAGGAACGACTCGGAAAGTGGGATCTGTGTCGGAGTCATCAATAACACTTTCATCGCTGTGTATTGGTGAAATATAATAGAACGGACCATGCTCCTGTTGTTTGGATGTGCTCGGGATAGGCTCGCCTACAACTTCAACGGTTGGTTCAAGTGTCTCATTGTGAGCGTGTACGACAGGAGGAGGGGTCACGTTTTCTTTATCTCTTCCTTCTACCATATTAACTAAAATTCGTCCACGGCTCATCATTTTTCTGAAATATAAAATGCATCTTGTGAGCCAAATCCATTACAAAAGCTATTAATTTAACGTTTCTCCTCCTCTGAACTATGTAAATCAAATTAATTTTGCGGATTCCATCTAAAGAGCTTTAACTTGAAAATGTATCATTAAAACCGGAACCAAAAGTTAAGTGGCCAAGATTAAATTAAAATTATATTGGGCTGAAAATACCTATTACCACAAGCAATAGAATATAATTTTAAACATTTTTTTTTAAAGAAATATAAATGTTAAAAAAATAACTCAACAAAACAGGCTCAACTAGAAAGTAAAAAATGTTTTAACAATACGGTAACAATACAAAATAAAAACAAAATATCAACTCACCTTACCAGCAATACAGAATCAATTCAAAATGTTGTTTAAGTTTACGCGATTTCAATCATCAAAATGGCGACAACTCGAAATAATACTCAATCAAATTTCAACAATACGGATACAATTCAAAATAACTCCACTTAGTCAACCAAACGTACGTACGCTCCGCTCTCATTAACGTTGGCAACTCGCAATATCCCCGTGTTGGTGGGGAAAGAGGGGGCACCGCTCGGTCAACAAAAAAGGCTTCTAACGGCATCTAGCGTCAAGTAGCAGCAATAATTTTAAAGTTTGTTTTATCGGTCGATAGGTATTACGATAAGGAAATCGATGGTAAGCATAACTCTAAAATGGATTTTTTTGAGTTAGCTCTCTTTAGATCTAGCAGTGCGATATGTGGTTTATCAAATCTAGTGTAATGGGCTGGTTTGTCCAATGCATGTTCACACACTGCTGACTTCGACGCGCGCCTATTCCTGACGTCTGAAATGTATTCCTTTACCCTTGTACCAATGCTTCTCTTTGTCTGTCCCATGTATGACAAGCTACAATCAATTTTATATACACCCGCTTGTTGTAAAGGAATGTTACTCTTGATCGGTCTCAAGAATTGGCTCACTTTCTTATGTGGTTTATAAATAGTCTTGATTGAAACCTTCTTCAAGATGTTGCCTATTCTGTCAGTAACTCCCTTCACATATGGTAGAATTGCAGGTTGTCGCTCGACTGTAGGTGGCTTCGTCTGGTTCTTACATGCTGCAGCTCGGCCTTTTGGTGGTCAGTATCACAAAGGTGTTGTGATCTCTGTAACAAAGATTTGCTAACGGTAGCTAACTGTACCGGGTGGTGGTGTGAGTTACCATTGAGATACCTATCTGTATGACTGGGTTTTCTATAAACAGAATGTCCCAAAGTATTGTCAGGATTCCTGATGACAAGTATATCAAGGAAAGCTAAAGAATTATTTGCCTCTAATTCTATAGTAAACTGGATCTTATTATTGATAGAAATGAGATGGTTCAAGAAAGCAGATGTTTTGTTTTTATTTAATATGTGAAGGTGTCATCTGCATACTGGTTATAAATTAAGGGTCTTATTGTAGGAGAGCAACGCAAAGTAAAATCCGAAAATATTAATTTCATTTAAAAATGAATTAATTGTCATTTCATGTTTATTCTGGTCATATGAGGAACTTCTCATTCATAGGCAGGAAATATCATACACCATTAAAAATAGATAATATTCTTACACTGATAAATATTACACTAATATAATGAAAAAACTACTGTAAGGAAAGTAGATTTCATATGAAAGAAAGAGCATCAAAATATAGGGATAAATTTAGGAGTTATAATACCTAAGCCAGACATACTAAAAACTTCTTCTACCTGTCAATCTCCCACCTTTAGCCAGGGTCTGCCTTACATGTTGTGAATAGTTTTGGCTAATTGGTTTTACGACCGGCCGCCTGCCTGACATCAACCCTCTTTGGTAATATTAATAATTACTAACAACTTATTGCAAGATATTTTATGGGTTGTCACTTAATAATGTTCTTGTGTATTTTTGTAGATAATTTATATATTTTTCATAGAATTAATATCTGATTCTCAGATAGCTTGGAATTCCATAAGGAACTGTATTGTCAAATATTATAGTATTTTTTATTGATAGGCCCATAGTAACTAAGAAATTACACATTTAATGTGGAATATTTAGATATTAAAATACATCTTCATAGATTGAATTATGTATATTGTATTATTTCTGTTGAGTTATAGGTATAGATAATATAACTGTGTTTTAATAAGAAATAAGTTCTTTTAACTGGTCTGTGGGAACAAAATTTGGTTAAATTTTAACTAAAATTTAGATTAAAAACGAGAATTTAATAATAAATTTCAATTAATATAAAATATATTTATATATGAAGTCGTGGTGGCCTAGTGGTTAAAAATCCGCCTTTCATGCACGAGGGCGCGGGTTCAATCTTGGCAAGTACCAATGTGATGTTTAAAGTCATATGTACTTTATAAGAGTATTTAGACACCACTGACAGATGAAGGAAAACATGTGAGGAAACATGGACTTATAATCAAATTATAATATTGAAATCACCAACCCGTCTTGAGCGAGCGTGGTGATTAATGCTCAAATGCCTAAATTATAATATTAACTTCCAAAACTTAAATATTTTTTGCCCAAAAATTTTTATTTATAAAGGAGCTGTTTGTGATATTTTAAATGCTAAATGTTTTTAACTCTTTTACCTAAAAAGATAATGTATTTGCAGTTTTTGTTTTTATTTTACTTTAATTTAATTTTTTTTTTTTTGTGTATTGTCTTGTAAGTGGAAAATTGATTGATTTGTATTTTTTGTTATTTTTATTTTATATTACAGTGTTTTTAAATTGTTTGTTTCAATAAATAAATATTATACAGGGTGACTGGTGAATTACTATCGATATTTGAGGACGTGATATTTGACGATCATATATGACAAAATAAAAATTAATATTACATAAATATTAATAAACTTCTAAGTAAAGTTAACCAAAAGTTATGTAATTAATTACGCATCGTATGAACACCCTACAGATTAGGTATACACACACACACACACAGACGCGGCGGCGGCGTAGTGTTGTATCAGCACGCCGCCGCACGCGTCCACACTTGGAACACTTGGAACGTGTACACACTTTATTTATTTTTACGGAAATTTGGTCAAAAATTAAGTACCTATTTTTTTTACATAATTCAAATGAGAATCATGTACCGAGTATGCTCCTTAAATATTGATAGTAATTCACCAGTCACCCTGTATATATATTTCAAGTGAATAAAGCCATCACACCCAGTTTTCATATAATAATTTCTTTTCAGTAGAATGGCAACTCTAACCGATCCCTATGGTACAACCGGTCAATTGACCCTCAAATGGGACCCCAAGAACTTGGAAATAAGGACCATGTCCGTGGAAAGAACCCTCGAGCCTTTAGTGCTTCAAGTAACAACACTCGTCAACAGCAAGGATAAAACCGCTAAGAAGAAAAGACGTTAGTATTCACAGCTTAATAATATAGATTTTTGTTATGTATTAGTTATTCTTGCTGGATGTTGTTATAATAATAGTATGTCAAGTGTAATGTAGGCAGGTCACTTTATTATATTAGTTGCTGTCATTCAGTTTGATACTTACCACTATACTTACATGACTGTAGTTTTATTGAATACTACAGTTTTGACTAGATGTGGACCGTAAAGAAAGTTATGTATATAAAATGAATTTGAATTAGAATTTCAGTATACTAGGTTTTGTATAAGCAGGCAGTATATTTAAATCTTTTTAATATAGGTTTTGACTAGATGTGGACCATAAAGAAGGTTATGAGTTAAAATTTCAGTATACTGATGCATATTGGTTAGTTATTGTAGCTATTGGGCTGATTTTTTTGAGATTTTCTTTAAGTAGGAAGTGTATTTAATTATTTATAATGTAGGTTTTGACTAGATGTGGACCATAAATTAAGTTATGTATTCAGAATTTAAGTATACTCATATACAGGGTGACTGGTGAATTACTATCGATACTTGAGGACGTGATATTTGACGATCATATATGACAAAATAAAAATTAATACATATAACATAAATATTAATAAACTTCTAAGTAAAGTTAACCAAAAGTTATGTAATTAATTACGCATCGTGTGAACACCCTACAGATTAGGTATACACACACACACACACATACACACGTCGGCGGCGTGGTGTTGTATCAGCACGCCGCCGCACGCGTCCACACTTGGAACACTTGGAACGTGTCAACACTTTATTTATTTATACGGAAATTTGGTCAAAAATTAAGTACCTATTTTTTTTACGTAATTCGAATGAGAATCATGTACCGAGTATGCTCCTTAAATATTGATAGTAATTCACCAGTCACCCTGTATGTTTGTTAATTAGCAAAAGCTGTTGGGCTAATTTTGTTGAGATATTGTGTAGCCAGTTACTGCAGAAATATGTAAAAATATAAGCATATCATTCTTTAATCCCTACTAATATTATAAATGTGAAAGTAACTCTGTCTGGCTGTCTTTTACGCTTTCACGCCTAAACCTTTGAACTGATTTTAATGAATTTTGGTACAGAGATAGAGTTGACAAAGAACATAGGATAGTTTTTATCCCAGACTTTTGAAAGGTCCTCTTGGAAACGCGATATAATCGAACTCCACGCGGGCGAGGCTGCGGGCGGAAAGCTAGTAACTATATATATTCTTCTAGTCATCTAAATTACAAATATCCACAATATTTATATTACATATCAGTTTTTCTCTATTTTTTTTTTTTAAATCATTTATATTCATAATAAATACGTCAGTTTTTCCCTATTTTTGTCATATTGACCCCTATTTTGTTCACTACAGCTGGTAAATCGAAGCGTGCGAGTGCTTTAGTGGCGACAGTTGAACGTGCGACTGAGATCTTTATAGAGCGAGGTCAGATAATAGCTTACGAGAACCCGGAGATCACTCAGGAGATGTTGGCTGCTGTGGAGGAAGTTAGGAAGGCTGGTGAGTGTATGACAACCTGATATACAGGGTGACTGGTGAATTACTATCGATACTTGAGGACGTGATATTTGACGATCATATATGACAAAATAAAAATTAATATAACATAAATATTAATAAACTTCTAAGTAAAGTTAACCAAAAGTTGTGTAATTAATTACGCATCGTATGAACACCCTAGAGATTAGGTATAGACTCACACACACATACGCGTGCGGCGTCGTAGTGTTGTATCAGCACGCCGCCGCACGCGTCCACACTTGGAACGTGTCAACACTTTATTTATTTATACGGAAATTTTGTCAAAAAGTAAGTGCCTATTTTTTTTACATAATTCGAATGAGAATCATGTGCCGAGTATTCTCCTTAAATATTGATAGTAATTCACCAGTCACCCTGTATATATATGAGGTATATTTTAGATTGAGAAGAATAAATAATATAAAAAAAATACTAATTACTAACGAACAATTTTATAATTCTTACAAATTCATGAAAGTAATAGGTTTTTAGTGTGATATTAATACACAATGATGATTGATACCTCACAGAATCTAACATGTGATTATAAAATGACTCGCGATACAGAATTTACAGAGCTCTGACTGTTACAACGGTTCCCATGCTATAGAAAGACTCGATACAAGACTACAGATCTTATTAAAAATATAACTAGTTTAATTTATTAGAGGGGAGGGTTGCTTATAATATAAATAATATGATAAGATTTTGCTTGAATTCTTCTATGCTGGACAGAACTAACAGATTTTTTTATGGTTTTACCTTAATTTTTTAGAAATCTTTTTTATATATCATATTCTAGGTGCGGCCATGAGTCTAGCTGCTCGTGAGTTTTCCGAAGAGCCTTGCGCTTCGTCTGTACGTTCGGGAATGGTTCGAGCCGCACGTAGTTTGCTCTCAGCTGTTACAAGACTTCTAATATTAGCCGATATGGTGGATGTACATCTTCTGCTAACTAATTTGAGGACGGTGAGATCATTTATTTATTTATTTAAAAGATACATCAACATCACACATATTCAGCACACAGGAACAACAGATAAAATTGATAAAATCTAGGACCTGATATGAGTGAAAATTACAGACCTACACAACATTTACACAAAGAAAAAAAAACTCATTGTCTACCTGATGAATTGACATGAATGAATCATTGACATATCATATCATATCATATACAAAAGCAGTAGAGCCTAGCTGTGTTCAAACATGGTCTGTCTCGACCGTAAGTACCACCCTCTCATCGAAAGTAGTCTTTAATGGCTGCGTTTTGTATGATGAGTGAGAGAGACGGTTGTATTTTCCCTTTCATTCCTGTCTCTATATTCTACAATAAAAATCGGCAACGCATCTGCAAAAATTATTTTACATATGTCCATGGGCGTCGGTAACTACCTTCTATCAAGTAGGCCGTCTGCTCGTTTGCCACTTTTCTCATAGAAAACAAAATTTACGTTGCTTTTTTTATATACATATATATATTTTTTGTGAATGCACGCTGAGTTAGCCTTTAATTGTAGTGTACTTTGTAAGATCATTGTACATTAAGTTGGCTTCCTAATAAATAAATGTCAGAATTAATATCTACCTTCCAGGTGGAAAACGATTTGGACAAGCTAAAATCAGCGTCCTCTCAATCGGAGCTGTTAGAATCGGCGCGTCAGTTCGGCAGATCTGCCAACGAGTTAGCTGCGCAGGCGGCGAGGCGGCAGAAGGAGTTAAAGGAACCGAGAATGAAAGACGAACTCGCGGCCGCTCGAGCCGTGCTAAAGAAACACTCTACCATGCTACTAACTGCGTCTAAGGTATATAAATGATATAATATCTAGGGATATATCTTAAGATTTATCCATTCAAGAAACTCTATATAATAACAGGAGTTTCCGAACTTGTTTTGGTGACTGTCCATAGTGATATTGACGTACATCAATGAGATAATATCTAGGGATATATCTTAAGATTTATTAGGGTCAGTGGTGTCCTAGTGGTTAAAAGGTCCGCCTCTCATGCATGTGCGCCGGTTCGATCCTGGCAAGTACAAGTGATGTTCCCGAGTCATATGTACTTTATATGTATTTAGACATCACTGATTAATGCATTCCCAAAGAGGGTTGATGTCAGGCAGGCGGACGGTCGAAAAACAATTAGCCAAACATGTAAGGCAGACCCTGGGTAAAGCTGGGAAATTGACAGGTAGAAGAAGAAGGTTTATCCTTACAATAAACTACATATAATAACAGGAGTTTCCTAACTTATTTTGGTGACTATCCATAGTGATATTGCTGTACATAAATGAAATAATATCTAGGGATATATCTTACGATTTATCCTTACAATAAAGTATATGTAATACTAGAGGTTGTGATATGTTTCCTCCCCACTATTTCTAATATGGGAATAAGTCATAAATTTACCTACTGAAACATTTTAACTTCAAATTAAATAATTAATTATCATAGCTTATATATTAAGTATATCTATAAAACCTTTATTATTTTCTGTGTCTCTTACTGCTTCATCAGATCATCACTCACAAGTTATTGTCTTTTACTTTTTGATAGTATGCATAATCGTTTAAGAAATTTTTAACCTATTAAAACTAAAATCTTACTTGTACAAGCCCTTACATTTCCTATTATAGATTACGCTGATGTGTGTTATCCTGATCTCAATGAAACCCTATTGAACAAACTTGACCGTCTCCTAAATAACTCCTTACGTTTTATCTTTTGTCTTCGTAAATTTGACCACATTTCTCACTGTCGAGCAGAGTTCAAATGGCTTCCCATCCGCCAACGCAGAGAATTACGTCTATTGTGTCTTCTTTTCTCCATTCTTTTTGATCCCCAATCTCCTCTTTACTTAAAAGATAATTTTAAATTTCTCTGTGACAATCATGATCGACAGCTACGCTCTAATGACTCTCTCCTCCTCTCTTTTCCCAGCCACCACTCTGGTTTCCTCTCTAACTCCTTCTCTGTAAAATCTATCAGACTGTGGAATAAACTTCCACTAGAAATAAGAAAGGCAGCTACAAGGGCAATTTTCAGGCGTCGTTTACAGGAACATTTTGCTCAGAATCTGTATTAAGTCTCTGTTTTTATTATTGTTTTTGGTATATAATGTATATCTATTGGTTTGTGTGTGTATGTGTATGTATATGTATGTGTATGTATATGTATCTATATATATGTGTATATATTATTTATATATCAATAGAAATTTATATGTATATTTTTACTTTTACATACATACTGCTACCTTCTTCATGTTTTTCTGCTTTTCCTAAGGATTGACTGGCAGAGAATGCCTTCAGGCATTAAGTCCACCTTTTGTATCTACATGTGTAGTTAGACAATAAAGTTTTTAAATAAAAAAAATAAATAATACCCATATAGATATATTTAATGAAATGACATTACATTAAATATAAATTTGCCGCGCTTCGCGTTTGTAACTTGTCGACCAGACGCGTCACTATTCACTAATGGCGGATTATGTTTAAGTTTCTGTTCACTTTATGATTATTAAAACGTCTAAAGAGATAAACTAAAGGAATATAATTGAGGAGGTGATATTAGTGGACTTTAATGTCGTTTCTTTGTATTTTTATAGAAACAAATTGCAGTCTACTTTGAAAATCCTCAATAATATACCCTATATATATGTTTGTCTGTCTGTTCCAGGTATACGTCCGTCACCCGGAGCTAGCCGCGGCTAAGGCCAACCGTGACTTCGTGTTACGCGCGGTCTGCTCCGCTGTGGACACTATCTCGTGTGTGGCGCAGGGAAGACCGCTACCACCGGCCGGTGAGAAGATGAAAACAGATTCAGTGACACACACAGGGACAAACACACACTCAAAAAATACTCATTCCCAAAGAGGGCTGATGCCAGGCAGGTGGCCAGTCGTAAAAACAATTAGTCAAAACTATTCACAACATGTACTTGATTTATTTAAAAGGTACATCAACATCACACATACTCAGCACGCATAAACAACAGATAAAATAGAAAAAAAAAATCTAGGACCTGATATGAATGACTATTACAGATGTACACAACATTCACACAAAGAAAAAAATAAAACTTATTGTTTACCTGTTGAAATTAAGTGATAATTATATAACTATTATAGAAAAAAATGTAAGGCAGACCCTGGCTAAAGCTGGGAAATTGACAGGTAGAAGATACAAAGAGAAGAAAATACACACACAGAGGAATTTTCACGAATTGTGTGTATGTTTGTGTATGTATATTATATATATTGTATTAATGTTCCAGGGTCAAATCGTGTTCCCGTTGAAGGTCCAGGGGAACTTGCTCAAGCTTTGGATGATTTTGATGTGAGTTAATATATAATAAAAGTTTAATTAAATATTGAATCCTATATAGAGAGAGCAGCTTGTATAGTGGAGGTGAGTGTTTAACGTTAGATAGGGTCCTTTAAACCTACTCCTGGGTCACAAGTCACAGTCACTGTTATAATAATAATAATAATATTTATTTGCTCTGAATGTAGATACAGAATATAGGTGTACAAATAGATTTTAATATAAGTTCCAGGTACATTCTACTATAAGGCATGCAAGTATTAGCTTTAAATTATAAATTAAAATTAACTATTCAATTAAAATTACAAATTAAATCAACCATGCAATTATAATCATAAATTCATATTAAATGTTTTACAGATTAAAATTAACTATTGAATAAAATAACAAAGTCAAATTAACTATTCAATTATATTATATATCTGATGATTTGTGATACAATAATAGATTATTTAAGTTATATATTTTGTATTTTATACATTTTTAATTCAGCAATTTCTTACAAAATTATGTGTTATTATCCATTAGTAATTCGTTTACTGAGTAATAGCACTTGTTAACTAGAAAAGAAAACAAAAGGTTTTTAAGTTTTATATAAGTTAATTCTTTTATCTCATTAGGTATTTTGTTATATACAGGGTGACTGGTGAATTACTATCAATATTTAAGGAGAATACTCGGTACATGATTCTCATTCGAATTATGTAAAAAAAATTGGTACTTAATTTTTGACCAAATTTCCATATAAATAAATAAAGTGTGGACACGTTCCAAGTGTTCCAAGTGTGGATGCGTGCGGCGGCGTGCTGATACAACACCACGCCGCCGCACGCGTGTGTGTGTGTGTGTGTGTGTGTGTGTGTATACCTAATCTGTAGGGTGTTCACACGATTCGTAATTAATTACATAACTTTTGGTTAACTTTACTTATAAGTTTATTAATATTTATGTTATATTAATTTTTATTTTGTCATATATGATCGTCAAATATCACGTCCTCAAGTATCGATAGTAATTCACCAGTCACCCTGTAGTAGGGGCTATGGCCAATATGTTCTTCTTTAATAATGCAGTTTTGTAGTTGCTTGTACATAAAAGGTTCTGATATTGAGACAGTAGATTTATAACGCCGTGTCTGGTATCTCTTAAAAATGGAAAAAGGTGCTAATTTGTTTTCACAAAGACTGCAATTTCAAATATATATAAATAAGTAATAATAGATCTAAGGCATCGTTTTTGATCTTTAAAGATACTTTCGTTTTGACAACAGTTACCCCAGAATATAATGGTAAATCTTAAAAAAGAAACAATTAGACCATGATATGCAATTAACTTTTTATCCAAATTATGCAAAGCATATGCTGAGACGTTAAGTTTTTTACAAATCTGTTGAAGCTCCTCTCACTATAACGATGGACCCGACACACGCATATAAATATATGGAATGAAGAGGTTTCGTCTCATATACAGGGTGACTGGTGAATTACTATCGATACTTGAGGACGTGATATTTGACGATCATATATGACAAAATAAAAATTAATATAACATAAATATTAATAAACTTCTAAGTAAAGTTAACCAAAAATTATGTAATTAATTACGCATCGTGTGAACACCCTACAGATCAGGTATACACACACACACACACACACACACACACACACACACACGCGTGCGGCGGCGTGGTGTTGTATCACGTTGTTATTTATACGGAAATTTGGTCAAAAATTAAGTACCTATTTTTTTACATAATTCGAATGAGAATCATGTACCGAGTATTCTCCTTAAATATTGATAGTAATTCACCAGTCACCCTGTATATTGCTATATGCTCAAAACTCATTTATCAATAGACTTTGCGTAAAATATAATGAAGGTTTTAGTCATAATGATATGTTTAATGTTCCCTTACAGTTATAAAAAAAAATGTTGTTTGAAACCCAAAAATAAATTCTCCTAGTTTATTACTTAATATGTATTCCTTTTTCCGTAAGTAAGATAACAATGCGACGTTTCGTTGATTTTTATAACTATTGTATTTGTTTGTTTGTTTTTTTATAAATGGCAGCTTCATTGGTGTATGTTTTTGTAGTTTTTATTTATAATTTAAGTGTATTGTGAGCTGTTTGTGCCTTAATAAAGCAAAAATAAATTAAAAGAGACGAGACGAAACCTCTTAGCATTCAATGGATTCACCGTGCGGGTGCCGGGTCCATCGCGTTGCAGGGAGAGGAGCTTCAACAGTGCCTGGGACTTGCGACCCAGGTGTAGGTTTAAGGGGCCCCTTAACTAACGCGCGTTATACGCTCACCTCCACTGTCCAAGTTCCTCTCCCTACCTAACCAAATTTGAAAAGAACCTACTAGGGCTGCCTTCGACGTACGTTCTAAGAATGAATTAATGTTAGTTCTGGACAGGCCCAAGTCTTTTAGTAGGTTATAGAGAGATTTAGCTGTTATACCTCTCGCTCCCACCTCTACCGCGTACAAATCAACGACGAACCTATTTCGAGTTAGTTCGTTAGTGAGCTCGTAATACTTATTGACCTTGATGGCATGGTCTTTGGGGATGTTGGTTTCCCAAGGCACCGTAAGCTCTATCATCACAACGCGCTTTAAAATACGCGAATATAGAAATATGTCTGGTCTGGAGGCCGACGCACAAATATCCTCGGGGATTTTGTATTGTTTCTCATACGTATCCATCATGATAGTCCAATCCGAAGCCGCTTTAAGGATAGAGTAAGGCTTGACGCTTGATTTTATAGCCCTGGTGCCCTCTCTCACAAAACCTATTGATCGCTCGTTTGTGGTTATTTCCCTTTGCGCTCTGGCTACCGAAAGACTAACCGCTTCACGTATGATCTCTAAAACCCTATCGTGACGACGCGAGTATTGACCGCTGTCCAGGAGAACCTTACATCCCACCAGCAAATGCTTGGCAGTTCCAACTGCCTTTCCGCAGATATAGCAAGTTTTTTCGGTACCTTTACCCCATCTTACTAAATTACTCTGATCTGGGAGAGTCATCTGGAACGCATTGAGATAAAATTTTAGCAAGGCTGGCGACCAGTCATGAATTAGGGTGCGCCATTTTAGTGCTAGTGGAATGCAAAAATCTCCCATGTCTAACCACTCGTTCTGCATTTCTAAACTCATTGCATGGATCTTGTATTTATCGTTCTCGTCTTGCCGAATAAAAGACTTTAATATATCCGTATCTTGGACTTTCCTACTTGATCCTAACCCTACTCTGTTATTTTGCGCTCCGATCATAAATTGTTTATGGAATTGAAGTCGTGACTCTAGCTCTGGGGCATCATTGTCTTTTGGGAGTGATGTAACGACGTCATCATGGGATTTTCCCAGGATATGTCTCTTGGAAACTCTTAGGTGTTTGTAGAGCTCCGATGGTCTTTTTAGATTCATCCCAAAACTATTACGATCCCTGAATAAAGCCGATGAATCAGCCGTTAGCGCGAGCCCGAGCCACAACTTCAACATCTTTATGACGCCTGCATCTAATTTAGATAAAAGGGTTTTACTAAAATCATAGACGAGGAAAGGCCAATTCAAACGTGAAGTTAAGTAATTATCGTAGATCCATGCTTTTTTTACGTTACTGATCTGCTGGCTATCTACCTTGTTGAGATCATTTAAAAAGCTATCTACTATTCCTTCTAAAGATGGAGTACGACCTATATTATCAATCTTACGACCGAGAAACTTGAATGGTGCATTTTCCGTAACCGTAGAAACGCATTGACCGCCTATCGATAGTCCCGGATCGTATGAGGTGTATCTTGTATTCCGCCTACCAAGACACAGACAGTGACATTTACTTGGTTTTGTCCTCAATCCATCCGTCCACTCACAGAATTTATCCACTTCATCCAATAGTACTTGACAGTGTTTGGGGAGACGTGTCAGTATTGCGAGATCGTCAGCGAAGGCTAAAATGGATTCCGTGTATTTGTTATTGAACTTAAACCGATACCCCCATTTTTTCTCATTGCTGATAAGTTTATCTACTAGGATATTGATTATAATATTAAATACTATTGGAGATAAACAGCACCCTTGAAATAGTCCTACATTGTAACTCAAACTTTTTGAAGGGCCTTCTTTAGTTATAATAGAAAACTTTAATTTTGAGTAATACGACGCAATCATATCGCTAACTAAGGGTGGAAAGTTATACCATCTAAGCGCGAATAGCATCAACTCGTGTTGTATCGACCCGAACGCGTTCTCTAAGTCTATCCAACAAACTGTAATTTGCCGCTCGCTTTTTCTAGCATCTTTCAAACTCTCCGACAGCAAGGTATTGTGTTCTAGGCATCCAGAAATCCCGGGTAGAAACCCTTTCTGGTGATTTGGCCTAAAATACTTGTTGCTGAGCATGAATCGCGTCATTCTCGTTTGTAGGACCGAGAAAAAGATTTTAGATATTGTATTTGTTAAGGCTATCGGTCTAGTATCCTTCGGATCGGTAACTCGATCTTTTTTGGGAATGAGGACAAAAATTGCTTTCCCGAAACACTCCGGGATTTGCTTCCTTGACCAGATTTTGCCGTATATATTTAGGAGGTGTTTACGAACCGATGGACATTTTTTAAAGACTATATATGGGATACCATCGGGGCCCGGTGCAGATTTAGATGATTTCCTCTTTATGTGACTACTTATTTCGTCTAACGTTGGTGGTATGCCGTGAAAATCGATATGAGGAATTTCCGGTTTTTGTTCGTTTGGATCCGTATAGAGCCTTACACTTTTAGGCACTTCGTATGTACTCTTGAAATGGTCGTAAATTTGATCGTTGGTCAAGAGAAGCTGTCCGCGTTCTTTCTTAAAAATGGTTTTCGAATACTCAAAAGGGTTTTTATCAAAATCTACTTCCTGTTTGGCCCGGTCAAAATTACCGCGATATTCTGCAGTTTGTGCCGATATTCCTTGAATTAATTTAAGGATTGATCTTAACGCCCTAGCTAGCTGATGACTAAGGTGGTTGTCGCCTAGAGCTTTGGCTATACGTAGATTTTTTATTAATTCCCGTTTTTTCTTCCTCATTTTTATCTTGAACGAATTTTCTTTATTTTTGCGAGCGTAATGATTACGTGGTGGATATTGCTCGTTGAAGTAGTCATAAACGGTATTTTGGAAAGTTTCTACCTGCGAGTTCAATTCCTGCTTCGAGCCCGGATGCTCTAACAGGACCGCTAAATTGTCGTCGTGAACTTTCCAAGTCGATTGTTTCATGTTAGGAATGCTAAGACGTGTCCGGATGTTAATGGACTCCTGGTGGTTTCCAGTTAATAGTTCACCATGGGATACGTGAGGGTCAACTCTATCCGAAGTGATAATTGAAGAACTTACCAACGATTGTCGTGCTTCAACACCATTATGTGTTTTTAGGTGTTTAATGTACCAGGCTCGTCTCTTGTAATTTTTCCCGCACGTAGGGCATTTCAAGTCCGTATTCGCGCCGTTTTCGCCGTTTAAATCGACCGGTGGACAGATCTTCCGCCCCCCCTCTCGGACTGTCCCAGGGGTATTTTTCTTTTTAGGACTTTTAGCTTAATAAATCCCGGGCTGGGCTTGCTAGGCCGTTGCCCTCGGCTGTCTTTCCAGCAGTCATCCGTCTTTCCGGCAGTCATCCGTCTTTCCGGCAGTCATCTGTCTTTCCAGAGTCAGCCCGACTCTCCGGGCAGTCGTTTTATATGAGACGAAACCTCTTAGCATTCAATGGATTCACCGTGCGGGTGCCGGGTCCATCGCGTTGCAGGGAGAGGAGCTTCAACAGTGCCTGGGACTTGCGACCCAGGTGTAGGTTTAAGGGGCCCCTTAACTAACGCGCGTTATACGCTCACCTCCACTGTCCAAGTTCCTCTCCCTACCTAACCAAATTTGAAAAGAACCTACTAGGGCTGCCTTCGACGTACGTTCTAAGAATGAATTAATGTTAGTTCTGGACAGGCCCAAGTCTTTTAGTAGGTTATAGAGAGATTTAGCTGTTATACCTCTCGCTCCCACCTCTACCGCGTACAAATCAACGACGAACCTATTTCGAGTTAGTTCGTTAGTGAGCTCGTAATACTTATTGACCTTGATGGCATGGTCTTTGGGGATGTTGGTTTCCCAAGGCACCGTAAGCTCTATCATCACAACGCGCTTTAAAATACGCGAATATAGAAATATGTCTGGTCTGGAGGCCGACGCACAAATATCCTCGGGGATTTTGTATTGTTTCTCATACGTATCCATCATGATAGTCCAATCCGAAGCCGCTTTAAGGATAGAGTAAGGCTTGACGCTTGATTTTTATAGCCCTGGTGCCCTCTCTCACAAAACCTATTGATCGCTCGTTTGTGGTTATTTCCCTTTGCGCTCTGGCTACCGAAAGACTAACCGCTTCACGTATGATCTCTAAAACCCTATCGTGACGACGCGAGTATTGACCGCTGTCCAGGAGAACCTTACATCCCACCAGCAAATGCTTGGCAGTTCCAACTGCCTTTCCGCAGATATAGCAAGTTTTTTCGGTACCTTTACCCCATCTTACTAAATTACTCTGATCTGGGAGAGTCATCTGGAACGCATTGAGATAAAATTTTAGCAAGGCTGGCGACCAGTCATGAATTAGGGTGCGCCATTTTAGTGCTAGTGGAATGCAAAAATCTCCCATGTCTAACCACTCGTTCTGCATTTCTAAACTCATTGCATGGATCTTGTATTTATCGTTCTCGTCTTGCCGAATAAAAGACTTTAATATATCCGTATCTTGGACTTTCCTACTTGATCCTAACCCTACTCTGTTATTTTGCGCTCCGATCATAAATTGTTTATGGAATTGAAGTCGTGACTCTAGCTCTGGGGCATCATTGTCTTTTGGGAGTGATGTAACGACGTCATCATGGGATTTTCCCAGGATATGTCTCTTGGAAACTCTTAGGTGTTTGTAGAGCTCCGATGGTCTTTTTAGATTCATCCCAAAACTATTACGATCCCTGAATAAAGCCGATGAATCAGCCGTTAGCGCGAGCCCGAGCCACAACTTCAACATCTTTATGACGCCTGCATCTAATTTAGATAAAAGGGTTTTACTAAAATCATAGACGAGGAAAGGCCAATTCAAACGTGAAGTTAAGTAATTATCGTAGATCCATGCTTTTTTTACGTTACTGATCTGCTGGCTATCTACCTTGTTGAGATCATTTAAAAAGCTATCTACTATTCCTTCTAAAGATGGAGTACGACCTATATTATCAATCTTACGACCGAGAAACTTGAATGGTGCATTTTCCGTAACCGTAGAAACGCATTGACCGCCTATCGATAGTCCCGGATCGTATGAGGTGTATCTTGTATTCCGCCTACCAAGACACAGACAGTGACATTTACTTGGTTTTGTCCTCAATCCATCATATAATTATTGTTTCAGGAGCGTATGGTAATGGAACCGATGTCTTACTCCGAGTTGAGGACCAGACCTTCATTGGAGGAGAGGCTCGAGAGCATCATTTCCGGCGCCGCGCTCATGGCTGATAGCTCCTGTACCAGGTACACACACACACACACACACACACACACACACACACACACACAGACACAGACATACACACACACATAGACACACACATACATACTTGTGATAGAACATATATAGGTCTTTGGTAGTGTTGAATAGTAAAGATATTATTACCTGTTTATTAAATATAAAACGTGTTAAAATGTGTTAGAAGTCCTAAGAAGATTCGAACCTGCTACCATATCGCGTTGCAGTCCCTTTAAGAATTGAGCTGTATGCTCATCTTAAGAAACTTTTTTATATATTATCTTATTGTTAGAAATGAAAAACACGTTGTGATTTTTAAAAACAAACGTTCGCCGGCCAAGACATAACTTATTAATATTCAAGACTAATTAGTTCAGAGTTTCTTGTCTTAACAATAGTTGAGAGCATAAAGTGTCAGATTGTCAGTATGGCACTCTTTATATACGTGGCTTGAGGGTTGATAGTTATTTATCTTCTATATATATAAAAATGGATTGCTGTTCCTTAGTCTCGCTAAAACTCGAGAACGGCTGAACGGATTTATCTTATCTTAGTCTTGAAATATTTGTGGGGGTTCAGGGAAGGTTTAAAAGGTGAGAAAAATTTATTCATTTCCGGGAAAACCCTAAAAACAGCCCTTTTCTATTTCCCATACAAATGTTTTCTTTGACATTAGATTTGACAACTAACTAATATGTCAATGATTCTATTCGATTAAAACAGGAAAAACCTGATTATTTATAGCCTCTAGGATGGAATAGAGTTCGCCCGGTCAGCTATACATATATTACTAATGCTGAAATTAACGCGGACGAAGTCGCGGGCAAAAACTAGTATGTATATATATTTATTTAATAATTATTGAACAATATATATTATGTGTTCCAGAGACGAGCGTCGTGAGCGTATCGTAGCGGAGTGTAACGCCGTGCGTCAAGCGTTGCAGGATCTGTTACACGAGTATATGAGTAATGTGAGTTATATATATATATATATTTTAATTTATTGGAATCATAAACAAGTTTACAATATTCATTTCTTATAGCTTAATTAGTACATACCAGTTATTTTAAACTCAACAACGATGGTCACATTATACATAACAAAATAAAAATAAAAATGATTCTGTTGAAGAATTAAATATTAACAAATTCAAACAATTAAAAATTCAATTATTACTTATTCGACGGTTTTATAACAATTTATGAGCGTTACAAACGAAAAAAGTCCAGATATTGACAACAACTGCTCAGGCAACTGCTTATATGTGGTTCCGTCTCTTCTACACTCATATATTCTGTACGACGAATCTGGGTTCAATTCCCATCTTCAAACATGTGTATAGTCCGTTAGACTTCAGCTGAGCTTTGCATTCGTGTGAGTGAAAGTAAAAGTAGAGTTAGACTAAAAACTTTTAGAATTCAAATTTATTATATTTAAATAGATACATAACATAAGTGCTATAAAATAAGCAGAACTTGTAAAAGGCCACATGGAAATATTAAGAAAATTATAAAAAAAATATTGATTAATAAAAATTTTGAAAAAACAATACAAATTCTTATTCACTTGACATTGCGTTTTCAACATTTGATATTGCTATCAGTACAAAGGGTGGACTGATTAAGGTGCGGGGCGTAGTAAAAGCAGAATAAACCGGTTAAAAACTAGAGAAGAACGTTTCATTCAAAATATTGACATCATACCTACACTATGCGTGTGTACTCACACAAATGCAAAGCTTAGCTTAAATCAAACGCACTATACTTGTATAATAATCAAATTCTTTGTATGTGTTGTTTAATATGTATATATAATCTTTCAGGCGGGACGACCAGAACAATCTGAAGGTCTTGAGCGAGCCTTGGAGCAGATGTGTCGCAAGACTAGGGACCTGCGGAGACAACTGAGGAAGGCTGTGGTGGATCACGTGTCTGACAGGTATATACATACATACATGCAGATATATAGAAAGAAAGTCGTGTTAGTTACACTATTTATAACTCTAACGACTGTACAGGTTTGGATGAAGATTGGTGGAGAGATAGATTAGAATAGAGAAAGGACAGTCAGTGTTGGCCTAGTGGTTAAAGGGCCCGCCTCTCGTTGCCGAGGGCGCGGGTTCGATTCTGGCCCGGGCAAGTACCAATGTGAATTTTCCGAGTCATATGTACTTTATAAGAGTATTTAGACATCACTGACATACGGTGAAGGAAAACATCGTGAGGAAACCTGGACTTATAGTTTCACAATTATAAGTTTGAAATCACCAACCCATATTGAGCGAGCGTGGTGATTAATGCTCTAACCTTCTCCTTGTGAGAAGAGACAGCAGTGGGCTCTGATAGGATGATGATGATGACTATAGAAAGGACATGTCAGTTCTATTGATTATTTTGTTACATACCACTTTCCTCAGAATGAGTTATCATTATGACATTAAACACATAGTACATAGTATAAATCTATGTCCACAAAAAACTGGAAACTCTATACTTAGTCTCATGACTAACTAGTACTAAAGATCCAATAAGTCGCATGTGCAATCCCGGATCGTGATTATGCAAATTGTTTGTACGAGTTACGCTCAACATTACTAAATTACTAAATCATGTAAACACACGCATCATCATTCTTGTAAAAAAAAATCTCCATAACTTATAATTTAATTCAGTTAGCTTTCAGTCACCAAGTATACCGGGCGCTCTCATCAATCAATCATATATATACTAGCTGCGCCCCGCGGATTTCCGGGATGTAAAGTAGCCTATATGTTATTCCTGGACGTCAGCTTCCTGTATACAATTTTTTTAAATCAAAATCGGTTCAGCCGTTTGAGCGTGAAGAAGTAACAAACATACACACACACAAACTTTCGCAATTATTATATTAGTAGGATAATATTATATCAAATTAATCAAACTAAGAAGCATTATAAATTTATATCATTTTATTAAGTGTATGAGCGACCAAGTTCCCGTATATTGATATATATATATAATATATATATGTGTTTGTAGTTTTCTGGAGACAAACGTGCCACTGCTCGTGTTACTGGAGGCTGCTCGCGGAGGGAATGAGAAGGAAGTTGAGGAGTACGCGCTTGTGTTTACTGAACACGCGAATAAACTGGTTGAGGTATATATACAGACAGACATACACACACACATAGACAGACATACACATAGACACATACACAGAGACATACATACAAATAGATAATAATAATAATTAATAATGTTTATAAAGTTCTATTGATAATGTTGTTTCTAATGTAAGGATTTATTACACATGCTCATATCAACCACGAAATCATGCTTCTATTGAGTATGCTTATTTAGTAAGTAGGTAGTAAGAGAACTCGTGTTATGAAATGAGAGATCATTAATACTTATAAGTACTCAAATACTACAGGTCGCCAACTTGGTTTGCTCGATGTCAAACAACGAAGACGGAGTAAAGATGGTGCGTCACGCCGCGGGGCAGATAGAAGCGTTGTGTCCACAGGTATAGTCAGATACTAGCACTATATATACTAATGGATATGCCTTAGAGATGAAAATTGTGTCACTCCGAAAGAAAGAGAGGAAACGAAGTTACGGTCTATCTTTATCTCTCTTAAATAATACCGTACTGACTGAGCGTCAATCATCTATGAGGAAAGAGATAGTGCTAGACCGAAAGCATAGGCCATCTTTCTCACTCTTTACAAACCAAACAATTACTGAAGATTAGACGCGCATGTCCATTAGTATATGTCGATGGTACAGAGATTTGAGGTAGAGTGTAAGCAGAATATGTTTGAAAAATAAAATACAAATTTTCATAATTTCCTCATCTAAAACATTGATAATAATATTTTTCGCAAGTATTGATTTAATTTTTAAATGAAACTAATATTTTTATAATTTTTAACTGCCAGACGAGATCTGCCGTGATCACGGTTACTGCAAAGTAAAAAGTCTGGAGTATGTTGTTTATAAACATAATAAAATACGTGAAGCAATTAGAAAATATTAATTTAATTTAAACAGTGATAATATTCGCCCATAATGTTACAGCAGTCCGATCAGACGAACATCTATATACTTTACTAGCTTTTGCCGCGACTCCGTCCGCGTGGAATAGTGACTTCCGGCAGATTTTTGATTCTTCCTACATAGTTCCCGTTCTTTCAGGGTTTTCGGAATGGTCGAGTTCCCGTAGAATTTTCAGGATAAAACCTATGTTTTTTTAATTCACAATGAAGTACTCATAACCAACAACATACAACTTAAACAAATTATTTCGACCAAATTAGTTACCATAAAAACGGTTTTTGTGAGTTAATCTTAAAAGATAGACATATACTGTCGCGGACAGTTTTTTAGACAATTAAAAGGGCTATTATTCTTTAATACATATTTTTTGTGTATCTTGAACCGTTTTCACGGCGCACGCAACGGAAGGCTTCAAAGATGAAATAATTTCTCCCGTTTTTTACATATTTACCACTATATCTTTGCTCCTATTGGTCGTAGCGTGATGTTATATAGCCCACAGCCTTCCTCGATAACTGGACTATCCAACACAAAAAGAATTATTCAATTCGAACCAGTAGTTTAGGAGATTAGCGCTTTCAAACAAACAAACAAACTCTTCAGCTTTATAATATTAGTAAAGATGAATCTAACAACTGCCTGAGCCTCCGAAAGTACCTTAAAACGATTACTATCTGTTTATCACAGCTTTATAAAAGTTATTTAAATCCAGTGGAGATTCTTATTATTATTAAAACAGTGTTTAAGAAGCACTTATTATTTTGTATTGTTTAAAATCTCGTAGAAAGTCCGTTAATTGTCAAATGAAACGCGGCTCTCTGATTGGTCGGTAAACTGTTCATATATTTTTTTCTCCATTTTATTATTATTGAACATTGTCATTTGTCTTTCTGAGCGCAAGTGAATAAATTTTAATTAGTAAACATCTCGTCTGGCCGTTAAAAATAATAAAAATATTAGTTTCATTTAAAATTTAAATCAATTCTTGTGAAAGATATTATCATAGTTTTAGAGAAGGAAACGATGAAAATTGCTATTTTATTTTTCAAACACATTTTGCTTACCCTAACCCGAATCTCTGTGCACGTCACTGAAGTTGTTCACCATTAACATTGTTTTTTAATATTTGGATTTTTTTTTAGGCATAACAATTACATATAACTCTAATTTATTTTTTTATCACCAACCTCTATTTTTTATATAGTAAAACAACGTTTGCTGGGTCAATACATATATATTTATATATTGTTAGATGAAAACACGTTATGATTTTTAAAAACAAACGATCGCCGGCCAAAGGTCAATTTATTATTATTCAAGACTAATTAGTTCAGAGTTTCTTCTCTTGACAATAGTTGAGAACAGAAAGTGTTATATTGTCAGTAACGGCGCTCCTTATATACGTGGCTTGAGGGATGATAGTTTAATAATTATTTAACAATATACATACATATATGTATATATCGAACATTTATCTCCAGGTGATCAACGCGGGTCGCGTGCTAGCCGCCCGCTGCAGGTCGCGTGTCGCTCAAGAGAACGCTTCAGCCTTCGCCCGCGCCTGGGAGGCGGCCGTACGTCTGCTGACTGACGCTGTGGACGACATCACCACCATCGACGACTTCCTCGCCGTCAGCGGTATATATACCGACACTTACTGACGTATACCGACACTTACTCATGCATACTGTCTCATATAATGACCTACATGACGCTTACAGGCTCATATAATGACTTACATGACGCTTACTGACTGATATAATGACTTACTGACTCGTATAATGACTTGCTGACTCGTATAATGACTTACTGACTCGTATAATGACTTACAGGCTCATATAATGACTTACATGACGCTTACTGACTGATATAATGACTTACTGACTCGTATAATGACTTGCTGACTCGTATAATGACTTACTGACTCGTATAATGACTTACTGACTCGTATAATGACTTACTGACTCGTATAATGACTTACTGGCTCATATAATGACTTACTAACTCATAATGACTTACTGACTCATATAATGACTTATTGACTCGTATAATGACTTACTGACTTATATAATGACTTACTGATTCATATAATGACTTACTGACTCATATAATGACTTACTGACTCATATAATGACTTACTGACTCGTATAATGACTTACATAACGCTTAGTGACTCACATAATGACTTACTGTCTCGTTATACAGAGAACCACATCTTGGAGGACGTCAACAAGTGCGTGGTCGCGCTGCAAGAGGCTGACCCGGATGGACTCGAGAGGACCGCGGCCGCTATACGGGGCAGGGCTACCAGGTACATACATACACACACACACATACATACATATATGAACACACTACCTCTCCGCCCGCAGCTTCGCCCGCGTGGAGTTCGGTTATATCGCGTTACCAAGAGAACCTTTCAAAAGTCTGGGATAAAAACTATCCTATGTTCTTTCTCAAGGTCACCTCTATGTCTGTACCAAATTTCATTAAAATCAGTTCAGTGGTTTAATCGTGAAAGCGTAACAGACGGACAGACAGACAGAGTTACTTTCGCATTTATAATATTAGTAGGGATTAGGGACGAGATATAATTAGGGACGAGAGTATAGAAGAAATTTATATGTGGTTGTTTGTTACACTTAACTACAAAACTAGTAATGGATTTGAGTGGAACAACACAATAATATGTCATATATAAGATAACAGGCAGGCAGACCCTGGCTTAAGCTGGGAGGTTGCCAGGAAGAAGATATAGGATAACATAATATAGGTTATAATTTATCATGAAATTTCAGTTGTTTTAGCAGCTTTAGTAATATCTGATGCAATATAAACGATACAGGAATAAGTCAAACTGATTTAATACAAATAAGCAAAGATAAAAACATAAGTGTATATGAGTATATATCTTAATAAATTTAATTTAATATTAATCTATCTCATAAATAAGTTCCTGATAAACTGAATGATTTAAATCACTAAATATGATAAGTCTAGTACGTGTTTCATCATGATATATGTTTTAATCCAGGGTTTGCTCGGTGGTAACTCAAGAAATGGATAACTACGAGCCCTGCATTTATACCAAGAGGGTGTTGGAGGCTGTCACTGTACTCAGAGATCAGGGTAAGTACATGTTACCGAATGTTACCGACTGTTACCGAATGTTGCCGAATGTTACCGACACTTATTATACGTTACCGGACTTTCTAGGTTTTAGATTGTACTGAATACCGTTTGTTACCGAATGTTATAGTCCATTAGACTTAAGCTGAGCTTTGCATTTGTGTGAGTGAAAGTAAAAGTAGAGTTAGACTAAAAACTTTTAGAATTAAATATTATTATAATTTAAATAGATATATATAACATAAGTGCTATAAAATAAGCAAAACTTGTAAAATTCCAGATGGAAATATTATGAATATTGTTGAAAATATTTTATTGATTAATAAGAATTTTGAAAAAACTATACAAGTTCTTATTCACTTGACATTTGACGTTGCTATCAGTACAAAAGGTGAAGTGAGGAAGGTGCGGGGCGAAGTAAACGCAGAATAAACCGGTTCAAAACTAGAAAAGAACGTGGCATACAAAATATTGACATCACACCTACACTATCCGTGTACACTCACACAAATGCAAAGCTCAGCTTAAATCGAAAGCACTATACTGACGCTTATCACATGTTACTGGATAATACTCAAAGCTTCCAGATTCTACGAGAACTTACTAGATATTACAGTACGCGATTTATCCCTGGTCACTACATATTTTAATTTATGATTATGAGTGTTACTTTGTTGTATTCTAAGTTTTTGTGTGTTACCAAATGAACTACCTGTTTGCTATTGGTAAACAAACGTTACTTAAGATGAACAATATAATTTGAGATTATAAAGGTTTCTTTTTTTTTGGTTTTAAATTTAAATTTAACATTTTATTTTATTATGTATATTAATATGAAAATACCATTTTATATTATTTTATATTTCTTATAATTGATTATAAGAAAGTAAAGTCCATGCTAAATTTGCATACAAGTCAACAAATTTGAATGAAAAACATTATTTTATTAATAATAATTTATTAATAGACATATCACTTTGTACTTTAAGTATAGAGTACAATTTAAATTAATGAGTATTTAAATTACACGCATTCTATTTGAAGAGTAGTCTTATTATAATTGTTGGTAGTCCTACATTAATTAGTTTTCCTTGGCTGGTGGGTTGTTCTTGATGAACTCCAAACCACGGAGTATTCCCACGGGAATGGGGGGTGGAGTGGGGATGTACGGACCCTGGGGATTAGCATAGTATTATTATATATATAACTAAAGAAGACAGACGAAACCTCTCATCATTCCATATATTCCCAGTGCGTGTGTCGGGTCCATCGTTGTAGTGAGAGGAGCTTCAACAGTGACTGTGACTTGTGACCCAGGTGTAGGTTTAAGGGACCCCTATCTAACGCGTTAAACGATCACCTACACTATCCAAGCTCCTCGAAACGAAACTACTAGGGCTGCCTTGTTTACGTTCTAATAATGAATTGATGTTAGTTCTGGATAGGCCTAAATCTTTTAGTATATAGTTAGTTTGGTTCTATAGTCCATGTTTTTTCAGTCCTATATTCTATAGTCCTAAATTCTATAGTCCCAGGTTCTATTCCCGGTATTATTATTCTATTCACCTGTGCCTGGTATCCATTCTCGTCTGCCGTATACTGGAATTGTATTTTCTCTCCGTTGGGAGCGGTCCAACTAGCTTCTCCTTGCGCCACTTGAGCTGGTACATCCGCCTGGAAAAAGATATTATATATACTCTTTATTGCACAGTAAAATTACATAGCTATTTTACATCCAGAACAAGTTGACAAAGGCGGGCTTATTTCTATAAGAAATCTCTTCCAGCCAACCTACAGCTGTAAGGATTAGTGTGTATAGCACGTAATAAATAATTGTGCAATTAGATATGCTCTTAATAATAGTAATATAATATAAAAAACAATTTTAATATAATACATATTAATATATTATGAGATCTAAGATTTTCGCGATTTTAATGAAACTAATATTTTTCGAATATACCTACTAGGATGTCTATTTTTGATAAAGATTACATACTCCCGACTTTTCGGCTACTTTACAGCAACCGTGATCTTTAAGACGAGATGTAGTTTTTATCAAAAATAAAGTCGCGTAGCATATCGGAAAAATATTAGTTTTATTTAAATATAGTGATATCTTTAACGTTCTTGGAGCTAGAACTTGGATGGATAGTTTTTGGATGAAAGGATTTAGATGAACATTTGACTAAGTAGGTTTATTAGGTAGGTAGATTATGTCTCATTGTGGATTTTGCAGGCCTAAAGCGTTAGTAAGAGACCCAGAATAAATATGGGGGTTTTACTAGGGATGATTTGTAATTTTATATAGCTAGGATATGTAGTGGTTTTTTAGTAGATGAACAAATGGGGCCCTAAAAGTATTCCCAGAGTGAGCAGTGGATAGAATGCGCTTGGGAATCTATGATAATATAGAAAATAATGTTTGGAATAGAACAAATATGATGTAAATCAAATCTTTTCTTTAATAGAACTTGTTGAAAAATATATTACAAATAGGACGTTCTTGAATGTGTCACCTCATCGTAATAAGAATACCAAGGATAAGACAGATTTTTGTAGTTTATTGACCCAAAAAACTTGTAAAAATTTAAGTGATTTTGGTAACGAAAGATATCAAAACTACATATATAGAAATTTAATTTCGTCTTCTAGCGATCACTGTTGTAAAGTAACCGAAACGCTGTCGTATGTAGTTAAAATAATAACGATAAGTATACGAAAAATAATAGTTTCATTTAAATAAATACTTGCGACAATTTATATGTAAAAGGTTTTGGGCGTAAAGTATGTCATCCTACTAATATTATCATTGCGAAAGTTTGTGAGTGTGTGTATGTTTGTTACTTCTTCACGCTCAAACGGCAGAACCGATTTTGATAAAATTTTGTATACAGGAAGCTGACGTCCAGGAATGACACATAGGCTACTTTACATGCTGGAAATCCGCGGGTAGTACCGCGGGGCGCAGCTAGTATTCTTCGTAATTCTTACCCCGGGTACATTCTTCAACGCGCCCTGTTCTCTGGCGGCAATGCCGTTTTCCGTCTCATACGACCATAAATATTGTCCTTCTACTCCAACATCCAATTCCTGCTTCAAAATCTTAGCGTCAGCTTCATTGCTCTTTGCTAATATATGGGAAACGTCAGCATTGACGTACGCTACAGCCAGGATTATGAGAAGCAGTTTCTGCAACAAGGAATAGATTGTTAGGAAACTATGGTTAAAGATCTCTATTCTCAAGAACATACAGAGGTTCACTTACATGAGATTAATGATACACACATACATTAATAATTGACATCGAATGGCTAGTACTAATTAATATTGTCTAATATATTTTAAGTTTATTTTAATGATGATTCAATTAGAGAAAGTTTGAATTTCTTATTACTTATATTTGTAGACGAATGATCGAGAATAGTTTTTGTTCTTGAAGTTTCACGAGTACAAAATTTTTCATCACTTTTATTCAGTATCTCATACCCCGCTTTATGGAGATTGTTTAAGTATTGTTCGATTTTCGTCTGTGCTCAATAAATCTAAATTAAATCGTAAAAGGAGTTACGCAAACTAGAAGTTTTATATCAATTTAAATTTTTTTGCTTTAAACACTTCATAATACTGTGTTTTACAACATCCATTAAAAAATACTTAGTTTTTTGCAGTAAAAGGGCATGAGAAACACACTTTTTAATGTATAAGGACTTATATACATTGGTTTACAAAAAAGTTTATCAATCTTAAATGACGTACATGTATGTCATAGTTGCTGTCCAAAGTATCAAAAGCATCATCTACCTGGCAATTTCCCAGCTTTAGCCAGGGTCTGCCTTACATGTTGTGAATAGTTTTGGCTAATTATTTTTACGTCCGCCTGCCTGACATCAACCCTCTTCGGGAATTATGTTATACACATAAATGTATATTTAAATCTTTAAATATTTACAACTAAAACGCTTCTAGCATATCAAAACACTATTTTTTTAATTGAAACTGAATATTAAATTACGAAATACGAAACTATCATAATAATTAGTAATTAAGAAAATATTTCCATCTCTAGAAGATGCTGTGTTGATCTTGAACGTCGTAAACATCTCATTGAAATACCATCTGTGTGGTGTGAAACAAAGTATGGTTCAAAACATAAGCGATAGCGATTATATTATAAATGAAATATTGTATATGAAAGAATATATCTTATTTACGAAAAAAATCTGCTTATATACTGTAAAGTGTGGTATGTAAATAATATTAAAAGTATAAAGAGTTTAGAAAATATTTTATGGAATAATATTTTTCTGGCAATTATTAAAATAATTATACATATATGTCATTTTTATATTAGGAAACTATCTAATATAGTTGTCAGATCGCAGAAGTCTCTAACATCTATTAGGTTTTCCTAAAATCAAATTATAATTCCTCGTAAATTTAATCAAAAACGCTACCTCTCGTGCCTTGTAATGTACTACAAAACAAATGCCAGCGTAACCTTTATACGAAGCTTCTAACACTGAATCACAAACAAATATTTGCACTTGCGTAATATTTATTATGATTTATAAGGAAAATCGTAATTTTTATTGTAGCTTTGATGTAACCGAAAATGTTAAGGTCGTTGACCCTACCATATGTCTCATATCAAATTTCACACGATTTTTATTTTCTTTAATTTCATTTAAATGTTTATGAATGAAAAAACGTTTTACCCTACGTATTGAGTCTAACATAACAAATTTTAATTATAATATCGTAACCTTACCACTAGTCTCCATCACTCCACACTACTCGTCTGCCGTCTGTCATTCAATACGTTAATACTGAGTGAGTTATGAATGATGAACTGTTGACGCTGCGTGTGTAGTGACGAGAACTTGTAGTAAGCGAAGTATGTATACAGGGTGACTGGTGAATTACTATCGATACTTGAGGACTTGATATTTGACGATCATATATGACAAAATAAAAATTAATATAACATAAATATTAATAAACTTCTAAGTAAAGTTAACCAAAAGTTATGTAATTAATTACGCATCGTATGAACACCCTACAGATTAGGTATACACACACACTCACACATACGCGCGCGGCGGCGTGTTGTTGTATCAGCACGCCGCCGCACGCTTCCACACTTGGAACACTTAGAACATGTACACACTTTATTTATTTATACGGAAATTTTGTCAAAAATTAAGTACCTATTTTTTTTACATAATTCGAATGAGAATCATGTACCGAGTATTCTCCTTAAATATTGATAGTAATTCACCAGTCACCCTGTATATCGAATCTGTCTTTATGAACTTACCATTGTGATGGTCAAAATCTTATGTTCCACTGTGAATAAAACAACTTGTTGATCGTATATATACTCAGGTATAAGGTCACGCCTCATCTCGACAAGATGCAGCTTCATTAAAATATATAACATACAAGGCTTGTTCATTAATAACATATATTAATAATAAACCTTTCTTATATATGTCATTTATATACTATGTAAAATATATAAAGGAAAGTCGTGTTAGTTACACTATTTATAACTCTAACGACCGTACGGGTTTGGATGAAGATTGGTAGAGAGATAGATTAGAACATAGAAAGGACATAGGATATTTAATTCTGTTTGATAGAAAAAGAAAAAAATACTTAATAAATTCCAATACCTCGTTATTTATGACCTCTATGGGGAATAGAGTTACCAGTCAGCTATACATATATTACTTATTCCGAAATTAACACGGACGAAGTCGCGGGCGAAAACTAGTATATATATTATATATAAAGAAATTATTCTCTAAATAAATTAACACTAAAAAAAAAAAATTCTTTTTTGTCATATAAAAGTTTTTAATTCTCATCTTAGCACAAACACATAATGAATTTTTCTAAAAAATTATAATGCATATTGTAAAATTTATATATTTTTTTGAACTATTTAAACATCCATACATTTCGCAATTCTATCTTTTTAAGGATGAATCAATTTTAAAGTAAATTTTCGTATTTGATAGATATTAAAATGGAATTATGCTCGTATATATTTGTTGGTCTCATCGAGAATTCAAATCTCCATCTACATAGTTATATACAATTTCATACATACAGTAGGACCCCGATTATCCGGACCTCGGTTATCCGAATTCGCGATTATCCGGACTGCCAATAGCGACGAGTTTATTCTAACACTAGCTTTTGTCCTACTTCGTCCGCGTGGAATAGTGACTTCCGGCAGATTTTTGGTTCGTCCCACATAGTTCCCGTTCTTGCGGGGTTTTCGGAATAGTCGAGTTCCCGTAGAATTTTCAGGATAAAACCTATGTTTTTTTTTATTCACAATGAAGTACTCTTAACCAACAACTTATTTATTTGTTTATTTGAATAAAGATTCATATTATTATGTTGATACAACTTAAACAAATTATTTCGAGCAAATTAGGTACCATAAAAACGGTTTTTGTGAGTTAATCTTAAAAGATAGACATATACTGTCGCGGACTGTTTTTTAGATCATTAAAAGAACTATTATTATTTAATACATATTTTTTGTGTATCTTGAACCGTTTTCACGGCGCACGCAACGGAAGGCTTCAAAGATGAAATAATTTCTCCCGTTTTTTACACATTTACCACTATATCTTTGCTGCTATTGGTTGTAGCGTGATGTTATATAGCCCACAGCCTTCCTCAATAACTGGACTATCCAACACGAAAAGAATTATTCAATTCGAACCACTAGTTTTCGAGATTAGCGCTTTCAAACAAACAAACTCTTCAGCTTTATAATATTAGTATAGATTAACATGTCAGAACTTGCATAACGCCACGCCACTTATAACACTTCTACGTACATTATGTACAATTTCTTAATAAACGTTGGTTCTCGCTCATATGTATTTGTTGTTTTAAATAAACACCTAACATTACATATGTATGGTACAGACTACATATGTACATATGCAAAAAGCCCGTTTTTCTTCATATATTGGATTATCCGGACTTTCAATTATCCGGATGCCTACCGACAACAATTAGTCCGGATAATCGAGGTCCTACTGTACCTTATTTACGTAAGACGATCAAATTGTAAGTATCGATTTATATTAAGGAGTTAACTCAAACTTTGGGTCTTCCTGTTTGTACACCTTGCGTGTTTACCAGCATTTGATCACGGTGATACCTTACCTTATTCTTTCTGACAATTTCCCAGCTTTAGCCAGGGTCTGCCTTACATGTTGTGAATAGTTTTGGCTAATTGTTTTTACGACCGGCCGCCTGCCTGACATCAACCCTCTTTGGGAATGCATTAATCAGTGATGTCTAAATACTCTTATAAAGTACATATGACTCGGAAACATCACATTGGTACTTGCCAGGATCGAACCCGTGCCCTCGTGTATGAAAGGCGGATCTTTTAACCACTAGGACACCGCTGACTATAGTAGCTTATATATAATTTCATTAAGTTTAGTAATTATAATCAAGATACAAACTAAAAGATTATTCTATTGAATATGTAGATGTAATTTCCCATTAAAATTTCCTTAGTATTGGTTGAAATTTCAACCGAAATACGGATGGTATTCAAGTTTACGTATACGTAATTTATAGTAAGAATGTGAATGTCAGTTTGTGTATCATAAACTCGGTAACAAATTCTTTATATTTAGTATTTTGGTCATGTTTAATAACAATTATAACTGATTATCCAGAACTTATATTCTTTCTTTAAAGTACTTCGAAGCCAGCCCTAGTAGGTTCGTTTCAAATGTAGAGAGGAGCTTGGATTGTTGAGGTGAGCGTTTAACGCGCGTTAGATAGGGGTCCCTTAAACCTACACCTGGGTCATAAGTCCCAGTCACTGTTGAAGCTCCTCTCAATACAACGATGGACCCGACACACGCACCGTGAATACATGGAATGATGAGAGGTTTCCCATAGTCGATAAATCTCAAAAGCAATAGTTATTAGTTTTTCTGTAACAGAACAACACAAAAACAAACATACATATATATATATTATGGAGTTCTTAAACAATGATGTCCATGGACCGACCTATTACGACATGGTCGTCCGTCTTCTTATAATATATTACTTATAAACTGGTTTTTTGAAACAATATATATATACACACATTATATGGAAATCGACATATTGTTTCGTTCGTCGTATATTTGGTTCCGTATACGTTTTTTTGTTATATTTCTATTGTAATGTATGTATGGATAAATAGTTCAATAGAAAAACTATACGTTTTTAAATCCCAAAATCATTCCCAAAGAGGGTTGATATCAGGCAGGCGGCCGGTCGTAAAAACAATTGGCCAAACTATTCACAACATGTAAGGCAGACCCTGGCTAAATCTGGGAAATTGCCAGGTAGAATAAGAAGAATAACTATATGTTTTGAAATCCCAAAATCATTCCAAAAGACGGTTGATGTCAGGCAGGCGGCCGGTCGTAAAAACAATTAGCCAAAACTATTCACAACATGTAAGGCAGACCCTGGCTATAGCTGGGAAATTGCCAGGTAGAAGAACTACTGTACTGAAGAACCCGAATTATTTATGTATTTATAATAAACGATGCCGCATCGTACTTGTGCGAGGCAATGACCTCATTTTGATACAAGTTTTGTTTTTTTTGTGAATCACAAGATAAATTATGTTTTTATATAACTTTTAATGAAGTGTGGTGACTAGTTGGGACTTTTGGTGTGACCTAGTTGTTTTATTTTAATTGTACTAGCTCTTGTCGTTAGGCCTAGTGGTTAAAAGGTTCGCCTCTCGTGCATGAGAGCGCGGGTTCGAAACCTGGCAAGTACCAATGTGGTTTTTAAAGTCATACGTACTTTATAAGAGTATTTAGACATCACTGACTGATAAATGATAACATCGTGAGGAAATATGGACTTATCAAATTATAAGTTTGAAATCACCAACCCGTCTTGAGCGAGTGTGGTGATTAATGCTCTAACTTTCTCCATGTGAGAAGAGGCTCAGTAGTGGGCTCTGATAGGATGATGATGATGAATAGCTCTTGTTCCTATAACTCATCACATCCTGTACTGCATCAGTCTTTATTAAACTATAATTCGCGGTATAATATTGAAATCTAACACTAAAGTATTCATTTAAATGAAACTAATATTTTCGTATACTACGCGTTTATTATATTAACTACATACGACAACGTTTCGGTTACTCTACAACCGTGATCATTAAGACGAGATGCAATAGTAATCCGAAGATATTAGTTTCAAATATATCTATTTTTTCCGTGAAACTCAGTAATATTAACACACACACATATACAGGGTGACTGGTGAATTACTATCAATATTTAAGGAGCATACTCGATACATGATTCTCATTCGAATTATGTAAAAAAAATAGGTACTTAATTTTTGACCAAATTTCCGTATAAATAAATAAAGTGTGTACACGTTCCAAGTGTTCCAAGTGTGGACGCGTGCGGCGGCGTGCTGATACAACAACACGCCGCCGCGCGCGAGTGTGTGTGTGTGTGTGTATACCTAATCTGTAGGGTGTTCACACGATGCGTAATTAATTACATAACTTTTGGTTAACTTTACTTAGAAGTTTATTAATATTTATGTTATATTAATTTTTATTTTGTCATATATGATCGTCAAATATCACGTCCTCAAGTATCGATAGTAATTCACCAGTCACCCTGTATACTTATATAATTTTCGTTGTCCTTAAATCCATCTTATCAATTAGATATAGCCGCAGCGTAGTTTTATCATATTATTTTCGCTTCAAGTACCTCATATAACTGCACTTGTACATAATCTTATCTATTGATTTGTTACAATAAACAAAAATAAGATTGTAAGAACATCGAGTGTAACTTATCTTGACGAAGATCAAAGATGCTGTGTTATTGGGTGGGTGTGGCTTAGTAACAATCTGTAAAATTTGATACGAAGGAAAATATTGTTTTTTTCAAATACTTATTGATTATACAATTATATTCAGTATCAAAGATAAATTATACAGAAAATCAATTAAAATATTGTATATGTAACTAGATTTTAAAATAAATATTTAAAAAAATATGTACCCTCAATATAAATAAATAATAAAATTATTTTATGAAAATATAAAAATGCAATAGAAATATGTATCACCAAAAAATATATGTATTTTATAATACCTAAAAAGTTGCGAGTATTCATTTAAATGAAACTAATATTTTCGGATCTTTTTTCTCATTAAAATCTCGTCTTAATGATCACGGTTGTAAAGTAACCGAAACGTTGTAGTATGTAGTTAAAATAATAAGTAGAAACGCGTAGTTTACGAAAAATACCTCTCAGAATTTGATCCTTAATAATTTGAATTCTTTTTTAGGTTCAACGTTCAATAAAAGTACAAATGTGATCAATAATCTTTAATAATACAAAGTAGCCGAAATAGTATATTTTATATATAATTCTATTAACAATAATGATTGTTAATACAGGTCAAAAGTATTACATTAGCGGTACCATTGGTGTATATCCTTTGATTTTTGCCTGGTTGGTTTTGAAGAAGAGCTTCCAGAAAGCCATTCTTTCGTGGTAAATATTTCTTTGGAGAGATAATTCTGAGTCAATGTTTAAGCAGTTGAGGATATCTTTGGTGACAGGGAGCCACTTGATAGGTATAAGCTCTGTAGTTTCTGGTGTTGGATTCCTGGAAAATTATTATCATTGATTATTGCTTATAAAGGACATTTTTTTATTTAAAATTAATATGTATGTACCTTATTAGTGAACAAAAAATATGTTTGAAATCATTGAGTTACATAGTTTATTCTTTTAATACAATTTATGTAAGTCATACTTTCAACATTACACAATAATTAATCCACCAGTTTAAAATGTGAAAATGCATTTCATTTTTAATATAAGCAAATTTGCATATTAATCCATACTAAAAATGATGATAAAACAAAAACTACTTCTCCCTAAATAGCGTTAATTATACTTAAGTGGTGGCAATATTCCTTATCCTAACTAAATAGTCGTAATTTCTTACCCGTATTTAACGAAATTGGTCCACAAAGTCGTCATCACGTCAATAATATGTTGATCTTCTTCCGTCGGGATTGACGGATCAAAGGTCATGTCGAACAGAAAGCTTATCTCATCAGCATGAGCGGCACCCTTTTCGGTTACGTTGTTTCTCTTCTTCACGAAATTTCTGTCACCGCTGTAAGAAAACACGTAGTGGTACAACTTCTCGGCGCCGTTTTCGAGAAACTTCTCTATGCTTTCGTGAACTGGGTAAATGAAATCGTTGTCTGAGCTGAAATCTATCAGTTCCCATTTCACTTCTTGACTGAACTCCTCATCCCCGATGTAGAAATGACGGACTAGTTCTGCCATCTCCTGGAATTCCTCGTCGTATTCAAGTAAATCACTCAAGGAGCTGTTAAAAACGTCCAACTTAGCGAAGTAACTGTCAGGTTGGCTTATATAACTGACCAACATTTCTTTGTTATTAAATCCTGTAAGTATAGGAATATTCTTCGCCATTGGGACATTAGAATTTCTAGGATGCTCGCTAAGTATACTCTCGACGTCCTCAAATTCTTTCTCTATACACACGCCGAATCGCATGGACATTTCTGAAGCGGCAGCGATCACCAATTTACTGTCTGTTTTTGCCAAGAAAGATATTGCCTCTGACGAACTATCTGTGTCATAACCCAGCTTCCCAGCTAATCTTATTGCTTGTGTTACATCAGTATCCATTATAACCCAGGGGCTGTATACGGAACCGCTTTGTAAGATAACACTATTGAACAGCTTCTCCTGCTTGGACCATAGGTGGAGTTCCACAGACACAGCGCCAGCGCTTTCACCCATCAAAGTAATTTTATTCACATCTCCGCCAAATGATTCTATATTATCCTTAATCCAGCGTAGTCCTAGTAACTGATCCTTCAAACCCTGATTCCCTGGAACTTCAGGAGTGTCCAAGCACATGAAACCATATGGCCCAAGTCTATAATTTAGAGTAACCAAAATTACATCATGTCTAACCAAATATTGTGGTCCATGCAAGAATCTGCCGGAAAATCCAATCCGGAAACCACCTCCATATATCCAGACTAAAACTGGTAGTTTGTTCCTTGAGTTGGCTTTGTTGGGAACGTAGACATTTAGGTGAAGACAATCCACGGATCCCACAATAGTATTATTGAATTCTTCGATTTGTGGACATATTGATGAGTCGTCATCAGCGAGGAAGGTCTCTTCGAATTTTGGATAGGGTGTCGCTACCTGGACATAAATTTAGTAATTATCATTAATAATAAGTAGTCCAAGCTATGTGCTAGCTAAGGCAGACCCTGGCTAAAGCTGGGAGGTTGCCAGGAAGAAGAATAAGTGGTCCAAGCTATGTATTGCAACAAGTTATGGTTATAAACATTATCACCAAAATTTATTTTTGTTTACCCGACTTAAAAGAAGGAGGGTTATGATTTTAAGCGTGCTTTGTTTGTACTTAATTTTTTTGGCAAAACCTGGAGACTTGTCCTGTTTTTACCTTAGTCGTTAGAATGATATTGTGTTTTTTTGGGGTCTGAAGTAGGGAATCCCAAACACATCAAAGATAGTGACGCAATTAGTTTTTGTTAGTTTCAATACACAACAAAAGAAACAAAATCCTGATTAAAAAATCTGCTAATTTTAACTTTGTTATATATTAAAATAAAATACTCACTCCAAAAGGGTTATTCTCATCCACCTTTCCGAAAGGTATGCCGAGGAACATGGAATAATCGCCAGAATCGGCTCGAACACCTCTTATAATTCCTTGCTTCGTTTGAACCAGAGGATCCACTCTCTCCCTTCCATTTACAAAGCCCAGTAAAAGGCAGACCGCTACCCACCTACCAACCATGATCTCCGACTTTAGAACATCAAGTGTGCAGAATCTTGAGCCAAATCTTATCAACTTATTGATATCTATAAAAGATACTATTCTCGTGATATTCTCGTTTTTTGGATATTGAATTGGAAGTCATATTTCTGATAAGATTTTAAGATGAGAGTATTGTCTAATGTATTTATAACAAAAAAAAAATACTAAGGAATTTTTAGAGAAATATTTTTAGTCAAACTACAAAATAAATTGAATCGACCTAATTCGTCTTTTTAATTAAGAGAAAATTTTAAATAGGACGTTTGTTTTATAAATGCTGCATTATATTTAATGGTGTATTAATGAAGATTTTCGTAAAGTTATATAGTCAAGTGTAGCAACAATTAATAATAGAGGATACAACACAATTAATAATTAAATTTAATAAAAACTGTTTTAATTTAGAAAGCATTAAAAGTAAAGGTTTCTGACACAAACATTTTTATTGATATAATTAGATCTAAGACTTTAAGTATTCATTTAAATGAAACTTATATTTTTGTATACTACGCGGTTATTATTTTAACTTTGAATAGAATGACATTAAAGATTAACTCTCTTTTTAAAAATACTAATATTGATATATTCTCGGGAAGGCCTCTTGAATTCAAAAAAACAATTAAAAAATGTTTAATTAATTAAGCTTAGATTTTACTTTCTAGTTGTTTGTTCTTCATGCACTGTATTTAAACTAAAATGTATTTAAACCAAAATGTTAACCTTGTGATTACATGCACTTTGTAACTATTTCAGCATCAAGTGGTTGCCTGTAACTGAGGTAGCACATAGCATCTCAATTGTAATAATAATTTAAATAGTTGTATTTGTGTATACTTTGTTGGCGATCTAATAAATAAATTACATACGACAACGTTTCGGTTACTTTACAACCGTGATCATTAAGACGAGATAAGAATTTCACGATATTTTTATTTATCACAATGCGAAAGAAATAAAATAATCATGTCCAATCACATAATGTGTAACCTTCTTTATAACAGAGATGGAATTTAATCATATTTTGCAAAGCGTCACACGTAGAAGATATTGTATCTCGGTCAATAGATCGATCAATTTTATGTACATATCGTTCAAGATTATTTTAAATATATCAAAATTGTTTATTAATATATAGACTAAAACGAAAATAAATTTATTATAGGATTAAAAATAAAGACCAAAATATTAATGTGCAATGGATATTTATAATTATTTATATTAATCTATGCTTATTTTTAATGAATGATCTATCTTGTCGTATTTTTATTCTTCTATAAATAATATAATGAGCAAAAAACGAGCAAAGAATTATTTTTTTTTCTTCACTAGTTGTATTTAAATTTGTGATATCTAAAAAGTGTGGTTCAAGTATACCAAAAGTTTTAAATATATTTATTTAACATAAATTCTTAATTATTAAAGCTTAGAGAGCTTAATAGTTCAATTATAGTAATTATCTAATTTGTGGTTGCCTAGAGGTTAAAGGTCCGCTTATCGTGCATGAGAGCGCGGGTTCGAAACCTGGCAAGTACCAATGTAATTTTATCAAGTCATATGTACTTTATAAGAGTGTTTAGACACCACTGATAGATGAAGGAAAACATCGTGAGGAAACCTAGACTTATAATCAAATTATAAGTTTGAAATCGCCAATTCGTCTTGAGCGAGCGTGGTGATTAATGTTCTAATTTTCTCCATGTGAGAAGACCCTTTGCTCAGCAGTGGGCTCTAATATGATGATGATGAAAACGAATTATCTAACTATATTAATCAACTACAAGCAATTTAGATTTTCTGATAACCTACTCATTATATTGTACGAAGAAATTAAAACTAGGAGAATCTCAATTATTTATTACTTATTATTGTTTTGTGAGTAAAGTAAGTCTGTGCATATTAGTTTTGAAGAATAACTTCAAGAAAATGAGTCTTTTGTTATACGGCAGTCTCTTTAGCGTCAATTCCTTGTTCAAATCCAAGTAATTGTTGATTTCCTTCGTTGCTGGAAGCCATGCAACTGGTAACAGATCGTTTGTCACCGGTGTCGGGTCTCTGTAACATTTAGATAAGATATCAGTTGATTTACAAAAAGTTTAGTTACATAATATATATTAGTTTCATTGCTTTACCCGTATTTGGCGAAATTTGTCCATAAAGTTGTCATTTGATCGATCATTCTCTGGTCTTCGGCTGTGGGAGTGTCTTCGTAGGATATATCAAATAGATAAGCTAATTCATCAGCGTGCGCCGCTCCCTCTGTCGTAATATTCATTCTCTTCTTAAGGAAATTCCTTTGACCGCTGTAGGAGAACATATATTGGTATATCTTTGAACCTTTCTCGAGGTAATGGTCAATGCTCCATTGTACCGGGAAGTTGAAAGTTAGATCTGAGTTGAAATCCATCAAGTCCCAGCGCAAAGCTTCGCTCATTTCTTCATCTCCGATATAAAAACGTCTAACCAGATCTTCCATCTCAACAAACTCGTTGTCATAAGTAAAGTAACCTGCCAGGGCGTTTCTGAACATGCCGTAACCTTGGAATTGTTCAGGTTTCATATGTTCGTACATCATAAGCAGTTCCTTGCTGTTAAATCCAGCTAGCATTGGAGTATTCCTGATCTTCGGCGAGTCCACCAATAATGGATGTTCAGTTACAAAACCATCGACATCATCGAATTTCTTTTCAATGCACACTTTAAAGAATAATCGTGAGGATAAAGTTGCGCTTATAATAGACTTAGTCTCCATTTGGGATAAATATAATAAGGCTTCGTTTACATCATTGGTTTCATAACCTAATTCCTTACTTAGTTTAATAGGCGCATCTGGAATCGATTCTCCTAATAGAGTTAGTAATGCCGTACCACTCTGTAAAATGACCTGATCAAATAGATGTTCTTTATCAGATAATAGGTGAAAATCAACTGAGGTAGCGCCAGCGCTTTCCCCCATCAATGTAATTTTGTTCTCATCACCTCCGAATGCCGCTATATTACCCTTGATCCATCTCAACGCCAGTAATTGATCCTTAAGCCCTTGATTTCCGGGTACTTCAGGTGTGTCCAAACACATGAAGCCATATGCTCCTAATCTATAATTCAAAGTAACCAAAACTACATCATGCTCCACTAAGAATTTGGGACCAGTAACATATCTGCCACCATCGCCGCCCGTGAATCCCCCCCCGTGTATCCAAATAACAACGGGCAGTTTATTTCTAGTCCCCGCTATGTTTGGCACGTATATATTCAAACGCAGACAGTCTAATGTTCCTACTATTTCGTTTGTGAATTCGTCAACTTGAGGACATACTCTCGAATCGTCATTAGCGTGGTAGATGTCATGATATTCACTAAATGGGATTGAAGGCTGTAAAATATTAAAATACACTTTTAAGTATACGTAATATATACGTTTATATATTTATTTGAGACATTTTTATTTGAGGAATGCGTTAGTTTTCATCTAAATCATTATAAAGCTATATTTAATATATATTTTTATATTTAATAAACATAAAAACTAGTACTAATATTAGAAAAGTTGGTAAGAGATCTTCAGTTTGTCAACTTATTCCCTTTCTCTTCTTATTAGTAGAGAACTAAGGGTTGGTATTGTATACTTCCTATCTTTTTTGTCGTCTAATATTTGCAGATTGTATTTAATATTTATATACAATAAATTTATTCAAAAAAGCAATATGTATTCACAGAATTTTTTGCTTACCCCAAAAGGGTTATTTTCATCGACAATTGCATACGGTATACCAAGGAACATTGAGTAATCACCATCATCAGCTTTCACTCCTCTAAAAAGACCCTGATTGGTCTTCACCAATGGGTCCACACGCTCCAGACCCTGAACAACTGCACACGCAAATAAAATTAAAAACACGAACCCCATTTTGGTGCGACTGTTCTGAAACAGTATGCTCTTTATATATATAGGTTTTTTCACCTTATCGTCGATACGCTGAGTCGAGATTGCGATTGAGGTAAAAGATATGTCTTAAGCTGTGTGCGCAAAAAAATACAAATCAACATAAAGTAGCAATAATTGAAATAATAAAAACATAGATTTTTTTTAATATAAAAGAAGGAGTAGGTTAGTTGGTAAATGAAGAGGCAGAAATAAGTTTTTGTATGCTAATATTTCAACCTTATATTTTAACTAGCTTTCCGCCCGCAGCTTCGCGGGCGTGGAGTTCGGTTATATCGCGTTTCCAAGAGAACTTTTCAAAAGTCTGGGATAAAAACTATCTAATGTTCTCTCTCAAAGTCAACTCTATCTCTTTACCAAATTTCATTAAAATCAGTTCTGTGGTTTAGGCGTGAAAGCGTAACAGACAGACAGACAGAGTTACTTTCGCATTCATAATATTATTAGGGATAAGAAGAAGATTAAAAATTTACAAAGCTATGTAAATATGTTCATTCAACGAATTTATCGAGAATTAAAGTTTCCAAATTGTTGTTTGTGTATTCTAAAAAGAACTCAAACAATCTACTATGTAGGTACCAAAAAAAATAAGTTTCTTGATTTTCCAAACAAAACGTTATTTCCTTGCACGTTTTTTTCTCACTGTCAATATGAAAAGAAATTGTTCCAGTATTTTTGTTTACCAATTGTGATAATGTGTGGTATGCGATACCTTATTTAATCAAAGTGAGATTTTTTTTGGTATTCAATCACGGAATTTATCAATATTAAGATATATGAAGTATTAATAAATACTAATTATTATAATTACATATATACGTCATAATATTTTTGTTATTAATCTTTTTATAATTGTTTGTGCTTTTATAATGTATTTAATCTAGTCGGAATTTATTCTAATACTACCTGCTACCAGCGACTTCGTCTGCTTAAAAAAAATGAAAAATCTTTTAAGCGTCGCGTGTGTCCTAAATCCCACTCGAGCGTGATAATTACTTTATATCGGGATCGGGATGAAAAGTAGCCTAAGTTATTCCTTATTACATCAGCTACCTGAAAGTAAAAGTTTTTACGACCGGCCGCCTGCCTGACATCAACCCTCTTTGGGAATACATTAATCAGTGATGTCTAAATACTCTTATAAAGTACATATGACTCGGAAAAATCATATTGGTACTTGCCAGAATCGAATCCGCGCCCTCATGCATGAGAGGCGGACTTTTTAACCACTAGGACACCACTGACTTACCTGTAGTAAGTAAAATTGAAGGCGTTGCTATATCAGAGTTGATGTGCGTAATAGCATTTAATTGAATAAGATGCTGCTGTTTTTTTCTATATCGTACACTCGTTTGAAATTTAACAGTCATTGTACTTATTTCAAGATTTTTCCTCGACAAACAGATAGATTTGTTTGAGAGTCGTTTCAACGAAATCATTAACCAGATTTTGATAAAGTTTGACTATATGTTTATTGAATCGTCGTTTATCCCTACTAATATTATAAACGTGAAAGTAATTCTGTCTGTCTGTCTGTTACGCTTTCACGCCTAAACCACTGAACTGACTTTAATGAAATTTGGTACAGATAGAGTTGACCTTGAGAAAGAACATAGAATAGTTTTTATAACAGACTTTTGAAAGGTTCTCTTGGAAACGCGATATAACCGAACTCCACGTCGGCGAAGCTGCGGGCGGAAAGCTAGTTAATAAATAAGTCCATAAAATTTTAATACGAAAAATATCTAATCATCCGTAGAAGATGACTTAATCTGATTATCCTTAAACACGAAAAAATTTTACATCTTCAAGTACAGAGATAAATTTTAACTATTTATAGTCGGATCAATTATTATCGATACACAAGATATGAGGATTTAAAAAACATCCGTGGGGTTTGAGATAAACGCGTCATAGAAATAACAATGACAAGATAGAATTACAAGCATTCCATCGTAATATTTTTATGGAAAATAAATTAAATTTATTGAGAATATTATAAATAATTGGTGTACATTTTAGTGGTGTTGTCTCTATGTACTATTTCGTACCAAAAGAATACTTTTTTTTATCCAAAGATCTGATTGATGGTTTCTGAATGGAAGAAGAAATTACGTTCTTTTCAAAAAAAAATTTATTGTGATACAAACATTTAATTTTCGTATTATTTTGCTTTGTATCCTCGTATTTTTTTCATATTTGCTTTGTAGAATAGCTCCCAGAATGTGAGTCGCTGTTTGAAAGGACGGCTTTTGATAGCGAACTCTTTGTCGATATCCAGATAGATGTATTTATCAGCGGATATTGGTGTCCATTTTATTGGCAGCAGCTCAGTAACCTCGGGTGTAGGATCTCTGGAAAATTTAAGATTTAGTTTAAATTTATTGACATACTAGCTTTCCGCCCGCAGCTTCGCCCTCGTGGAGTTCAGTTATATCGTGTTTCCAAGAGAACCTTTCAAAAGTCTGGAATAAAAATTATCCTATGTTCTTTATCAAGGTCAACTCCATCTCTGTACCAAATTTCATTAAAATCAGTTCAGTGGTTTAGACGTGAAAGCGTAACAGACAGACAGACAGAGTTACTTTCGCATTTATAATATTATAGTAGGGATGACGTGTTTAAAAAACTTTACTTGCGAATATTTTGTTTATTTCTAATTTTAACTGCTTTATATACTAGATATACTCTTTAAATTTATTTGATGGCTATATAATGGTCTGTTTTTAATGATCGAGAGGAAATTAAACCCAAATATTTGATATTTTACATACATTAGAATTACTTACCCGTATTTAGCGAAATTGGTCCATAATTTTGTCATCCGATCTATGATTAACTGGTCATCATCTGACGGCTTTTCTTTTATTAACGTGTGATCGAACAGATAGCTCAATTCATCAGCATGAGACGCTCCATAGTTTGTTATATTATTCGTCTTCTTAATCAAGTTTCTATCACCATCGTAAGAGAAAAGATATTGGTACACACGTAGAGCACCACGCTCGACGTAAATCTTCAAACTTTCCTGCACTGGATATCCATAATAGTAATCACCTTCGAAATCTATGATATTGTTCCTAACATCTTCATTAAGATCTTCATCACCAATGTAGAAATTGCGAACTATATCACACATTTCATCAAATTCTTCATCTTCGTGGAATGCTAACTTCAAATTATCCTCAAAGTAGTAAGGTTCCATGTAATGGACGTCTTCCTTATTCTTGTTCATGCCTAAACCTTCCCTCGTATTAAAACCAGCGAGGATCGGTGTGTTTTTCAACTTGGGCATATCAATATTCAAAAAATGTTCAGTTATTATTGGTTCGACACCATTAATATCTCTTTCAACGCAACCTCGCAGCTTTATGCCAAGATCGATAGCAGTTTTCACGATCGTATGTGGATCGATCTGTTTAATGAAATTCATGGCTTTTGTCACGTCTTGCGTTTCTAAACCGAGTTTTCCCGCGACTTTCAATGCTGGTGTTATGTCTACTTCCATTAGACCACCAGGTTTAAGATTTGAACCGCTCTGTAGTATAGCTTTATCGAAGAACTTCTCCTGTTGAGACATGAGATGGAATTCTACAGCCGCGCTACCAGCACTTTCTCCCATCAGTGTTATTTTGTTCTCATCACCGCCGAAGGCTTCTATATTTTGTTTTATCCACCGCATCGCCAAAACCTGGTCTTTCAAGCCCTGGTTGCCAGGAACCTCACGCGTTCCGAGGCATAGGAAACCGTAAAGGTTTAATCTATAGTTTATCGTGATAATTATGACGTCGTGCTTCAATAGAAACTTTGGTCCGTAGTTACTTCGTGAACCTGAACCGTATAGAAAATATCCGCCGTGTATGTAAACTATGACCGGTAGTTTATTTTTCGTTGATGCAACTTCAGGTACGAAGATATTCATTCGAAGACAGTCGAGGGTTCCTTTAGCTTGCTTGGTATTGTCGTCGACTTGTGGACAAATCGCGCTGTCGTTGTTTGCCTCAAAGATGCCATCGAATATTAAGTCTGATGCAGCCGGCTGAAAGAAATGAGACTTTTTAATTATATGTTAAATATATATGTATAGATAAATAAAATTTAAAATCATGTAGAGAGAGCATTCATCTTCCAGAGAAAAATCAGCAATTATTTTACCCACGAATTCTAGAATCTAACTTCATTTTAAGTCTCAATAAAGTAGCACCGCTGAACTCTCTAAAAGTTTTCAGAACTATGAACCTTTATAATCTTAATATAATCCGTGTCTTTTATTTATTCCCATTTATTGAATTTACTCTCAAAAATATTAAAAATAAAGAATATATCTTATCCCAGGAAGGGTCAAATATAAAAGAAATACGACAATTATACTCAAACAAACATGTACTCAATAAAATTTGCCTCTATACATATATGTATATATTTATATAAGTCAGTAGTGTCCTAATGGTTAGAAGGCCCGCCTCTCATGCTTGAGGGCGCGGGTTCGATCCTGGCAAGTACCAATGTGATTTTTCCGAGTCATATATACCTACTTTATAAGAGTATTTAGACACCACTGATTAATGCATACCCAAAGAGGGTTGATGTCGTAAAAACAATTAGCCAAAACTATTCACAACATGTAAGGCAGACCCTGGCTAAAGCTGGGAAATTGCCAGGTAGAAGAAGAATATACATATTTATATATCTCACCCCGAAAGGATCAGTTTCATTGATTCTAGCGTACGGTACTCCCAAAAACATGGAGTAATTTCCATCATCAGCTTTCAAACCTCGTATCAAACCCGACTTCGTCTGCACTAAAGGGTCCACTCTCAACTCAGACCACACGTGAACCACGCAGGCCACTATCAAATAAATTCTGGACCACATTTCACTAAATTACCAACTATTCTGTGCAATAAAAAATATTTTCTCGCATTATATATATAAAACAATACGGGTACTTTATTCTTGGAAGTTTATCTGGCGAGTTATCTCCAAATTCTTGACGTGTTCATCTATACTAATATTATAAAGCTGAAGAGTTTGTTTGTTTGTTTGAAAGCGCTAATCTCCGAAACTACTAGTACTATGTATATATATAGTAAAAAGTATATGTATGTATGTGTCAAAAATCTAGTAAAATTTAATCATTGAAATGATGATTGGAATATAAATTCTATACGTCATTTATCGTTTGATGTATATTTTTTATATTTATGAAATCAGTGAAAATATAATATGCTTTACACGAAATATAATTTGAAGTATTTTTTAACATGGTTGTGCTCGATTTTGATGCAACTTTAATTTACTTCATTCAAATTTCATACAGAAATTACGATGATAAAATCTAAGCTTAATATGTATTATGTTTTAGGTAATATAATAAAATTAAAATTATAATAGTTATATGTTAGGATACGTCAACAAAATATATATAAAAAAGACGATTATAATTCTTGCATAGTATATCATTTAAAAATATGAAATATATAGTTTGTATGTCCGTCAATGTATCACTTAAATAGTAAAACTTAATTTTAGCATATACAACATATATATATGTTATAATAATAAATATATTTAAGTAATAAAAATGTTTTTCGGCATTATCTTGAGTGAATTATGCGGATGCAATGCTTTAGGTTCTGATAAAAGCCAGGGTTGTAATACCCGCAGAATGAATCGAGAATTGTTTTAAAGAGACAGATTACTGTAGAAAAATTACTATACTGAAACAAGAAACGAAACCTCTCATCATTCCATGTATTCACGGTGCGTGTGTCGGGTCCATCGTTGTAGTGAGAGGAGCTTCAACAGTGACTGGGACTTGTGACCCAGGTGTAGGTTTAAGGGACATATCTAGATTATTATTAGTGTGAAAATGTACTGGTTTAATAGAAATAAATCAATTTATATTATTTTTATGTGATTCCTGAGAGATATTTATTAATAACTAGTTTTCGCCCGCGACTTTGTCTGCGTTAGTTTCAGAATTAGTAATGTATAGACCGGGCGAACTCTATAGCTCTAGTCAGTGGTGGCTCAGTGGTTAAAGGGCCCGCCTCTCGTTGCCGAGGGCGCGGGTTCGATCCTGGCCCGGACAAGTACCAATGTGATTTTTCCGAATCATATGTACTTTCTAAGAATATTTAGACATCACTGATTAATGATGATTCCCAAAAAGAGGGTTGAGTCAGGCAGGCGGCCGGTCGTAAAAGCTGGGAACAATTGCCAGGTAGAAGAAGAAGAAGACCGGGCGAACTCTGTTCCTTAAAGACAGTAGATAAGATTTTGTATTTGATCAACTTATTTTATTTTTCAATCGTATGTAAAGTATCCTATGTCCTCTCTATGTTCTAATCTATCTCTCCACCAATCTTCATCCAAACCCGTACAGCCGTTAGAGTTATAAATAGTTAACTAACACGACTTTCTTTTATATATTAAGATTTGGATTCTCATCTTATGCTTGTGACAAAAATGATTTTAAACAAGTTCTTCAAAACGATATATAAGACTTTCGCGTGTATTCATATAAATGAAACTAATATTTTAGTATACTACGCGTTGTTTATTATTTAAAAACTCTCTAAGTTTCGAGATTTAAAATTTTATTTCGTCTTAATGATCACGGTTGTAAAGTAACCGAAACGTCGGGAGTATGTGGTTAATATAAATAAAATATTAGTTTAAAAAAACACGCTTGTAACTAATATTAATTTTATATTTTTAGTACGATTTATCAATTAGTTTTTTGTGGACATGCGCAGCACACTAGCTCTGTCCCTTTCACTCTCATAGAGGATCTATGAAAAGAATATGTATATTAATCCTGGCGGCCCCAACAAGGATAATGGGAAATTGTTAACGAATTATTGTATTGTCATTGGTCCTTGAGATATATGCAAAGTTTCAAGTTAATCAGATGTTTAGAAACCGGTGAAAATCGTGCTCAAAGATTCCGTTACATACATACATACAGCCCAAGATAATATAAGCGTGTTAAAAATGAGTAGTATTACAAAATCTCAACTTAAATTCAATAAAGAAACTCAAAGGAAATTAATTTTATTTCAACACTAGCTTTCCGCCCGCAGCTTCGTCCGCGTTGAGTTCGGTTATATCGCGTTTCCAAGAGAACCTTTCAAAAGTCTGTGATAAAAACTATCCTATGTTCTTTCTCAAGGTCAACTCTATCTCTGTACCAAATTTCATTAAAATCAGTTCAGTGGTTTAGGCGTGAAAGCGTAACAGACAGACAGAGAGAGTTACTTTCGCATTTATAATATTAGTAGGGATATGTTTATGATATATTATATTTATTATTGATATTTAACTCGACCTTTGTTAAGGACGATATCATTGTGTAATATTTATTAGAAAATGTTGTTTCCGACATTGATCTTGATTAAGAGCCTTGTCTCAAAACTAATCAATATTAATGAAATTCAAATACATATTAAATTTAAAGGTCATTTAGATATATTGATTTTGTATTTGTTTGACAAAAATGTATCTCATTTATAGATATTTTTTTATGAGAGTCTAATGAGCAGACGGCCTACCTGATGGAGGTAATACAATAACCCATTAACATACGTAATATAAAAGATGTTGTAGATGTATCGCCACTCTTGTTTAGGGAAGAGGGGAACCAAAAAGTGGGAAAGGGAGGGAAAATATGGGAAAAGAGCAACCGTCTCTCTCACTCATCATACAAAACGCATCCATTAAAGTCTACTTCACGCCGATCTTCAGTGAGAGGGTGGCACTTACGGTCGAGACAGAACATGTTTGAGCTGTAGTAACTTGACCACAGCTAGGCTCTAATCTACATTTTATTTGACTTCAATGAGAATTACATCAAAATTGATACAACTGAAATGCAGTCGTATTTGTAATATTTACCAATAAAATCTATAAAACGATTATTAAAAGTTCTTTGTAACTGTATATAAAACACGCCTGTAAGTCAAAATGTGTGTTTAATTAAAAAATAATATTTAATTTACCTAACTCATTTAACTCAAAATATATCCTAAGCAAATCTTAAATATCCTAATTATTGCAAGTTATTTTTATTAAAGATTATATTATTTAGTGTTTAACTTATGAATAACTAGCTGACCCGGCAGACTTCGTACTGCCTCAATCAAGAAATTAATTATTTCTTAATTAATTTTTCGGAGTTTACCTTTAAGCCATAAATCTCCGTGTTCTAAAGTGCGACAGAATGATTGACATATTAGTTGTCAAATCTAATGTCAAAAAACCCGTTTGTATGGGAGATAGAAAAGCGCTGTTTTTAGGGTTTTCCCGGAAATATATATTTTTTTTTCAGCTTCCCTGAACCTCCACGAACATTTCAAGACTAAGATAAGATAAATCCGTTCAGCTGTTCTCGAGTTTTAGCGAGACTAAGGAACAGCAATCCAATTTTATATATATAGATTGTGAAAAAAATACCTTTAAAGTCGTTAATATATAAAATATTTGATCTCAAACTTTCTTCTGATAATCTGTTTCTAATATAGATACGTGGAATTATACAATGATAGTTACGAGGATTTGTACTATACCCGACTATACATATATATGTATATGTAGTTATGTTATGCGAAATATATAAGTAAATGCACATTTGTGATATTTGTATTAATTAAAATAAATTTTAATTTTTCGAATTACTACGCCGTTTTTTATTTGTAGCTGCAAAAAACTGAAACGTCGTATGTAGTTAATATAATAACCGCGTAGTATACGAAAGTATTTGTTTAATTTAAATGAATACTTAAAGTCTTAGATCTTATTTGTATTATTATTATTTTCAAATCCATACATTTATTTTTGTATGAAAAACAACAAACATTGATACATAATCACAAACTTTCTTATAAATAATATTACTAGGATTTACGTGCATAATTAATTTCTATTACCCAAGTAATAAGTGTTAAACATTTAATTTTTTTTACTGATACAAGGGCTTAAATTATAAATATTTTCATTACAGTGATGTCCAAATTCGCTGTACGTGTTGATGCGGCAGTGTCTGCTCTGGGCGGAGGAGCGGGAACAGGTTTAGATGAAAACGACTTCATAGATGCATCTCGTCTGGTATATGATGCTGTGAGGGAGATACGACGGGCTGTGCTCATGAACAGGGTGAGTTATAGGAGAGATAGAGTCATATATAAGGAGATAGAGATAGATAGAGCACAAGTAGAGATAGGAGAGTAGAAGATTGGACACGAACAGGGTGACAGATAGATAGTATAAGACATAAGAAAGGATACAAGTTTTATATTGGCTTCAAGGCCAGGGTAGAGACTTTACTTCACTTTTTACTTCTACAGCGAAGTATTTCTTCTAATAATAATCATCAAAACGGAACGCATTCAAATCTCTACATTAAATATTTGAGATAATCAAAATCAATGTAAATCCGTTAGTTTAGTAAAAGTTGGTTCTTTAATATTGTATGTGAGCAATTTTTATATATAATTATATGTATCTTGGAAAAGCTCTAACGATTTTGATGAAATTTAGTATATAGAGGGTTTTAGGGATAAATCGATCTAGCTAGGGATCATTTTTAGAAAATGTTATTTTATTTAAAAATGACGACATCTATTGGCGCATAGTAATACTACTTTGTACTAAATGCTTTAACTTCACAACAGCAGATGGCGTTGTTAAGTACGAGGAAGTCAATGAGTGTTTGTTTTGAAGTTAGACTAAGAAATTATTTGTTGATTTATATTGTTTTGTGTCTTCTTAACGTGCTCATTTAAAAATGCCTAAACGAAAAAAACACAAAAAAAACTAATAATTGCTAAATACCGAGCAAAGCTTGGTAACCAGATATTAAGTTAAAATGCTATAAAATTGATTGATTATTTTTGGACCTGGCAGTACTTTTCAGTGTAAGTTGTATAGCGAGATGAGAATTCGTGAAAAGTAATATGGTTATATCGTGATAAAGCAGTTAATGCAGGAGTTCCATTGGAAATATTATGTAGACGAAACAATAGATATGTTTCTGTTCTTCAATTATGATAGTAACACTATGCCTACTAATATTATAAATACGAAAGTAACTCTGTCGGCCTGTTACACTTTCACGCCTAAACCACTGAACTGATTTTAATGAAATTTGGTACAGACATAGAGTTGACCTTGAGAAAGAACATAGGATAGTTTTTATCACAGACTTTTGAAAGGTTCTCTTGTTAACGCGATATAACCGAACTCCACGCGGGCGAAGCTGCGGGCGGAAAGCTAGTACTTTTATAAATATTGCCAAGTACATTTGTCTTTATTAGACCTCTTAGGCCACTTTAGAACAAAGATCCAAATACACACCTAAATAGGCAAAAAAAATCTATGATTTCTAATTGGGTATGATTCGATGTAAATTGATGTTGCCAAGTTTAAATGATGATGTACAGGATGAAGAGGATCTAGATCCTGAGGATGTGGAGCTAGATGAACATTACACTTTGGAGACGAGAAGCAAATGTGAGATAGATAGATAGATAGCTCGTGATGAGCATGTGTCCTGGCATGGTTTAGGTCTAGTTTGGTGCGATCTGGAATATTTTTGGGCAGTTTTTTCTAGATATTTCTAAATTGTAGTAGTTTTTAGTCTCTCTAGAGAATTCTGAGTACTTATTTTAAGGAGACTAATGTTTTCGGATTACTACGCGTTATTTTTTTAGATGGCTACTCGTCTGTCAATCAGGTTAGCTGAAACGTCGGGAGTAGGTAGTTGAAATAATAAAAAACGTGTAGTTTACGAAAATATTCGTTTTATTATACTGTTTTTTGTTTGAAGTTTAATGCAAAAAATATTAAGACCGTACCAAACTTTCCATCGTCTCATTAGGTTGGTCTCATTGTGGAGTTTGGATCATTGTCTGTTTTCTGTCCATTTATTAATGATATATCTAAAACATTACGATTAATACATTAACATTGAAAATAATATAATGGCTAGAAAAAAAAATCGAAGACATAGGATAATAGCATTTTTTTGTTCAATAATTTGGTCCTAATGTTTTGGGTAATTTGTGTGTTTTTAATTATAGCTGTATGTCATGTATTGTGTTCTAATGTTGGTTTCATTCATTATTGCGATCTGGTTGGATGGAATATTAGGTATTTATGAAACGATGAGTCTCATAGGAATTCTTGATGAGATTCATAGAAAATGGGTCTATAAATTCGTAATTTTGTACAATTATAGATTTAGTCATGTTTCTGTGGAAGTCTAGAGTTAGTATTCTTCTACCTGGCAATTTCCCAGCTATAGCCAGGGTCTGCCTAAGTTACTATTTTATCCAATCATATCATTATCATAGCATGCTTTATGTGTATGTGCGTCTGCATGTAGACAAGCGACGATTTGGACACTGACACGGAGTTTGAACCTGTCGAAGATATGACGATGGAAACCAGGAGTAGATGTGAGTACCATTAACAAAGACTGTCTGTCGGTCTGTTCCTCCATAATACATAACGACCCTACGATCTAAACTCTCAAATATTTTTTGTACGACTTGGTCCAAGAAAGTTGGACTTGGAAGAAGTTGGTATTCTTCCTGGCAATTTCCCAGCTTTAGCCAAGTTCTGCCTACCATATCAACTATACCTCTTGGTCCATACCAACAAAATTTCCTTATACAGGGTGACTGGTGAATTACTATCAATATTTAAGGAGCATACTCGGTACATGATTCTCATTCGAATTATGTAAAAAAAATAGGCACTTAATTTTTGACCAAATTTCCGTATAAATAAATAAAGTGTGTACACGTTCCAAGTGTTCCAAGTGTGGACGCGCGCGGCGGCGTGCTGATACAACCCAACGCCGCCGCACTCGTATGTGTGAGTGTGTGTGTATACCTAATCTGTAGGGTGTTGACACGATGCGTAATTAATTACATAACTTTTGGTTAACTTTACTTAGAAGTTTATTAATATTTATGTTATATTAATTTTTATTTTGTCATATATGATCGTCAAATATCACGTCCTCAAGTATCGATAGTAATTCACCAGTCACCCTGTATAAGTTATATTCCCTAACTTTATAGTCCTAATTATTTGAGATGGAGTAACTGCTTATATTTAATGACATTGAACGGCAGAAAAAATATGTTGATTTTAATCCCAATGTATATTTTAGTTTGTTTCTTCTTTAACCCAAAATCATAATTATATATTCTTCCTACTTCATACTAGCTATTCCGCCATATCACTCACTTTCTAGATATCTCGTCTAAAAAATATTAATTATAATCAGTACAATTAAATCCCAATCCATCTTCTAAATAATATTATTTTCAAATCTAGTTTATTTTTTTAATTTGAGCCATCCCATAATATCCCTCCATCTATTTGATAGTCTAGCAACTAATAGATGCAGAAAACCAACATCGTCCACAAAATAAATACGAACAAGTGAGTTTTAGATACGTTTTAGACGTTAGTTTAGTTTAATTCATTTCCTCATTATTTTCATGTGTAGATGTATTTTGTCATGTTGTTGTTGTTTGTGGTATATGATAATTCTTTCTTGAATTCTGTTTCTTTTATACCATATGTTGTTTTTACAGCAAGTGCCCACACGGGAGAGCACGGAGTTGATGAATATCCAGATATAAGTGGAATAACAAACGCTAGAGTAAGTTACAATAAGGATTTAATATTATAAATTTATCTTAATTCAATGGACAATTTTTGTATGTTTCTTAAATACATAATAATTATATAATGATAATATTAATTTGGTAAAAATTCTGATATCAATCAGATACAAAAACGTTTTCAATTATCCCTAACTTATTTCATCTTATTATACATCCAGAAAATAAGTTAACGTAATTTCAAACATTAAATGACTTTTCTCTAATATCATCCAAAAACCCCCAAAAAAGTAATTTTATTTATAAAAATATATATATATGATTTTTGATCATAATAGGAAGCGATGCGTAAAATGACTGAAGAAGATAAAAGGAAGATTCTCCAACAAGTCGAGTTGTTCAGACGAGAAAAGATGACATTCGACAATGAAGTGGCTAAATGGGATGACGCTGGGAATGATATTATAATGTTGGCGAAACACATGTGTATGATCATGCTTGAAATGACAGACTTCACCAGGTGAGGGCAGATAGAGAAATTATCACTAGTAGTAATATCATAGAAGTGTAGAATAGAACTTGCTAAGGTATAGTCCGTTAGACTTAAGCTGAGCTTTGCATTTGTGTGAGTGAAAGTAAAAGTAGAGTTAGACAAATAAGTTTTAAAATTAAATTTTAATATATTTTAAATAGATACATAAGTGTTAGAGCTAAAACAAAACTGGTAAAAGCCTAGATGGAAATATTATGGATATTCTAGATTTTTTTTTATTAAATAATAAAAATTTAAAAAAAAATTCTTCTTCACTTGACATTGCGTTTTCAATATTTGACGTTGCTACCAGTACAAAAGGTGAAGTGATTAAGGTGCGGGGCGAAGTAAAAAGTAAAAACAAAATGAACCGGTTCAAAACTAGAAAAGAATGTTTCATTCAAAATATTGACATCACACCTACACTATCCGTGTACACTCACACAAATACAAAGCTCAGCTTAAATCGAACGCTCTGTACTAGTTGTAATATCATTGAAGTGTAGAATAGAATAGAAATTCAGAATGAAAGGTACTTGCTATGGTAAAAGAACTTATGATTGGTAATTATTCGTCTATTACAATAATAATCAGATAATGGAAGATGAGATGTTTGTAGTTATTTCTTGTTGTAATATCGTAGAAGTGTAGAATAGTAGGTACTTGCTATGGTAAAAGAATTTATGGTCTATGTAAATTTTATTCAGATAAATGAAGATTCAAAATAATTTGTTTATTGCATTAAATTAGGCAAAAATATTATTATGTTCATACAAAGAATGGCCTATGTATGTAAAAATTGTATTTTCAAGAGCATTAAAGTTCATACTTAGTGATTTATAATAATATTTTATGGTATATCATAAATATGGTCAAATTAAACGTAAACAGAGGCCGCGGTCCGTTGAAGACTACAATGGATGTTATAAACGCGGCGAAGAAGATATCAGAAGCTGGAACGAAACTGGACAAACTCACGAGAGAGATAGCTGAACAGGTAGGAGTTATATATGTACTAGAAGACCCGGCGAACTTCGTATCGCCCTGTAGTCAAGAAATATCTGTTACGTTTTTATATTTATATTTTTGGAGTTTACCTATTAAAGCCATAAATCTCCGTGTTTTGAAGTGCGACAGAATGATTGACATATTAGTTAGTTGTCAAATGTAATGTCAAAAAAAAAACGTTTGTATCAGCAACTACTAATAAATTAAAAATTAATTAAAAAAAAATTGTCCAGCGGACAAAATTGTGAATCTAAACCATTCCCAGATCCCCTTGAACACACACAAAACATTTCATCAAAATCGGCAAAAAGAAGTCTATTTATTTATTTTCAAACTAATTATAGATTATATAAAAGTAAATTAAAATAATTTGTCAGAAGTATTAGTTCTTTGCTGTTTTAGCTATGTTTGAGTTAGAGATACTATATATAAAATATTTCGAGGACATTAAGATTGGAATGTATAAAACGGATATTTATTAGAAAAAATTACTTTTATATATATTTGAGTGTAACTTTCTTTATACATTCGTGTTCTAGTGTCCGGAATCGTCAACCAAACAGGATCTGCTTGCGTATCTTCAGCGTATAGCGCTGTACTGTCACCAGATACAGATAACCAGCAAAGTGAAGGCTGACGTGCAGAATATATCTGGAGAACTGATCGTTAGTGGGGTGAGTTGTGACAGACATACACACACATAACACATCATCATCATCCTACCAGAGCCCACTGCTGAGAATCTTCTCACATGGAGAAGGTTTGAGCATTAATCACTTACGCTCAAGACGGGTTGGTGATTTCAAACTTATAATTGGAATTATGAGGCAAGGTTTCCTCACGATGTTTTCCTTCATCTGTCAGTTGTGTCTAAATACTCTTAAGTACATATGACTCGGGAATATTACATTGGTACTTGACGGGATTTAAACCCAAGCCCTCATGCATAAGAGGTGGGCCTTTAACCACTAGGCCACATTTCACAAACACTACTGACTACATAAAACTTTAATATGCACAAGTTTGCCTTGGAGTTATAATTTTGGTATCAAGAAAATCGTGAATACTGAAATTGTGTGTTCACAACCTACAACCTTTTTCCACCCTCCACAATTACAATGACATTCAAAAACTACCAATCACCAGACGAAATTAAAGATAAAAACACAATTTAAACCAAAATTTTCCATCACACACAATTTCTGCACATTTGGTCTCAAAACGTATGGTTGGAAATATCTCAAGTGTACATAAGCCCTTATCCTTGTAACGGTCATAAGGAGTGTACAGTGGAAATACAAAATTGATGTTGGTTAAGTATATATATAATAGAAGTAAAAACATGCATATATAAATATATATTTGTCAAAACTTTCATTTTCAAAGCGTCTATTGACAATCATAAAATTTGCCTGAATAAAAAATACGACATAATACGTAATATTTGGTTAATTTTTTTTTTATATATATATTATTTTTCGTTTCAGTTGGACAGCGCCACGTCACTCATACAAGCTGCTAAAAACCTCATGAATGCTGTCGTCCTAACAGTCAAAGCGTCATACGTGGCATCAACTAAATACACGCGACAAGGAACTATCGCTGTGAGTACTGAAAACATCATCCCTACTAATATTATAAATGCGAAAGCAACTCTGTCTGTCTGTCTGTTACGCTTTCACGCCTAAACCACTGAACTGATTTTAATGAAATTTGGTACGACACGGAGTTGACCTTGAAAAAGAACATAGGATAGTTTTTATCACATACTTTTGAAAGGTTCTCTTGGAAACGCGATATAACCGAACTCCATGAGGGAGAAGCTGCGGGCGGAAATGGGCGTATTGAAATCCTATTTTATATGATAGATATGTAAAAATACCATCAAAATCGGTCCAGCTATTTTTAGAACTTTTTCATACATTTTATGTAGGTATTTGAACTTGTTTTGGGGTTTTCATGTTGGATGTGAATGTAGGTAATATTTATTTTATGGACATGTATTGATTTTTTTATAGTTTTTCATATATTATTTATTTTTAATTGATTATAAATATAAATTAAGGAATTTTCTTCAAATATGTTGAATAAAACAAGCAAAATATCTTGACAACATCATTGTCCAGTATTGTCTGATAATTAATAACTTAAATATCAAAAAAAAATTACTTATTTCGTAAAACTAAAGTTAATTATTATTTTTTGTTCAGGCCTCTTATTCTGAAATTTTACTAATCTCAACTTTGATTATAATATTTGTAAAAAACATTATGTAAGGTTTGAGTTCTGACCCACAAGTCTTTTCAAAACTGGTGTAGTGGGTTATATATTGTAGGTCCTTATAGTACTTTCAGTTTTTTAACCACAAATTAATATACCGATACCTTATATGCATTAATAAATATTCCAATCTGGCATTGAATGGGAATCAACTTAACATATAAGCTAGGACTTAAAACAAATATAGATACATATATAGCTAATTACTATATATTTCAGCCAGTAATTAGTCATTAATATCAATATAATCAAAATGGAATGTTTGCTTGCCAGAGTATAATAAAGGCTTATAGAGAAAATCTTCGCAACGATACAAAAAACACTTATATGGCCCATACATGTAATTTCTGTTGTAACTTCAAAGTTTTATTTTCTATCGTCATGAAGTTTTTCTCAATTCATTAATACGACCAGATGCGCTAATATACAAAAATTAGTTAAGCTTGTACCAATATAACGCTATTAATAAAAGCTTTTCTCGCTGGCCGAAGAACAATTACGTAAGTTTTAGGACATTCTGTCTTATTTATTAATGTTTTCATGTTAAAATTGATATTTCTGTCGTAATATCGTCTCAGCTAATTTATAAGCTGCTTGCTAGTTTAGTTAAGTAACTTTATTTTATGCATTTTTATAGTTTTATTGTCTCTAAATATTAAATTCTAGATGGCCTGTACTTTCTCTAATTTCTATATTATTTTAAGCTACTTTTCTCTTGATAGCACTATTTGCTTAATTCTATACTTTCTCCTCTCTAGTGCATGCCTAGATCAATATATTTCAGCGTCGTCATATTAGCACGAATATTTTTTACATCTATGTGTTAGATATCAATTATTAAAGATATCAAAATTAACGAGATTTTTTATCAGTCACCCATAGTTGTGTGGAGAATGAAGGCTCCGGAGAAGAAGCCGCTAATAAGACCGGAGAAACCGGAAGAAGTGCGTGCGAAAGTGAGGAGGGGAAGTCAGAAAAAACAACCAAGTCCAATACACGCGCTCGCTGAGTTTCAGAGCCCTGCTGAGAGTGTGTGGTGAGTATATAGACAGACACACACATATATATATATATATATACATATATATAGAGAGAGGAATATACACAGAGAAAGAGAAAGAAATAGACACATAGACTGACACACTCATACACGACACACACACACACATATGAAGGGTAAAAATAGTATTAACCTTTTATATTTTAAACAATCTTTTTAAGGCTTTTATCGTAATAAGACTGAAAATCTAATTAATAAACATGCTTATTTGTGTAACAAAACAAATGGTTGGTTTTAAAATTGAGCTACAAGTAAAGTTGTGGGCAAAAACTAGTTTGTTATGTATATTTTGCATATAGTGGTGAAGAGGAAAAACCTCTCATCATTCCATGTATTCACGGTGCGTGTGTCGGGTCCATCGTTGTAGTGAGAGGAGCTTCAACAGTGACTGTGACTAGTGACCCAGGTGTGGGTTTAAGGGACCCTATCTAACGTGTTAAACGATCACCTCCACTGTTCAAGCTCCTCTCTGAAAAATTTGCAAAGAACAAATGTTGAAAGAATTGCTCAGAAATAATAAAGAAATTGTAAAAAGGGTATGCATATAAATGAGTCTCTAGTGTAACTTACTCTATCAGGAAAAGAATTTGTTAAATTTGACCAAAAAATATAGAACACAAACTACCGCTATTATTGAATTTGGTAAAATAAAATTTTCTGACTCCTATACAAAGATACAACATTAAAAATATGTTTTTTCTTGTTTCAGATTTCAAGAAAACGAAGAAAAATTGTCTTTTATTTATTAAAAAAACGAATATTACAATTATTATGATTTCTATATAAAATATTGTTTACAAAACAATTCGATTTTGTTTTAGAATTAGAAAACTATATATCTTGCCGCTGTAATGAAAAAAGACATGGAAAATACTCAACGAAGAAATTTGTGCTCACACAATAAGGAACAGCCAAATTGTTTAAGAATTAATTTAATATAAGCTTTTTATATACATTAGAAAAATAATTAAAAATATAAACATACTCTTTAAGATTTTTTCCAATAAATAAACATTACTTATCTAACACAAAAAAATAATAAAAAAATGTAATAAGTAAGTTTTGAAGTCAATTTAATGAAATTTTTTTAATAATTTATTCAATTTGATAGACTGTGGTTTGTATTCAAATATCAGAAATAAATTTTAGATAAAAAAATAATTATTACAAGTATTATAGATGTAAGTTTAGTTTCTTTTGTGGACAAAATATTTAAAATAATTACTTGTACTACCTGGCAATTCCCCAGCTTTAGCCAGTGTCTGCCTTACATGTTTATAGTTTTGGCTAATTGTTATTACAACCGGCCGCCGTAGACATCAACCCTCTTTGGGAAAGAATTATTTTTGATCCGTATAGTTCAATATATTTATATTTTGTTCACAAAAAAAACTTTGAAATATTTAATCGTAGTAATAATTAGTATTATGTATCAATTCACATTTATAACTCATTCACTCATTTCTTAATGATTTTAGATTTTTTAATGATAATATATGTAAACAAGAATTTGTATACTTTAGACAGATTTAATATTTTCTTTAATTTCAATTCCATATATGAAAAACTTTTTATTTAAAACTCGGAATAGTCTGAACTGCACTTAGCAATTGTTTTAATATAATATATGATGTTCGGTCAACTTTAGATATATATATATGTACTTTTGTGTCACTCTTACACAGTAATGTGTATGATTTATTTAACAATGTATATTCAGTTTATTTCCTTCATCCATGTATCACTATATTCATCAACATGAACTCGTCGTAGGTCTCTTTAAGGTTTTTGTAGAGATTTTAAAACTTTTCTATGTAATTGATGAACAATAAACGTATTAATGTATTCTATGATTCTTTCATTTAAAATTTAATATCTGGTTACCGAGCTTTGGTCTGTATTTAGCAATTATTAGTATTTCTTTGTTTTTTTTTTTCAAATTTCGTTTAGGCATTTTTAAGTGAGCACGTTAAGAAGACACAAAACAATATAAATCAACAAATAATTTCTTAGTCTAACTTCAAAATAAACAATAACTTCATGGAACTTAACAACGCCATCTGCTGTTGTGTCATTAAAGCAATTAATAAAAGCAATTAGCAACAACTAGTATTACTATTCGTCAGGAAGAGTCACATTTTAACCGACTCCTTTTTTTGTCCTTTTTTTTAAATAAAATGACATAATTTCTAAATATGATTCCTAGCTAGATAAATATTGATGTACAAGGATAAGAAAAACATCGTGAGGAAACCTGACTTATAATTTCACAATTTGTAATCACCAACCCGTCTTAAGCAAGCGTGGTGATTAATGCTCAAAACTTTACCTTTGAGAAGAGGCCTTTGCTCAGCAATGGGCTCTGATAGGCTGATGAAGACGTACAAAGATACCTAATTCTGGACCAAACCCAGGTTTTTTCTGGTTACTTTACTGACTTAAACATCACAAACTCCATTTATCCAAACCATTGCTAGATATCCTTGGCTAACAAGTTTCCAGTTTGTAAAGAAAAGCTGGAACCGTTTTATATGAACATAACTATACAACTGTTTCAAATTAAATGTCCGACGTTGTAAATTGTAGCTTTTAGGAATTTGAAAGAATATTCATAGAAATCCGAGTGTAAGGTCAGCTCTTTCATATATTTATTTTTAAATCTATCCAACTTTGTATTAGATCGTGTCGGTTGATAAAGATGGTGTCGGTATTATTATTTTTTATTTTTTACAATTATGTTAGTCTCATAAACCAATATAGGTTTTTCCGTACACTGGAATTCATCGTCGTTAACTCACAATTACATTGACATCTCAATACATTTATATTTTGTAATTAATGTAGTAAACAATAAAAGAAATCAAGCCAATAATATAATGATAGGAGTATGATAAAATAAGAGTAATAAAATTAACTAAAGATATAAAAATAATATAAAGTGCATAATCTAACAAAGAAGTAACAAATGCAAGGTAAATGTAACTTGATTATTATTTTTCAATATACATAATTGCACGTTTGTCGTACGTCATCACTTTTAAGCCAGTGCAGATGCCTCTAAAAATGATGAAAAGTGAAAATAAATTATAGTAGAATGAAACTCATTAGCAAAGGAGGGGAATATTATAAAAATTAAAGGAAAAATAATTTACGGGCGACCTGAGGTCGGGAAGGGTACGGGCGTGGGTATTTAAGGGTAAAAAATGGGTTTTATCGATTTCCGGAAAAACTAAGAGTCCTAATGAAAAATGTTATATGGTAAAGTTGTAGGTAATAAAAAGATCTAAAACTTTTGTATTTACACTTTTTTCACAAAACCTGAAAATTTATGTGATAAATTCGAAAACCCAGTTTTTGGTTTTTTATTTTTATCTCTTACAAAAAACAGCGTTAGTATTTAAATCTTTATTTTATTTATTTAAAACTTTTAGAGTTGACTTCATTAAAAAATATGGGAAATCCTTTAAATATTCCAAAGATGTAGTTCGGTACCTATAAATTAACCGAGATATCGATCTATTTTTTTTAATAGTTGGTATTTATTATTTATTTATATGTTAGCTAGCAATTTTTACACAATTGTATATTTAAATAACGTTACATATAAAATTAAAAACATGCATAAACTGTGTAAAATCAGTTAAAAGCAAACACTGTATGCAAACATAATTCTTTCTTTTAAGTATTTTTGATAAATATAAATCTAAAAAATAATGAATAGCAATGATAATACTTTATCTGTTCCAGCTCCATTTTTTGGATATAGGCAGACAGTCAATATATCAAATAATATTTTTGAAAACGGAGGAATATTTTGTAGAACTCACGATAAAAAATTCTTCGTTAAGCGTTTTCATAAATCTTCCCTTCAAGATTGTACGAAATCAGCGCGAATACCACAATTAGTTCAAGGAACATCTTAGGTTTACTTGGAGTATTCCAAATCTCATGTTTATTATTATTATTACTTTCATATAATTATTATTTTAATAATAATTGCGTATTTTATTTTGTTCTATTACCACTAGAACAGTCTACGATTTCTAGTTAAGCTTTTTGACGTTCTCTACGAGATATTAAAGCATTTTGCAAAAGCTGCAATACCAGTTCTAGACAAAGTTTATGCTCGTCGTTCAACATCCTAACTCCCTACAATTGCTTTAATTTAAACAGTTCCTTAAATTCGTTGGAAGGACCTGTCATCACGACTGACGAAGATCTTACATTCACTCTGTTGTTATGTAAACGGGAGTGAAAGCAGACAATAATTGTAAGAATTAATGTCCACGATATTGGAGTCAGTGGTGGCCTAGTGGTTAAAGGGCCCGCCTCTCACGTACGAGGGCACGGGTTCGATCCTGACAAGTACCATAGTGATTTTTTCGAGTCAAATGTACTTTCTAAGAGTATTTAGACATCACTGATTAATTCATTCCCAAAGAGGGTTGATGTCGGGCAGCGGCTGGTCGTAAAAACAATTAGCCAAAACTATTCACAACATGCAAGGCAGAACCTGGCTAAAGCTGGGAAATTGCCAGGAAGAAGAAGAATTAATGTCCACGATATCTTTTTATCAGAATGAAGCAGGTGTCGGGTACCGTACGTCGTACGAGACAGTGATCCGTACACCGAGACGCATCAGAGTAAAATGCGTCATTTACTTCTACAGCGAAGTATTTCAACTGATAATAGTATTTTAGATATGTTTGGCTATGTACGGATGTTTGTTGGACATTCATGTAAAAATTGCTTAAATAATTTTGATAAAACTTTAAATTAATGTAGATTAAACACTAGAATGAGATATATGCTGTAATTTGTTCTGATATACAATAAGCCAAAACTATTCACAACATCTAAGGCAGACCCTGACTAAAGTTGGCAAATTGCGAAGAAGATTCAATTAATTTGTAAATAAAACAAAACATTCTTCGTTGTAACAAAACTTTAATCTGACATTAACTTCCATTTGTGAATTAATATTAAGTTAACAAAATTAAGTTGTTTAAAGAAAACTTATAATCATTTATTTTCTTCAACTATTTCTCTGTTTGAAAGTCTCATTGAAAACTTCTAGTAATTTAATTCAGAAAAATATTGATTTAATTATATTTGTCACATTTTTAAGTCATTAATATTTTCATTGGTCGAGCCTCATCCTTTTCATCGGCCGTTCGTCACTTTCTTCAAGAGATCTTTTATTTTTGTCTACATTTTCTTTATCTTTTAATTTATCTTTTCCTTTATCTTTTGTATAATATTCTACAATCTTATGACTATTTTCACCGGTCAATGGTTCTAATTCTATAGTATCGTCTAATTCTCTATTCTTGGGTTTTTCATCGTTGTTATTAACTTCTTCATCGTCGGAATGTATTATATTTCTTTTGGGTTTTGATTTTGAACTGCCCGCTGGAAATTGTAAATTGAGTATTAAATAAGATAATTTGAGATACATTTGTTTTTAAGCCTATCTCTAAGTAAATCTCTACTAATATTATAAATACGAAAGTAACTCTGTCTGTCTGTCTGTTACGCTTTCACGCCTAAACCACTGAACTGATTTTAATGAAATTTAGTACAGAGATAGAGTTGACCTTGATAAAGAACATAGCAGTTTTTATCCCATACTTTTGAAAGGTTCTCTTGGAAACGCGATATAACCGAACTACACGCGGGCGAAGCTGCGGCTGGAAAGCTAGTACTCAAATAAATTCAATAGCAAAATTGTAATAAATGTTAATTTAAGAGAAAAAACATAAAATCTTGATTGAATTGTATTTTTTATACCATTTTTGCACTAAAGATAAACATAACATTACTAAATATGGTAAATTAAACATAAAATTTCATATTTATGTACTTTTAAGAATAATTGACATAGTCATAGGATATAGAACATATTTTTTACGAAGTTGTTTTAGAAGATAATTGATATTTATACCAGTTTGAATATTTTCTTCAACACATTCAGGTACAGGTTTGTTTATAAAGAAATTTGTGATAGGTTTTTGCCATTTGGGAGTTTCTCTTGGACACACTGGGTTACCGCCCGACGAACTTCTGGACTTATCACCACTGCCTTAAATAATAAACATAATATTGACTTAAAATATTTGTGAGTGAGAAATATATTGAAATATGTCATTATAATCTGAAATTAATGCTTAACATAGACTAATCTGAGATTTTTGTAGAGTAATTATATTATATTTAATGGAAGTTTTCCAGAGAGGGTTGATGTCAGGCAGGCAGGCAGTCGTAAAAACAGACAAAACTATTCACAACATGTAAGGTAGACTGGCTAAAGCTGGGAAATTGCCAGGTAGATGAGATATTTAATGGAAGTAAAAAATACTAAGTAAAAAGTCTTGATTACATTAAAACTAAGTTTATCGCAACTTTCTTATAATAGATATATGATTGTAATAAACTCAAAATCGACACAAACATTAAACACAGCTATTTTTATTGAATTGTTTAATTTAAATACCTGTGGAAGACGTGGAGCTGGGCGGAGGAGCAGCACTACATCTAGCTTTGCTACTTTTACCCGAAGATACTGTAAATTTAAAATAAGTTTTTGTTATACTATGAACCAAATGAATTATGCTTATACAGTAGAAATGTTGAATAACTGTATAAAATAATTAAATTAAGAGAATTGTAAAGCCTGGTATGTTATTAATTTCATATTTTAATTGCCAAAGTCGATGTAATATGGAGAAATAACAATCTTTCAATACTTATGTTTCTTTGAAAATTCTATTATGTAAATTTAAACTTACTTTTTGCACCCACCGACGCCTTGGTTCTGGCCATTTATTTCCCTTTAAATTCTAATAAAATTATAATCTAATTCAAAACATTAACAACTTTTCTTCATCGCGCGTTTTTTTGTTTAGTGTCGGTGCGCGCCAATTTTCAATGACATTTAAATGACAGATATCAAAAACTTTTTGTACTTTTAAATGGAACGTTTAGAAATAACTTTATAACACATATTATTTGTAATTTTTAAAAACATCTATTTATGTGTTATTAAGTTAATTATAAAATATATTTACGTTTGACTTAAAAATCAAATATAATAAATAAAGCTGAACATTTAATGTTACACCAAAATTGAGGCCGAGTAAAAGGTACATATTAAAAAAAATATATCTGGAAACAAAATTAAGACGCGCAACAAAACAATACATTTTTGCAGCATAATTTAATGCAGTATTTTAAGAGATTTCAGATCACATTTATATACTCAGTGAATTTATATAAATTATTATTATTAGACATAGTATATATCCATACTCCTTGTATATGATCTTTTACACAATCGAAAGATGAAAGAAGTTTTATAATGAGGAATTTAACAACACATTTTATTAGCATATAATATGTATTAGTTAAACAATTTACAATTTAGACATCTTCAGGATATTAATATTTTTATTTATCATTTTTATGTATTGCAATTACTATTTAAGGCTACATGTTTGTATAATATTTACCATAAAATAAATTGTCTGTCATGTTTGTTCAGGTGTAATTAAGAAATAAAATTAAGTGAAAATAAATAACGGGAGTAGAAATCTTTGTGAATAAGTGCTCATTTAGCCAATCTTGGTCCACTGCTGGACATAGGCCTCTCCTAATTCGCGCCACAATACCCGGTACTCCAGAATAATTACTTTTGTCACAAAAATTTAAATAGAATGCATACTATCTAGTATCTAGTTTTATGAATTATTTTTTGATTATTTTAATAGTCTAATGAGTTTAATAATTTTTCTATACATTTATTTAGTATATTCATGTGTTTAATGAAGTTGGTCTATATTATTATAAAATAAACAAAACTTATTCAGTTTGTCATATAACTCACAAAAAATATAACAGCGGTGTCATTATTATATATTTATTTAATATTAATTTCAAAGTTATAGAAGTCATTTTTTGATATTGTCGTAATACACAAAATAAAAATTCACATTATTATAATTTTTTTATTTAAATTCACAAATTTCACTTACAAATATTATACCTTATATAATAAAAATTAAAGATTGATTATCAAACGATCTAAAACATACAAAAAATACATCAAAGAATCATTTTGAGGGAACAAGTAATAATAATCATTATTTCAAATATTAGTAAATTGAAAATATTTTTTAGGTAAAGTACTTTCAGTACTTGGAAATCAATGTAAAGTAATAATTTTCAATTTAAAGACATTTTCAGTGTGATTTTGTTAATTTCAGGCTTATATATATCAGTCAAAATTTCCAAAAAATTATTTCGAGAAAAATTTCTTTAAATAATAAAAAAAAGGTTGTATAACGATTAAGCACAACAAAATACGTTAACGTTTAAAGATTCTTAAAATTAAAACAAATTTAATGAAAACTAGACATAATTATGCTTATTTTATCTCGAGTTTGAGGTACCTGGAATCATTCCAATTCCATCTCCGATTTGGAATTATTCCAATCCCAACTCAATTTCCGCATTCCATTTGAGGCCTGTCCGCTGATTGGTCGGAAATCGAGGGCGCTGATTGGTTGAAATTGTTTTCATCTGTCGTCGAGTCAATATTATCGTTTTTCTCGTCCTCAGTATCTGAATGTGTTGTTGTGCTCACCAATTTCGATTTCAATCTATCTGCCGCCGAATACGTATCGATTTTCATATTATTATCGACAATCTGATATTCTACGACTATCAGTTTATCTATGTTGAACGTTTTATCGCGATGCGTCTTCATATGCGAGCCGAGATATTCACAGAGGAACTGTAAGTCGCACATCTTGCATGCTATATACTCTGTGGGGTCTAATGCCGCATGTTCTGATATATGTTCCATACATATATCCTCTTTCAAGTAATAAACGTCGCAGGCTGCGCACTTGTATAGCTTGACCTGTTGATTTTCTTGGCTGTTCGGCTCTATTCTTTCGACTCTATTCGGCTCTATTCTTTCCACTCTATTCGGCTCTATTCTTTCCACTCTATTCGGTTCTATTCTTTCGACTCTATTCGGCTCTATTCTTTCGATTCTATTCGGTTCTATTCTTTCCACCCTATTCGGTTCTATTCTTTCGACTCTATTCGGCTCTTCCATTGATATATTCGGCTCTATTTCCATTTTGTAAGTGTTGGAGCTCTGTGAATTCTCCTCGCCGCTCTCTCCTTGGCTCCGCCTAGTTCTAGATTCGTTTTTGTATTTCGGTCTGTAATCATTAGTATCTTCGACCGTCTCGTGGACGTACATGTGTCTAGTTAGTGATATTCTCGTGAACATTAGGTTACATTCTTGACAGAGGAATCTTTGTTCGTCGTGACGTCCTATGTCCATGTGGCGTTTGAGGGTTTTCGGATGAAGGAAGTTGAGATCGCACACCTCACATGAGTAAAGGCTGCTTTTATTGAACGGCACTTTAGGTTTAGGTGTCAAAATCTCTTCGCTAGTAGTGGCTCTGGGTTCGATTTTAGGGTATTTATTCGTTTCTTCTTGCGAATCTTCGTCATCGAGCGATAGTTTCCGTTTGATCGCTCTTCCATCGACATTTACACCTGTATCTTCAATGGAATCGTAATCTATCAATTTGATTTGACTCCTATTTGGTAAATCATTGCGCGCGTCTTCTAAACTCAATATAGTAACCGTGGCGACTGCCAAATCTTTGAAACTGGTTCTCTTCTTGTAATGATGCAACTTCATGTGGTTTCTATAGCTCGTGGATGAGAATGTAATGTTGCATGTCACGCATTTGACGGTCGTTTTACCTACCCTATGATTAGCTTCAAGGTGGTACATATTTCCTCGTAAAGATATGTTGTATAAATTGCATTGCTGACATAGATATACAACACGTCTGTAGCTGTAGGTTTCACCGTTTACTTTGAGCGAAATAAAGTTAATTTGAGGTTTGAGATTGCATTTCTGGAGTGTAATGTGATGTTTTATAGCGGTTATGTGGTAAATTAGGCCGCAGTTTTTACATTCGACGCCTGTGTTGTTCTCGCTGCATATTTTCTGATGCTGCGCCAGACTTGAACCGGTTATGAATAGCATTTTACAAGTATCGCACTTGTATAGTCTAGCCGCTATAGAACGGTAGAATTCTCTGTCTGACAATTCGTGGTTCAACTGGCAATAGAATAAATTGCGTTTCCGCATTTTCTTGATATATACGTTTTCTTTTTTCGGCTTATAGCTTATGATCTTCTTTTCCGGATTAACATTTCCGTATACAACGCCGTTCCTGAACTGCAAAAGTTTTATATCGTGTTTGCTGAACGGCATTTGCTCGTGTATTTTTTCGTGATGCATGAAATTTGAAGCGTGGAAATATAGCTCGCATATATTGCAGTATTTCTTGTTGAGTGAGCCGTTGCACGCGTGTTTTTTGGTTGTAGTCTCTCTGTGTACCGTCAAATCGCAGTCCGTACATTGGTAGAAGACAAATTCATTTCGCTTCATAGGATCTTCTATGCATTTGTTTTGGAAGTAAACTATTTTTATGTCCGCTGCCGTCATTTTCGGGAACTTTCTATGGTATTGGCTGTGTCTGTGCAAACTGGACGCTCTGATCATAAGCCCACACTTATTACACTTGACCAGTCTAACTTGAGTCTTGCATGTGTGTATGTTGATCGTCTGTTTAAAGACAACACTAACTTTACATTTCCTACAAGTGTAGAAAGTGTGGACCATTTTCTTTGCGGATTTTGATACAAATTTTGGTTGGTTCTTTATAAGCTTGTGTTTTTGTTCGACGTGGAATGCGCAGTGTTTTTGGAATTTGTCTTTCTGTATAAGTTTTCCGCATTGCTGACATCTTTTGAAACTAAGTCCTTCCGGACGCAATTTAGATCGCAGTACATCGTTCACGTAGAAATCTTTCTGCAGATTAAAATCAATAATCCTCAATGAATTTCCATCCAATTTGCATGTTTTATGAAGATAATCGTGATCCATTTTAGAGTTCCGCGTAGCAAAACTCAGTCGGCAGGTTACGCAATTGTATTTGAAGTTGTTGTTAGAGCAATTATTGTTTTGAGCGTGCGACTCTACAGAATCTGTGTCTATTATATTGTTGCAACCACCACAACGATAAAGCGTCGAATGTAACGGGCCATCGATGGCGATTTCCATTCTAATGTTCCTTGTTACTTTGTAAATGCTTCCAGACAATATCTGATTGACCTGTTCTTTGGCTAAGCTCGCGAACATTTTCAACCATTCACCAGATAGAAGCTTCTCATAATCATACTTCAATATTGTGAACGAATTCTTTCTAAGATTATTTCCGAGATGCAATTCTTTGTGTCTATCGAAAGAATTGCCGACGAATCTGAGATCGCATACGTCACAATTGTTTATAGTCTTATTGTAGCTTTCCATGTTGCAGAAATGGTCTTGAGCGTGCTCTACTACCGAATCGTATGTATCTATTATCGTGTCACAAGTTTCGCATAAGTAGAGTATATTCCACATGGTCTGTAGAGACTCATATGTTTTTAGTATATCTGGGATATTACCTTTTTCGGTATCCCAATCGCCGTATTTGTGGAACGGCACGTGTAGTTTGTAAGCTAGATCACTGAAGTTTTCGCGGCAGTATTGACAAGTTTTGTGGACTTCAGAGAAACATGAATGTCTTCGTCTAGCCTGCTCGCCGAAGAAATGTACGCTGCAGGCTTTGCATTTCTTGAATTCCGGAAACTTAGGCTCTATCTGTCTTCCGGTTTGAGTTGAAACGAATATGAAGTCGTGGAGCTTGAGATTGGGGAATAATTTGTGTTCCCGTTTGTGAGTCTTCATGCCTTTAACCGTGAAACACAGACCGCACAGTTTGCACAGATATTTGTTGAGAGTCCTATTACATTTGCCAACACTGTGTCCATGAGCCGTTCTGTTGATTTTGAGGTAGCATTTGCAGGTTGGACAGTAAAATAGGTGTTTTGGTCTAGCTGTTCGTTCCATTTTCACCGTTGGCTGTTCTTGGACTTGGTCTTTCTGTACATTCACGTCGTAGCACATATAATCAACGACGATGAAATCTGTCGTTTTGACGCCCGTCGCATGAGCTTTTGAATGCTGTACCATATAATCTTCGTGTATTATCAGCCGGCATAACGAGCATTTCACGCTATTAGCCGGCAAACAGACATCTGTGTGGCATTTCTGAAAGCCAGGTTCATCGAAGCATATCTGGCATTTGCGGCAGTTGCACACTATCTTATTCTGAATCTCGACATCTCTTATTTTGATCCCCTTCAACTTCTCCACCATTTCGTGCTGTTTCAAATGTCCGATTTTGTCAGGTCTGTTGAGGAAGCGTCTGCATATCTTGCATTTGTATTCACCGGCATCGCTTTCGCAGGTTTTGAAATGTTCAACCGCCTTTATGAACGATAAGAAGTGTACGTGGCATTTTGTGCACTTGAATAATGTAGCGATTGGCATTGGAAGGTAAATCTGTGAGCTTGCAGACTCCTGTTCGTAATTCTCATTTGCGACAGAATGTTTGGCAGCGCGGTGTATTTTCTCAGAGTATGCTGATGGAAAAGTGAGATTGCAGGGCGAACACTGATATTTGCGGGTATCCACAACTTTGTTGTATAATTCTGGATGTTTATGCTGTATATGATGGTTGTATCGCTTGCAATCTGGCAGCGAGTGACCGCATGCTTCACAATCAAAGTCCACAGCAGTTGTAGGTTCGGGAACATCATCATTATATCCATGGAATATCCGCATATGATTGCCCAACTTCATTCCATTACGGAAATGGCATGAGCAGATAGGACAGCATATATATTTATCATTTATAGAGTGAGTAGCTTTGTGGTTCTTTAACGCTATTTCACTTTCACACTCAATATCACATAAATCACATTGAAAACACACCGGCATCATGCTGTACGAATGTTTCATGAATGCAGCTTCATCGGGGAACACTTCGTTGCAACAACTGCATAACACTGACTTGTCTTCGACTGGGTCAGGTTCCATTTTGATCTTGCGATTGAATATCGAACCCTTTGTGGTACTTTTATATGCTTTATTCTTTCTAACAGCGACTAAGTATGAATGATTATTAGTTTTATGCTCATCTAAAGCTTCTTCGGTAGGAAACATCAAGTCACATTCATTGCAATGATGGGTGAGGCCGTCGGAATGCAATTCTCTTCGGTCAATCGTTGCATGTGGTTCTGGAGTGTTGACACCCGATGTTGAAGATGAACTCGGCTTGCTCTCAAGCATTGATTGATTGTGTGTCTGCTGAATATCATAGGAGAAGTCTTCGTCACCATTATATAGCATACCCTCTTCGTCATTCTCTGAAAAATATTAAATTAAAATTAATTAATACTAATGAATGATATTAAAAATGAATAAACTATATACATCATAAAAATTAGATCTAAACTGATTAAATAAATAGCCAAAATTGGTGAAATAACATGTCCATTTGATGGCAAATTTTTTTTGAAAATCTCCTTAATATATAAATCATTTATCTTCCTACATTAAACAAAAAATTACTAATATATGTATGGTTGACAAATATCCACATAACAGAAAAAACATTAATGAAACTAAACAAGAGATAAGACCATTTAGAAAAACAACTTTTAAAAACACCACTTAGAAACTGCAATTGCTATAAAATATAGTTTATAAAAATAACTATCAACTATGTACTACTAAATGAAAATAATATTTATCTGATAACTCATATATTTTATTTAAAAAAAACTACCTACTCCCAATGTTTCAGTTACTGTGCTGCAACTGTGATTATGGACAGACAAGACACATATTGTAGAAGTTTTTTTAAATAATTAAATTTAAATTTCATTTAAATGAATACTTGTAAGTATTAGATATCATTATATACTCTTATCTACTATATTATTACTAGTTTTTCATCTGGGAGTGTCTTTAGAAATGGATAGCTAACTGGGCAAATTCTATTCCTCCTTAAAGACAGTAGATAAGAAGATTTTGTATTTGAACTTATTTTTTTTTTCAATCGCATGTAAAGTATCCTATGTCCTTTCTATGTTCTAATCTATCTCTCCGCCAATGTTCATCCAAACCCGTACAGCCGTTAGAGTTATAAATAGTGTAACTAACACGACTTTCTTTGTATACATATATGTGTGTATTTGTGTGTCTGTGTATGTAAGAGTAGATTCAGTATAGCATCAAATACATAAGATATATACAAAAATTGTATTAAGACAAGACCATTATCAATGAATTAAATAGTGTACCTTCATCCTCATAATCTATAACTTCTGTCTTTATGCTCGTGATATCGGGAAATATATTCTTGAGCAAAGGATTGTCCAATACATCGTGTTCTTCAATATCAATATCGTCAGCCATTGTTGGAACTGAAACATTATGTACAAAATCTTTATATATTTATAAGAAAATACATGAAAACAACATATTAAAGTATATATGGGTAATTTTAATAGTATATATATTTGAATTATGTTTATTATTTTAATTTTAATATATATATGATGGCACATGCACAATATTGTATAAACTACCAAATTTGAAGAAAATTTGTGGATATTGTGCTTGTTTTTGTTTTACATTTATATTTAATTGTTTTCATTCATTTATTTAGCTGATAAATATTATGAACTTGAATTTTAAAGAAGAGACATTCAATTTATTTACAATATGTTGTTCATAATTACAATAATCTTCTAATAAATACAAACTATTCTATATTTTTTGATTTAAAGTATTAAAGAACTATACAAAGATATATATAAGTACTTTCTGTATCAAATATTTCGTTTTAATAATAAATCTTTAACTAAATGGCATATTCAGGATGTGTTTTGAATAATATTAGGAGGTTTGAGCTACAAATTAAATTTTACAATCTAATATATTACAATATGGTTCAAATCATTCAACTTGGTATAAAAAATATGATTCTCAATTAAGTTATATTATTAAATACCTTACGTCTTTCTATTTATCGAATTAGTATTCAGACAGATGAGACATAAAAATGGTATTTCAAACTAGTTTGGTGCAACGAAAATATGTAAAAAAATTTGGATTTGTCATTCGGGATAATAATTAAAGTATGTATAACTAAATTTTTTATATTATTAGTGTTATTTTATTAAGTATACACTTTTAACTAACAGTTAGACATTATTGTTTAAAGTTTAAACTTACCTATATGTCCTTCAAATTATTTTGGGAGGTCGAATGTAAAGATGCACAGAATATACTTACTTGCATACACTGGGCTCGTAGAACTAAAATATTTTATATATTTCAATCGTCTACTTTTTTATGAATGGTGTTAATCTAAATTAGCATTTTGACAGTACGTCGTAAACAACTAATAGGTAATAATAATTAATTGATAATAACTAAAGTATGAACATAATTATAGTAATGTGTATAATAGCTTGGTATCAACTAACAATGTTTAAAATAACAAAAATAAAGATATCTTTTGACTTTATTACACCATCAAACAATTTCGACATATTAACCTAAAAAGTCAAGTTTTTTGTCAGGCGCTAATCCAAATCCATTCAGCCTATTTTGAGGACCTCAAAAATATTTAACTTTTAAATTTTACTTTACTTTTATTAAAAAAGTTTTATAAAGATTTCAAATAAATTAGGATGATAAATAAAGCTTAAACATTATTTAATAAATATCCAAATTTAGTGAGGATTTAAAGTTACCAGTCTTAAAAAACATTTTTTTGAATACAACTGTAATTGCGTTAAATAAGGCTTTCCTTATTTCACGGATCTTATTTAGCAAGAGATAAAAAATTGGTAAAAATGGATATGAATCAATTGTGGATAGTGATATTATATTAATGTATAGAAAGACGAAATTAGATAAATAAATAACATGCTTAAATGTGTTAAAAATTATCGAAGCGTATTTCATGGTATGCTTGGACGTAAAAATTAAATCAGAGCAAACAGCAAAGAACTATATTTAAACATCAAACCTTTTATAAATGACATAGATTATATTTTATAAAATTTCTTTCACAAGCCCATAACATAAAACACTTGTTAAATAATTAAACATCGGATTCAAGAGTGAAATGAAAGAATTAATATAAATACTATTGTATTATACTGGTTGTTGGGATATTATTCAATATTTCCTTTAATGTGGGACCTTTCAACATATTCAGTAACACATAGATGTGAGAGGAAACCTCTCATCATTCAATAAATTCGCCGTGTGGGTGCCAGGTCTATCGTTGTAGTAAGAGGAGCTTCAACAGTGCCTGGGACTTGTGACCCAGGTGTAGGTTTAAGGGACCTTTATCTTACGTGTTAAACGCTCACCTGCACCGTACAAGCTACTTTTGTTTCTCTCTATAATATAGGTGAAACAAATGTCATTTAATTCCCTTTATTTTAAAGGTTCTGCAACCTTAATTTTAGAGAAGCAAAACCATAACACATTAAAAAATGTATTTCAAACAGCTTGACAGTCCTCAGTTGACGTTTATAGCGAAACGGCGGGAATGGAAATCCAGATAAAATCAATACATATAAATGAAATTGTCGTATATATGTAACTGTATTTAATGTATACCAAGTATTTAATGTATATAACTGTATATATATATATACACGAGAAGAAAACATTTCTTATAATTTTTATCTCAATATTTGTTCCGTTAATGTAATGGCGTGACCAATCTTGTCGGGACTTTTATAGTCAGCTGAGGTAATAAGGAGTAACTTAGGATACTTTTATTATCAAGATCCCGAAATTTAATAAAAGTTTTTAAATTGTTTTCTTTTGCTTTGTTTTTCAACGCAAGATTGAGTAAAAGTTTATAAAACTATACTTTGAACTCCTTCTCTTCCTGGCAATTGCCCATCTTTAGCCAGGGTCTGCCTTACATGTTATGAATAGTTTTGGCTAATTGTTTTTACAACCAGCCGCCTGCCTGACATCAACCCTCTTTGGGAATGCATTAATCAGTGATGTCTAAATACTCTTAGAAAGTACATATGACTCAGAAAAATCACATTGGTACTTGCCAGGATCGAACCCGCGCCCTCGTGCATAAGAGGCTGGCCTTTTAACCACTAGGACACCACTGACTTACTTTAAACATAACATATTATTACTAAATAAAAACAAATGTTAAATTGTACTATATTCTTTATTATATAATTTTTTTTAATAAAAATTCGACTATTTTTTTTTAATTCAAAGACACCATAAAATACTCGAAAAAGTTTATTTATATTTAATTCACAATACTTATTTATAATAATGTATGATTATTGAAAAAATATGAAAGTGCGGAAGTAAAACACAAGAAAATATTGCCTAAACAAAGATTTGTTTATTATTATTTAAATCTAATAAATAAATAAAATATTTTTTTAAAGTATTTTTCGTAGCATATATGTATATTAAGAATTACTTTTCAAGTAAAGATATTTTTATTAAATAAGTTATTTTACAAGAAAACCAATTTTACTGGGAAACACTAATACTAGAATGACATAATAAGAACAGATTTAAAATAACACAACATAAATATTTTATGTATAAACTTGAGATTTAATTATTTATTTTTTGTAAACAATACATTGATACGCCATTTTGTATCACGTCATCAAACTTGATTCTCATTGGTCGATTATCACGTCATAACGTGGCTAGAGAAAATGTCTGAAAATTACTTAATAGTGAAAAATTCTGTATTTATTATGATATTATAAATTATCTTTCGTCTGCGGTATGTAGGGGAACGTCTGTGTCACGACGCCGATGGCTCTGGAATGGAAAATAATATGTTATACGACATGGCAATGTTTAAAATTGTTATTTAACAGATTCATTCATATAATACTAGTTTTTGCCCGCGACTTCGTCCGCGTTAATTTCGTCATTAGTAATATATGTATAGCTGACCGGGCGAACTCTATTCCGTCTTAAATAACCATGTATTGGTATTTATTTAATTTGTCCTGTTTCAATCGAACGGAATGATTGACATATGTATTAGTTAGGAGGCAAATCTAATGAAAAAAAAACGTTTGTATGGGAAATAGAAAAGGGCTGTTTTTAAGCTTTTAAAACTTTCCTGAACGTCCACGAACATTTCAAGACTAAGATAAGATAAATCCGTTCAGCTGTTCTCGAGTTTTAGTGAGACTAAAGAACAGCAATTCGTTTTTATATCATATAATATTTTTAAGGTGGCACTTCACTTGGCATTTATTTGTCCATGTGTGGATTTATTCGTCTTCATTTGACATATGCACAAATAACACATACACAATAAGCGGAAACGTTTAGACGTGTTATGCCAAGTGTGGACGTCATGTTTGCGATATTTGGACTATATACAAATGTATGGACAAATACCGCGAATATAGGATAAATGAAGTGGCGATTTTATACTGTGGGTTTGTATTACCTGGTGCCAAGTCCCGCTGTGAATAGAAGCCTCCTGCCTCTTCTCAAATATTCGGGACATCGCGCAAATCTAAACAACACACACGCGCTCTGCCCGGGCCGGAGAGAAGACATCGATGATAGAATACCCTGGAAATAAAACATATAGAGATATATAGTACTTATTTAGCGTTTAGCTTTCCGCCCGCAGCTTCGCCCGTGTGGAGTTCGATTATATCGCGTTTCCAAGAGATCCTTTCAAAAGTCTGGGATAAAACTATCCTATGTTCTTTCTCAAGATCAACTCTGTATGTACCAAATTTCATAAAAATCAGTTCAGTGGTGTAGTCGTGAAAGCGTAACAGACAGACAGAGTTGCTTTCGCATTTATAATATTATTAGGGATTGTGAAAAAAAAAATCTCAAATGGTGTTAATATACAGGGTGACTGGTGAATTACTATCAATATTTAAGGAGCATTCTCGGTACATGATTCTCATTCGAATTATGTAAAAAAAAATAGGCACTTAATTTTTGACAAAATTTCCGTAATAATAAGTAAAGTGTTGACACGTTCCAAATGTTCAAGTGTGGACGCGTGCGGCGACGTGCTGATACAACAACACGTCACGACACGCGTATGTGTGAGTGTCAGTGTATACCTAATCTGTAGGGTGTTCACACGATGCGTAATTAATTACACAACTTTTGGTTAACTTTACTCAGAAGTTTATTAATATTTATGTTATATTAATTTTTATTTTGTCATATATGATCGTCAAATATCACGTCCTCAAATATCGATAGTAATTCACCAGTCACCCTGTATATAATATTTCATCTCAAACTTTCTTCTGATAATCTGCTTCCAATGTAGATACTTATTATACAATGATAGGTACGAGGATTTGCACTATACACGACTATATGTATAAAACTAATATTTTTGGATTTAGTACGTATTTTATTATTTTAACTACATACTCCTGATGTTTCGGCTACTTTCCAACCGTGATCATTAAGATGAGATGTGAATATAATTTATGTATATGTACATTTCAAAAAGTATTGCCAGTTTTAATATAATCTATGTGTACGTCTCATGATAAAAGTATAACTAGCTAATCCCGCAAATGTTGTTTGGTCATATGAAAATAGAAGTATGCATTTTTAATATCACATTTTAAAAAAAACCAAAAACCTTCGTCCAAAAAAAAAGGGTGAACAACCCTTATAAGTTAGGGTTACAAAAAAGAGATAGCCAATTCATCTCGCCTTAATCACGGTTGCTGAAAAGTAGCCGAAACGTCGGGAGTATGTAGTTTGTAATCAAAAATAAAAACGCGAAGTAAAATCCAAAATTAGTTTCATTTAAATCGGTAAAGCCGTTTCAGAGTATAGTAACTAACATTATGACATGGAAATTTTTATGTAAAAGATGATAAACAAGCAGTCTGCCTTTTTGATGGAAGATAGTTACCATCGCCTATGGACATTTGCAATATCTTTATTGCGGATGCGTTGCCAACCTAATTTTTTAGGAAAAGAGAGGGGTGGGGATAAGGAAATAGCAGGAAAGAGAGGGAATAAGGAAAAGACAACCGTCTCTCTTACTCATCATACAAACGTAGCCATTAAAATTACTTCATGCTGATTTTCTATGATATTATTTATATATTAATATATTAGTACCTCAATAATGGCTGTCTGTCTCACATTCCCAACATGTACGGAACACTGGAACCCTGGAGATATTGAGGTCGAGTGTCGGAGAAGATGAACGCTCGCCTGTAAAGACAGACATACATGTTATATAGCACGAATGTCCATATAGAATCTTTTTTACCTCTTTAAATACATTAATGAGCACATACTGGTAATAATAACGATATTATCACAACTCTTTAAATTCACTAGATAAGAATATTTTGTATTTAAACCCATTTTTATTATTTTTCAATCGCATGTAAAGTATCCTATGTCCTTTCTATGTTCTAATCTATCTCTCCACCAATCTACATCCAAACACGTACAGTCGTTAGTTATAAATAGTGTAACTAACATGACTATACAGGGTGACTGGTGAATTACTATCAATATTTAAGGAGCATACTCGGTACATGATTCTCATTCGAATTATGTAAAAAAAATAGGTACTTAATTTTTGACCAAATTTCCGTATAAATAAATAAAGTTTGGACACGTACTCAGCCTTGCCGGCGCCAGTGTGTCGCTACTCCCCAACCCCCGCCCCGTGGCTAGCGGGCCATTAGTCGGCTATTAGTCGCGCGAGCGCCGCCGTAAGGTCCGTACGTTCGTCTCCCCGCGCGCGCGCCTAGCGATCGATCTTACGCGTATACCTAATAATAATCTGTCGTGTGTGCGTGTGACCCATTATTACTTATTAGTAATTAAATATGGCTTTTCAATACACAAATGCAGAATACTTGGACATGGTTCATGCGTATGCGCGTGCAAATGAAAGCTTGCCGGGCGCAATCAATTTGTACCGGGAGATGTTCCCCAACCGTCGAGTACCTATGGCCAGCGTCATCTTAAACGCTAATCAAAGATTACGAGACTTCGGACAGTTCCGTGTTCCAACACATGCCCAAGGAAACGTCTTGTGTATGCTACAGAGTATGTAAACAGAGAGGAGTTGAAATTAAAAATCAATAGTGATTTCAAAACTATTAAAAGTGACCCATTCGTATTAAATCGTGTGAAAGACAATATGTGTAAACGTGCCGAACTGTGTATCACACGAGAAGGAGCTCGCTTTGAACATTTGTTAAGGTTAGTGTAGTTATGTAGGTAAATAGGTAGTTTAATGATTGACAATTGTTGTAAATAAGTATGATTCCATTTTTAAATACGCCGGAAATACCAAGATAGGTAAACAGTTCATATTATTTTTTGTGTCAAGGTCACACCATTTACCTAGTCAATAAATTGGTTGCTTAAACGAAAGAAATATCTTGGTATTTTTGCCTGTCCTAAGCCAGGATTAAATTATAATATGAAGGGATCATTTTTGATTATCTAAGGTCTAACACGCGGCGGCGCGCGGCGTTTGGATGTAGGTAAACTACCGCGCGATAACTACATATACCTACGTACATAACTGTTTTGTGTCGATAACGCAGCTAGGGTATCCACGCGATCCGTAATTAATTACATAACTTTTGGTTAACTTTACTTAGAAGTTTATTAATATTTATGTTATATTAATTTTTATTTTGTCATATATGATCGTCAACTACCACGTCCTTAAATATTGATAGTAATTCACCAGTCACCCTGTATATACAAAGTTATAAGAGATGGAATGGAAATCAAGGTTTTGTTTACAAAATTTATCTTGTCTCGTTACCTGGAAGTAAATACATCCTCTTGGGTCGTTTGGGTCTTCAAGCGGCACCACGTCACTACACACACAGTCTTCTTCTAAAGCATCTGTATGTTTGTCTGTGTGTTTCTCATTTATATTTATCTCCTTAATATTCTTGTTTCTTCTAGCGTTTTTTCTGTTCTTTTCTTGGGATGACTTCACTAATTCTGATATCTAGAAATATAGTTTATTGATAATAATATGGTTTATGTATTGGATAGATTTAATTAGAATTGTGAGCAATATAAAAGATATACTAATAGTGTAAAGAGTTAATAAAATATACTATTTATATATAAAACATGAAATAATATAGTATTTTAAATATGGCATACATCTGAACTTAAGTAAGCTACAAAAATAATGGGTAGAAGAATTATAAAAATAATAATAATAGTAATAGTTATTTTGCTCGAATATGGGTTAACAAAGGTATTTCATACATTTACAGTGGTCCAACATATTCTGCCGATTTGGCGTGCAAATATTTAATATAATCAAATGAACATTATTGTAGTAATATACTATACATATATGTGTGTATGTGTGTGTCTGTATGCGTGTGTGTGTGTTTGTATGTTCGTATTACCTCCCTCCCCCCGCACCGTGTTCCCCCGCAGCCTCCAAACGCAGGCCGAGTCCCCGCGCCATAGTCCTCAGGTATAGCGAGCAGCACCATGCCCGGCCTTAGTGCGGGCCCGGGGCGAAGCCCTAGCGAGGCGGACTGACCGGCGCGGACTGACGCGCAAGGGACCCGGTTACGATATATCGATAACACTGAGGTTTTGACGAACTGACCGCTGTCGAGAGGACCTGGGGGTAAATAGAGAGATTAAAATGGTGTCTATGTGAATGATACTAGCTTTTTGATTTAAGAATTACATAATTATGAACATAAGAATATGAGAGTTAACGAGAAATTGTATTTTCAGTGGCTATTGGAATGTGATGGTAACCTCCATCGTTAATTTTAATACTGTATATATGATAATGTGATGAGACTAAACGAAACCTCTCTTCATTCAATGTATTCACGGTGCGTGTGTCGGGTCCATCGTTGTAGTGAGAGGAGCTTCAACAGTGACTGTGACTTGTGACCCAGGTGTAGGTTTAAGGGACCCTATCTAACGTTAAACGCTCACCTCCACCGTACAAGCTCCTCTTTCTACCAAATTTGAAATTAACGTACTAGGGCTGCCTTCGATTTACGTTCCAAGAATGCATTAATGTGAGTTCTGGACAAGCCCAAGTCTTATAATATTAATAATAATAACGAGATAGTTTTTTACCTACTAACAGTGTGTCTCCCTCGTTCATTCTTCCTCGAGCTAGTAGTCCTCCTACTACGGTCGCTCCGGTCGCCACATGGAATATCTCGTCTATTTGAAACTCGCAGGTTTCCTTACAACATATTTATTATTATTAGTAATAACTATATAAGTATTATATATCATCCCTACTAATATTATAAATGCGAAAGTAACTCATTATAATCATTTTTTACTCATCAAAGTCTATTTATCTTTGAAAAATTAGTGATGTACATAATAATTATACAAGAACTACTTTTTGTCAGCACTTCCTTTAATTTACTTTCAAACTTAGAAATATATAGCTGAAGGGGAAATTTTTTTCTCCTTAAAGGCAGTAAAGCCGTTCTTGAACTATAAATGGTTTAACTGACACGACTATCATTTTTAAATAAAGATATTTATAATCATTATTATTTGAAATTTAACTAACACACAAACATTAAAATGATTTGTTTACACTATGGTGTATTAAATAGGATGTGATGAAAATCAGTCAATCAATCAAAATAGCATTTTGTTCTTGTATTTAGCAGATGGAACTAAATAGGTAATGCTAAAAATTACAAATTAAACATTTTTTTTAGGACGTTAGTGATCTCCATTGTTCTCGTTTGCATTCTACATTTCTAAACTCAATGAAAAAGCTCACTAATAAATATTTAACAAAATATGAACAAATTAAAGTAATTCTTTATAAAAATAATTAAGATTGAAGTATCATAAAGAGTGCTACATCACTAGTTGCATAGACAAGTCTTTGTCAATATCAGTTGATCACGTTTGTTTATTAAATTGCTAATTTCTATTGAAATGAACTATATATGAATGTATGTTTGTGTGTGTATGTATGTATGTATGTTTTAATGAGAGATGTTTTACAAATAGCTGAAGTTTCGATAGTTTGTATGTACATTTGTAGTGGCCTAGTGGTTAAAGGGCCCGCCGCTCATGCATGAGGGCGCGGGTTCGATCCTGGCAAGTACCTATGTGATTTTTCGGAGTCATATGTACTTTAAGAGTATTTAGACATCACTGACATACGGTGAAGGAAAACATCGTGAGGAAACCTGGACTTATAGATTCACAATTATAAGTTTGAAATCACCAACCCGTCTTGAGCGAGCGTGGTGATTAATGCTCAAACCGTCTCCATGTGAGAAGAAGCTTTTGCTCAGCAGTGGGCTCTGATAGGACGATGACGATGATGATGTATGTACATATGTATGTATGTCAATGTGTGTGTTTCACATGTTGTTGTTGTATGCATACATTGTTTGAGTTAAGTGTGTGTGTGTGTGTGTGTGTGTGTGTGTGTGTGTGTATACTAACATCTTCCGTAGTTAGCTCCACGCCGTCAGCGGGTGGTCTCAGAGCGAGCAGGTAGGCGTGCAGTGAGTTGAGGCCGACTCCACGAACACAACTGACTGGGAACACGGGGATGAAGGATCCTTCACTGGAAGGAGACATACATACATACAGATATATTATACATATCAATACTAATATTATAAATGCGAAAGTAACTCTGTCTGTCTGTCTGTTACGTTTTCACGACTAAACCGCTGAACTGATTTTAATGAAATTTGGTGCAAATAGAGTTGACCTTGAGAAAGAACGTAGGATAGTTTTTATCCCAGACTTTTGAAAGGTTCTCTTGGAAACGCGATACAACCGAACTCCACGCGGGCGAAGCTGCGGGCGGAAAGCTAGTATAGTATATAATGAGATCTAAGATTTTCGAGAGTACTCATTTAAATGAAACTAATATTTTTCGAATATACTAAATTTATTTTATTATTTTAACTACATACTCCCGACGTTTCGGCTACTTTATAGCTGTGATCATTAAGAAGAGATATTAGTTTCATTTAAATGTATAAATATATATATAAAAATAGAAAATATATTATGACAAAATTCATCAACACTACATGAACCGATTGTTATTCTATTAAGAGATCGTGTTGACTTATTAGTAAATTAAGCAAAGATTTTGTTTGAATTTAATTGTTATATAAGCTCAATACAAAACATAACATAAAAACAGCTATTAAAAAATAAATGAAATTAATATTTTTCAAATCATACAACGAGGTTTATTTTTGTGAAAAACTACATACTCCCGAAGTTTGTGAATCACGTGTAGTTTTTCACAAAAATAAATCGCGTAGTAAATAAGAAAAATATTAGTTACATTTAAATGAATAAAACTCACAATAGTCTTAGATCTCATTGAGCTATTAAAATTATTAATAATCGTATGTGTATGAACTCTCATAAGCAATACTCTTCAGATCTATACAGATTTGATTATACAAAATCTTAATAGATTTCTTGCATGTCATACATCATACTCACTTTTCCTTATCTTCGTTATCAATGGAGTCCAATATGGATGGTGCTATACAGTTCCTCGCGAGGTTCTCATCCGTTATAAGAAGAGGTTTCTGGAAAAATAAAACATATATTTATTAATCATATCTTTATATATATAATTCTTCTGTGAGTGTGTATGTCACTGAACTTCTCTCAAACAACTGGACCGATTTTGTAGAAATTTTTTGCGTGTGTTCAAGGGGATCTGGGAATTGTTTAGATTCACAATTTTTTCCGCTAGATAATGTTTTTTTAATTATTTTTTAATTTATCAATAGTTGTTAATACAAACATTTTTTTTGACATTAGATTTGACAACTAACTTAAATATGTCAATCATTCTATCGCACTTCAAAACACGGAGATTTATGGCTTTAATAGGTAAACTCCAAAAATATAAATTAAAAAAAGTAACAGATATTTCTTGATTATAGGGCGATACGAGGTTCGCCGGGTCTTCTAGTATGTATATACATATAATAGGTCCTAAATCAGTTTTAAACCAACAATATTTTATCTACTTCTCTTAACCACTTAATCTTCTACCTGTCAATTTCCCAGCTTTAGCCAGGGTCTGCCTTACATGTTTATAGTTTTGGCTAATTGTTTTTCCGACCGGCCGCCTGTCTGACATCAACCCTCTTTGGGAATGCATTAATCAGTGATGTCTTAAATACTCTTATAAAGTACATATGACTCGGGAACATCACTTGTACTTGCCAGGATCGAACCCGCGCCCTCGAGCATGAGAGGCGGGCCTTTTAACCACTAGGACACCACTGACAACTCTTAACCACTATATATTAATAATAAATTTGCAAATACATATATTAACGTCGTATTTTGTATAAAGTCCTATTATATCGACTATAGATGGCGCTGACATTATTTACCATAATTTAAAGCACCCTTCATGTATTTTACCCAAAATTGACGCAAAATTTCAAGCAAATACAGGAGAACTTGCATATATTCATACCTTATTCGCTGTGGAAAGTATTTCTCCAAGTCTGTCAACCAATTCTTTAATACTGGATGCTAATTCGATTTTGTTGATGACAGCGAAAAAAGGCAACTCCAGAGCTAAAAGTAGACCGATATGTTCTTCTGTGATTGGAGTAATACCGGCGGTCGCTGAAATCTGAAATTTATCTCTATATACCCTACTAATATTATAAATGCGAAAGTAACTCTGTCTGTTTGTCTGTCTGTCTGTTACGCTTTCACGAATAACCACTGAACTGATCTTAATGAAATTTGGTACAGAAATAGAGTTGAGAAAGAACATAGGATAGTTTTTATCCCAGACTTTTGAAAGGTTCTCTTAGAAACGCGATATAACCGAACTCGACGCGGGTGAAGCTGCGGGCGGAAAGCTAGTTATATTATAATTTGAATTTTGGAAATTTGACAAGACAGAATATTTTAGATTTGTCATGAATATTTATATACACTTTTTATTCTTTTTTGAATCATAAGAACAACAGAAGAACACCTATATTGCAGGTATTTTCCAATTCTGTTATATTCGTACAAATTACAAAAATGATTTAGTTATTTGTGTTACTTTAAACAAAACGAAATATTTATAAATAATAGATTTAGCACAGAATATTATGGTATATGCACACACACGCAAACACAACCAATCTTTTCTTTTGGTCTACTCGTCTACTCACCACTATCATCGCGTAATGCGGCGAGTATCCCGTGAGACCGTACACAGTAGTCCTTTGATACTTGCTGTGTCCTGCGAGGTCTAAGAATGACACCAATTTCGAGCTCCTCTCTCCAATACGTTCGGCAGTCATCAGTTCAGAACATCCATAATTCACTACGTTACCCTTTGATAAAACAAACATATATTATTACTTCTACCTGGTAATTTCCCAGCTTTAGCCAGGGTCTGCCTTTGTTCAATTAGAATATAACAATTATATTCGCTTGTCTGATTATATATAAAAGAAAGTCGTGTTAGTTACACTATTTTTAACTCTGTCGACTGTACGGGTTTGGATGAAGATTGGTGGAGAGATAGATTAGAACATAGAAAGGACATAGGATACTTAACATGCGATTAAAAATAAAATAAGTTGCTCAAATACAAAATTTTATCTACTGTCTTTAAGGAACAGAGTTCGCCCGGTCTATACATTACTAAAAATGAAACTAACGCAGACGAAGTCTCGGACAAAAACTAGTTTGAATTACATATTACTTAGCTCCATTTTCCTGGAATATCCCTACTAATATTATAAATGCGAAAGTAACTCTGTCTGTCTGTCTGTAACGCTTTGACGCCTAAACCAATGAACTGATTTTTATGAAATTTGGTATAGACATAGAGTTGACCTTGAGAAAGAACATAAGATAGTTTTATCCCAGACATTTGAAAGGTTCTGTTGGAAACGCGATATAACCGAACTCCACGCGGGCGAAGCTGCTGGCGGAAAGCTAGTAAGCAATAAATCTTTTCCTGCTGTTAAATGTGCTCACCTGGGAATCAAACCCGAGTATTTCGTGGCTGAGCGAAGATGTTCTTCCACTTCTGACTTCGTGAAGATGTCGGAACATGTTCAAACGGGCACTGCCTCGACCGTTATCTAATTCACCTGTTTAATTAAACACCTGGATATAAAGACCCAAAGATGAGCGAAGACCGGATTTATGATGAATGGGTCTAACCCACCAATTTTCACCCTGATAGTTTATCGCTAAGACTGGGTCTAACCAATCGGTTTTGACCTTCATAGTTGACTAAAATGATTTTAACCCATCACTGTTTTGACTCTAAGTGGACTGCTAAGAATGGGTTTAACCCATAACTTTTTTGACCTTTATAGTTCTTACAAGTAATGCCATTAGGCGTTTGGCAATCTGAACATCCATATTTATTTATGCCAGATAATGGCATTAAAAGTAATGAGCCAAAAAAATCCATACACCTAAATAAAGTTATGAAGTACCAAATCTATTCAATTTTGACAGATTTTTTTGGATACCCAAAAATATATCTAAATTGGCATAAACCCTTGTAACAGATAAATAAGTCTTCAATATTTAATATTTTATATGAAAAGCATTAAAAATAAATCATAATCAGTATGATTGACAATTCCTTAATAGATACAAATTTTTTTTATATAAGTTATATATATTTTTAACACGCTTTTATAAGCTTGGGCTGTATGTATGTATGTAACGGAATCTTTGAGCACGATTTTTTACCTCTTTCCAGATGTCCAATCAATTTGATACTTTGCATTTATATCAATTACTGATGATAATACAATAATTTGATAACAATTTTCTATTATCCTTATTAAGTTTTTCAGGATTAATGAATTCTTTTATAGATCATCTTTAGTGGAGTGAGAGGGATAGAGCTAGTTTTTTTAGTTTTATTTTTAAACTATTATTGATTAATATATCTTATGTAATCCTACTAATATTATAATTGCGAAAGTTTGTGAGTGTGTGTATGTTTGTTACTTCTTCACGCTCAAACGGCTGAACCGATTTTGATAAAATTTTGTATACAGGAAGCTGACGTCCAGGAATAACACATAGGCTACTTTACAACCCGGAAATCTCGAAAATCCGTGGGTAACACCGCGGGGCGCAGCTAGTATATACATATAGCCACTTCTTCTACCTGGCAATTTCCCAGCTTTAGCCAGGGTCTGCCATATAGCCACTAACCTTGTGTTAATACTCCAATGAGGGTGGATTTCCCAGCTTCTATCGCTCCCATCACAGCCACTCGCAGTTCCACACTCTGTTGTGTATCTGCTAACTGAGGAAATAAGAAAGAAATCTTGTTTTACCTTAGTTTACAATTTTTATTTGCTTCAGACAATTTCAGGCGCTATGCAAAGTTAAATTTAAATGAAAGTTTATAATAATTTTGATTATAATAAGAATTATTTTTAGTTTATTTTCTGTAATAAGCCTAATGGGTATATAAAATTGGCAAATTTCTGTGTAAAAACATATTGTTTAACTATTTTGTTAGTAATAATAAATATTCAGTAAGCGGTTCAATTATTACTCCCTAAACCTTTACTTATTAGTTTCTTTTTATCACTGCATAATCCGTTTTAGCGTTTTCTAGCATAAAAGACATTGAAATTTTCAGTATTTGAAATTAAAACTACTACTAAGGCTAACAAAAATCACATACTTCATGTAAGTTAAGATAAGTCTTACAAAGCCAGTTTTACATCAATTTGACTTTGACATGTCAAAGGTCAACGCCCTCTCACCTTCCGTATATAAACCTCAGCGACAGCCCGGCTGCTGGTCACTCGTCTCGCCCGCGCGCTCACGATAACAGCTCCTAGGGCTCTCGCCATGTCTCTTAACGAGCATAGTGACGCTCGAAGCGCCCCCGCATGAAGCCCTACTAGGGCTCCGTTATCACGAACCCCTACTACGTATACCGCGCTACCGCCGCCAGAACGAAGACGCCATTTTAACTGTTAGGATGATTTTATTTAATATTAGGAGAAACAAATTATAATGATATTGACAGGTAAAAATATAGGACGTATTTCAAGTTAATTAAAATGTATTCATCATCATTATCAGTCTATCAGAGCCCACTGCTGAGCCTCTTCTCACACGGAGGAGGTTTGAGCATGTAGTATGGAAATGAAAATAATATAAATAATTATTGAAGATAAAATGATTTTGATGGCTGACTTCCACGAGAAAAAGGTTTAAAATGTATTAATAGAAAAATTTCGTTAGTTTTCGTATTGAAATATAAAATTCGTATATGTTAAAGTTACGTAAAATCATATTATATACCCAAAAATACTGACCTGTGTAACCAAATGCTGGAATCTTCTCTCACAAGGCGACACTAGTTGTAATTTGTACTCAACGTTACCGAAACGAGGTTCGGGAGGAAGACTTCCGTAGCATTCCTCACCTGAGTCAGATGCTTCCGAGGTTCTGAATATTCAGAGATAGAAGAGATATAGATAGATTGAATGAAAAATAGATTGAGATGCAATAGAGTATAATGATATTATAGATGGTCAGCTAGATAGAGATGAAATAGAATGAAACTGAGATTTAAATGAGAAAGAGTATGAGTCTATCAATGGAGAGATAGACCTGAAAAAATACCTTATGATGATGAAGGCAATAATGTAAAAAATAATCCCTACTAGTATTATAAATGCGAAAGTAACTCTGTCTGTCCGTCTGTTACGCTTTCACGACTAAACCACTGAACTGATTTTAATGAAATTTGGTACAGAGATAGAGTTGACCTTGAGAAAGAACATAGGATATTTATCATCAACTTTTGAAAGGTTCTCTTGGAAACGCGATATAACCGAACTCCACGCGGGCGAAGCTGCGGGCGGGAAGCTAGTGGATAATAAACTCACGTGTCATCACAAAAGTCTTCCATATCATCTGAACTATAAAAGAAGTCGCTCTCGAGATCCTCCGCGCTCAAATCTCCGGCCAGATACATATTGTCCTTGATGCTGACTTTTTCTAGCTTATCTATCACATTGTAAATCCTATCAGCGAAGTTTGGTTCAGCATCATTTGTTTTCCGTTTGTGCGTTTTGAATTCAAGCTTCAAATCATTTACGTTCTTTCCTATTTTCTCGTCACAATTCTTCTGCACGTTCGTCTGATTGTTTAAAGGTTCCAAAGGGTCGTTGGTCCCATCAAATGAACTATTCTGTACTTCTTTAGCTGGTGATATTTTATTCTTCTTTCGTCTATTCTTCCTGCCGGAGTTTCTTCTGCGCGGTTTTTTGTCGTCGTTTTTTGGATCTATATAGCATCGAAATAAAAAATTACAGGTTAAAATAGTTTTAATGACCCTACTTGGTAATACTCAATTAAATAATGGGTTAGCATACTAATACGAGATATTTGGCAATTCTCATACAAAGAAAACTTATTGTCCTATAAAATTCGAAAAACCTGAATCAATTGGTTTAAAATATTAAAAAAATTTAGGTATATTAATTAGTCTACATCCAGGTAGCCTAAAATGTATAACTCCAATCTTTTGATCAAATATTATATATACTTTAAATTTCTGACACTCTTCTGTATCTTTTTTCAGAAATATACAATCTCAAAATTAAAACACAATATTTAATGTAGAATAATAATCCAATAATTTAAATGATTATAAATAAACTTCTAATCATAGTCCTATTTTACGAATAGACATACATTTCTGCTTCAATATGCTTGTCTTCTAGACACTCAGCTAATTCAAATTAAAATAAGACTTTATCATACGTTTTAAGATAAATAAATTTGATTTTACGTATTTGGGTGTTAATTATCAACCTACCTTCATTTGGTTTGTTAACTTCGAAGTAGTTCTCGATGTAGCTACAATCTTTGACGAGTATCTCATTACTGAGATCTGGTTCACAGAGGAATGAAGATTCTTCTGGGAGGGTTTCGTTCTTGTGGGATCGACGACCTCTTCTACGTCCTAAAATGAAATATTGAAACTTAACCCAAACTGTATTTCTAGAATTATAAAGGGTGACTGGTGAATTACTATCGATATTTGAGGACGTGATATTTGACGATCATATATGACAAAATAAAATCTAATATAACATAAATATGTATTAATAAACTTCTAAGTAAAGTTAACCAAAAGTTATGTAATTAATTACGCATCGTATGAACACCCTACAGATTAGGTATACACACACACACACACACACTCGCGCGCGGCGGCGTGTTGTTGTATCAGCACGCCGCCACACGCGTCTACACTTGGAACACTTGGAACGTGTACACACTTTATTTATTTATACGGAAATTTGGTCAAAAATTAAGTACCTATTTTTTTTACATAATTCGAATGAGAATCATGTACCGAGTATGCTCCTTAAATATTGATAGTAATTCACCAGTCACCCTGTAAATGTTTTTTGCACTATATTACCATCAAATTAAATTAATATTTTTCGAATTTCGCGTATTTATAAGTAAATAACTAGTATTAATAAGTATATACTAGTAGTTATCCGAAATATATTAATTTCATTTCAATGAATACTCGACAAATTCTTACATCTCATTATTTTCCATAACTTTGTAAGACATAATTTTTTTATAAGAACAGATTAATTCGTTAAATTTTCCATGTATTGAGTAGCGGATAGACACTTCTTACAAGCTTTTTCATAACTGTTTTAGATAGTAGACGTGACATTTGTCAGTTTAGTTTTTAGGACTAAAAATTTTGCTAGTTTTGTAGAATAATATAAAAAAATATATATATATATAGAAAAAAATCAGGATTATTACAATAAAAAGTACTACTATTATTTCACGGAAGCTCCTTATAAGATTTGAAGGAATTTCCTCAAGAGATTTCAACTGATATAGACTACTGCTGAGATTCTTCTCATTCTATTTCTGTACCTTTAGGTGCATCTGGATTCTTCTTCGATATATCTTCGTTTTTGTGTCTCTTCTTGTTATTTTTGGCAGCATTCCCTTCCGAGGGATCGAACAGACTGAAGAACGAGTCCATGATATCTGTTGGATTAAAGAAATTTATATAAAGCATTTTGAAAAATTATCTATTTTCTTTTCACACAAAAGTAAAAGTTCTTGAATAGATCGGTTTAATAAAAGAAACTATCAGATTACATAATTATTAACTACTATCGGTCGGTTATATCACGTTTCCAAGAGAACCTTTCAAAAGTCTAGGATAAAAACTATCCTATGTTCTTTCTCAAGGTCAACTCTATCTCTGTACCAAATTTCATTAAAATCAGTTCAGTGGTTTAGGCGAGAAACAGACAGACACACAGACAGACAGTGTTACTTTCGCATTTATAATATTAGTAGGGATACTAGCGACACTAAAATTAAATTATTTTTATTTTAGTTAGAATAGCGCTTATTATCAAATATGTACATCAATTTAAGCGTTTGGTTTAAGCTGAGTAAAACCAATTCTAAGTAATAGCTTTGGTAACGCTCAAAAAACTATAAAAAAGAAAGTGATCTATAACATTAGTATGATTTAACATGTAGAAACTAAAAACATACAGTTTGGAAGTATTGCATTAAAATGAAATTAAAATACTTTTACTAAAGCCCACTGTTGAGCAAAGGCTTCTTCTCACATGGAGAATATTTGAGCATTAATCACCACGCTCGCTCAAGACGGGTTGGTGATTTCAAACTTATAATTTGATGACAAATTGTAAGTTTGAAATCACGAACCCGTCTTGAGCGAGCGCTAAATACTATTATAAAGTACATTTGACTTGGGAACATCACATTGGTACTTGCCAGGATCGAACCCGCGCCCTCATGTACGAGAGGCGAACCTTTAATCACTAGGCCACCACGATTATTCGTACTTTATTATTATAAAAAAACTACATACTCCCGACGTTTCAGTTACTTTTCAGCGAGCATGATTACGGTTTTTATTTAAATGAATACTCGCGAAAGTCATATCTCAGTATTGCATTAATCTATGATGAATAGGTTACTACAAAATGAGATCGAAGACTTTTTCAAGTTTTATTAATTTAAATGAAACTCATATTTACCGGATAAACTACGTTGTGCATTTTTATTACACGGTTTTAGATAATCACATCTCGTCTGCCCGTGATCACGTTTGCTGAAAAGTAGCCGAAACGTCGGGGTATGTAGTTTCTTCACAAAAATGAACCGCGTAGTATGTGCGAAAAATATTACATAGTTTCATTTAAATGGGTCACTACAAACTGTCGGTTTTCAGTATGTATGCAACGAATACTAAGGAAATAATTTCGTAACTGATACATTACAATCACTAACATGGGTTGTTAACGATAATACCGGCCGTGAGAAGTTATGGCAAAGAAAATTCCCGTATAAAAACATATATATACATAGATTTTCCTTATATACAGGGCTACCGCGTTATTTGCACATATAAGTATACAGTAGTGGATTTATTTACTAGTTTTATATATACACATTATATAATATAGGTATTTGGGTTGATAAGTCAAAGGCATATAACATTCTTCTTCTTTTACCTGGAAATTTCCCAGCTTTTAGCCAGGGTCTGCCTTACATGTTGTGAATAGTTTTGGCTATTTGTTTTTACGACCGGCCGCCTGCCTGACATCAACCCTCTTTTGAGAATGCATGAATCAGTGATGTCTAAATACTCTTAAAAAGAACATATGACTCGGAAAAATCACATTGGTACTTGCCAGGATCGAACCCGGGCCCTCGTGCATGAGAGGCGGGCCTTTTAACCACTAGGCCACCACTGACTTCGAAAGGTTTATAAAATTATAAATTGTCAATAAAAAAACATTTTATGAAAATAAATTTTGTTCAATAAAGAGATTTCAAAAAATTATATCATTATTTCTATCGATACTCGATAGTTCTTCCGAAATCTTTAGCCTTTTTAAACATTTTATTTACTAAAAAACGTAAACAGTTCTTTCGCTGTCATTAAGTCTGATTTAAAAAGCAAAAGTTTCCAGTTTAAACTGAAAGCTACACTTTCAATCCCTGGTAGGGAGAAACAATCACGATGTTCTCTGTTTGAAACCAGATCAATTTTTTTATTATCATCTTTGAGATGAAAGAGGAGCTTGTATAGTGGAGGTGAGCGTTTAACGCGTTAGATAGGGTCCCTTAAACCTACACCTGGGTCACAAGTCCCAGTCACTGTTGAAGCTCCTCACACTACAACAACGGACCCGACACACGCACAGTGAATACATTAAATGATGAGAGGATTCGTCTAAACCTGGTACTCCAATATTTTCATCAGAAGAATATAACTAAGAACGAATTTGGCACATTTCCTAAATTCCACCATTCACACACACGCGCCAATTCTTTTCGTTTACATAAATTTGAAACTAGTTCTAAAATATTTGACGTGTTTGTGTACGAAATTAGATTAAACAAAGTTCGTTGACCTTGCATAATCTAATCTGGTGTATTCAGGTAAAGATATAAATACTTTCTGGTTTTATATATCAAAAATTCTCAAAACTTACACTCCTATAGACAATTATCAATATTTTACTGTTTCTGATGACTCTTCCAAAAAAGCTACGGAAAAAATAGATTTACGAGATCAAAGACGGATCTTAAAAATTTTGGTATTTTAGTATATTTTATTGTATGTGATATACGTATATAAAAATTATTACTTGAATAGTCCAAGAGCCTCTCATTGTACCCAAAAGTGAAAGATTTCGATTTTGTTCATTCACAAATACCACTTTACATAGTTCAATGTAATATTCAAACATGACATTGAATAAATCTATAAGGAGACGCCAATAACTAAGAGAAAGAGAAAGAAATAGAATTAGAAAGAGACAGAGAGAGAGAGGGAGAGAGAAGTCTATCTGTATTGATATATACTCATACCCATGTAGACCTTCTTCACATCCGGACAAAGAATTAAACTACCTCGTTCCTCATACATACACCAAAGAATGAGAACACTCTACCTGCCTTCAAGTAATAATAAATGCATCTTCAAGAAAAGGGTGAATCCCTACTAATATTATAAATGCGAAAGTAACTCTGTCTGTCTGGCACACTTTCAGGCCTAAACCACTGAACTGATTTTAATGAAATTTGGTGCAAATAGAGTTACAAAGAAAGAACATAGGATAGTTTTTATCTACGATTTTTGAAAGGTTCTCATGGAAACGCGATATAACCGAACTCCACGCGGGCGAAGCTGCGGCCGGAAAGCTAGTATTATAATACTGGGATAGTGTGTTAACTTATAACTTCATTTCCATTTTCCACAGGTGGAATGACTGTCAGGCACTTTTTAGTCGAAATTAAATCAAAATACAAGAAGTGAAGTCTATATTTCAGTTCTTAATTAATAAACCGTTAAAGTTTTTGGTTGCCACTTAGAAATCATGAAAACTCGTTTTTGTTACATTATAACCTTTGACCTTTTGGGTCAACATGTAGGAGTCATGGGATTTATCTTCAGATAAATCATGGAATTTATCTTAACACTTAAAGGTGGTACTTTACTTGGCGTTGCGTATTCACCGCATTTGTCCAAATATTTGTATATACTTAGTCCAAATATCGCAAACATGACATCCGCACTTGGCATCACAATACGTCTTTAGGCGTTTTCACTTATTTGTGTACGTGTATTATTTGTGCAAATATGTCAAATGAAGACAAATAAATCCACACATGGTCTTATTTTGGCAGAATAACAAATAAACGCCAAGTGTAGTGCCACCTATACATTTGTATTTCAAAATTCATTGTTTTTTAACAATGAGATTTCAATACACAGATAAAAAAATAAACATAAGAAAGAATTATGAAATAATAAATCTCTTACATAAACCATACAAGAGAAACACAAAAATATTGGCAATATAAGAAAAATATTTGGCAATACTTTTAAACATTATCGAATTGAATTTTTGCCAAAAATAACTGTAACAAAACAAAATAATCGGTAAAAATGAAACTGACCTTCATAAAATGTATTCAAGGAGATAAAATTCAAAACAAGTTTGGCGTTTTATATAAATATTAAATGAAAATAGCTGAAAAGTTATCAATAAGTGGAATTGCATTATAATTTCAAATAATTATAAGTCTTTTTTAAGCAGAAATTTTGGATTATAATATATGATTTCTGTTTTGGGAAGAATTTTAATATAAAGTAGACATTTTCACAATCATTTTTCAACTTATCAGATTTTGTATTATCCAAATAATTACAATGTAACTCAATTACAAAGCTATTTAAATACTGAAATTATATTTGTTCAAATCCCTTTTGTGTATATATCAACTATTTGCAATATCAAAATCAAATTGTTTGAATGTTTCCTGAAAATTACACCTAAGTTAAATTAAAATGTGCCCAAATATTGCTAAATCTGATGAAATATTTAATTGTAATCTCATAATTAGTAAAACTAAGAAAATAATTATTCTATATGCCATGATAAATTCATTTTACAGTAAAATATAGCTCATCAAAATCAGTTGCAATGTTAGTTTTGTAAAATATAGCAAACAAAATAGTTTGTTTCCACAATTGATATCTACTATTAACCATTACTTTCTATTCTATGTATAAGAATTATCAGTGTAAAAAACAGAATATATCTTTTATTTATTTTTATAGCAAGATAATAATATAACATAAGGTAGATTTTTTAACATAAATAATTTATTTAGTAGTAGTAACATGAAAACTAAAGTTAATTAAAGAATAAATGAAAGGTTTTAAATTAGGATCAAGGTGACTCAGTCATTGTTTGATATCAAATTATAGACAGAAAATGTTTCGTTTTAATTCTGATAAGATTAGTATTAATATCTTTTAACATTAAATACTAGGAAATTAACATAGAACTTGCATAATAATTCGTTTATATATTATATACATATATAATAATATTAAAATGAATTGGTTAACATATAAAAGAAAATAATGTTTACGATTATTTTTTTTAATAAAGCAAAGGCACTCACAATAACAGCTGTTTCCCCGGGTTCAAGGTCACATAAAAATACACACGGCACCACCACAATACGAATAAGTATTAACAAACAAAATACACAAACACTGCCAAATTATTTACAATGACGTAATATCAACAAAATTATTTTTGCAACTGAACAAACAGTGACCATAATACGACCTCCTTGTTTAAAACTTCTTGGTTATATTATGATATTGTTATTGAGGAGAGTCTTGGCTCTAATGAGTAATAGTAGTCTTATTGTGGCACAATATTGTAACTAATTACTTAGTTATGAAATCTATTTGAAATAACCACTTTGTGTGATGAAATATTTTGACATATCATTTCACTCTCACTTTTGAATTTGAATCGATACATTTAAAGATGGCAGCACTAGCTAATCGATAACATATACAATAAAATTATAAAAATATAATTTGTATAACTTATAAATAATTAAACCTATTAATTTGTACAAAATAAAGCTTAAATAATATATTTATTACAATTGTCATGATTATAATACAAATTTATAAAACTTTGTTATGAATATTTCACAAATTCAAATAACTAAATATGTATTAATATTAACTTATTTATATAAATTTAATTCTTTATATTTTAAATTATATTGATAGAAATATTATAAATAATGTCGAAAAAGTATGTTAACACCATTATGTTGTTATAAATGTCAACATCAATTCAAATGTATTTTGGTTATTTTGCCGCCAGTACCAAGTAGTTTTAATAAAAGTATAACATATTTTTATACATTTTTTAAAATGTCTATCCATGTAGAGAATAATCTTAAAGATTCCACAAACGATGAGATATTTAAACAAAAAGCGCATTACATACCTTGTAAAATTGAAGAAGACGGCGAGGCAAATGTGAAGAAATATTTCGAGCCTTACATTGTCGAAAATACTAACGGCGGTAAATGAATTTACAAGTTAATAACACTAAAAATATTAACTGTTTGTAAATATTAGTAAAAATAAACAATTATCTAATAATATTCACTTGTACTTGTTATTTGCAATAAATTTTCGATGTTTATATAGAATTGTCAGCAACTTTCCGCGGTCATTCCTTGGACGGTGTTAAATTATGTCTGCCTGAAGGTTATAAGGCTGTGTTAGTGACAGAAACCAAACGACCGCTATCAGAAGACGCTGATAGAAAGTTTCAGGTATTTATGATAATATTTGTATTGGATGATAAGATGCTATAAGGAGAGTACTTAATAAATTATCTGATCTTTATATGTACAAGACGAAACCTCTCATCATTCCATGTATTCACGGTGCGTGTGTCAGGTCTTTCGTTGTAGTGAGAGGAGATTCAACAGTGACTGTGACTTGTGACCCAGGTGTAGGTTTAAGGGACCCTATCTAACGTTAAACGCTCACCTCCACTGTACAAGCTCCTCTCTCTACCAAATTTGAAAAGAACCCATATTGCCTTGATATAGGTGTAGTTAAGTTGATATTGAAAGTAATTTATTTTATTATTAAGTGATAAGTATTTCAATTTTTATTAAGTTTTTATATAGTTGATTTAAAATAATTGTGTATTTTTTAATAAGGATAAAAGGAGTCTAAATTAACCATGAGCTTGGTATATATTTGCCGATACTTTTCCATTTATAATTATAGTTTTACCGACCACCCGAGTATCAAGTTAGATCAATTTTCATATTATCCCATTGACTTATAGAACATAGTAAAATGTTGTGTCGCAGAAATTTAACCATCATTATTAATAAGTTAAGTTTGAATTAGAATCTTATTGTATTAAAAATATTCATTTTGTCTAAAGTTAAAAATGTGTGTAGTGAAAATAGTTACAAGCTAAAGTTTGAGAATTCTAGAAGTTTCCAAACAAAATATATTCTTTAAAGAACTTATCTAAACCGATATTGATCAGTCAATTACCATGACAAATAAGTAGAAACGAAACTTCTTATCATTCCATGATATGGAAGTCAATTCATCAGAATTGTCTGGAGTGGATTTTATTTAAAAAATGTAGATTTTACCATTAATACATATTTTAATGCCGGAAACCAGAACTTATGTCCCAAAAAATGAATTTAGTATCAAGTAACTGGCAATGAGAAGTTTCTTTCTTTCTCTTAGTTTATATTCCAACTCAGAAACCTTATTTAATAAGAAAATTACAATTTTTTATGTTAATTTTCAGATAGCCGGAGGTTTAGGAGATATCACATATTGGAATTGGGATAAAAAACCGTCAAAAAACGACAGTTTAGTCAGAGCCCTGGACTGGATCGATATAGCAGAAGCGGTATGTCAATTTATAACGGTTGGGATTTATTTTTAATTAGTTTAGATTAGCTTAGAGAGGAGCTTGTATGGTGGAGGTGATCGTTTAACGTTAGATAGGGGTCCCTTAAACCTACACCTGGGTCACAAGTCCCAGTCACTGTTGAAGCTGCTCTCACTACAACAATGGACCCGACACATGCACCATGAATACATTGAGTGATGAGAGGTTTTGTCTATGTTTGTCTTGTTCATGCGAAAGCTATTTAATGGGTTTTTCTTGCAAATTGTAAATATTTGTTATTCTGCATCTTATTGCGAATTCTTTTAAAAGTTTTTCTAATAATTGTCAAAACACTATCTACTTTTATCCGTCACTCTGGCTTACATATATGTTAAATTTCATAAAAATAGTAACAACATTTAATTATATTGTCTTTCTTATAAATAATATTAAATCTTATATAAAACTTTCTTTTTTCCAGATACATGCTGACTGAAGTGAGGATAACAAACTTTTAATGTAATATGAAAATAGGAATTTATCTCTAAATATATATATTTTTAATAAAATATGTTGTTTTATTAAAAATTAATAATCAAAGACAAAGAATATTATATACAGTGGAATTTTAAAACCATTTTCATTAGTTGAAGTTATGTAATTATCAGTCAATTTAAAAATAAATAGTGCTAAACAAAAATTCTTGGAAAGCCAGATATTGTTGGAGAGATGAGGTTTACCTATGCAAATAGAATTAAAAGTCTCTATATATCCTTTTTCAAAAGTTATTTGTCAAAGGTCAAAATTTGAGTTTATTTTTGGAATTTTTTCAAATATCTGAAACCAAAGTTGGTCTTATAATTCCCTACAATGATGTCTATTATGATTTTTTTTAATATTTCAATTCTAATTCTTATTAATTTCCACGCCACATGTGAGGTGTGAGGAGTACTTGGTTTGTTTTGTTCTTGCTGTGTAATGAATAAATGGCGAAAATGTAAATTTTTAGTTTAGTAAATCTATTGTATTAGTGGTACATCAATGAAACGATTATTTGTAATCGTTTCATTGAGGTAGAGGGCAGGTAGAAAGAAAATTTTGTATTTGTCATAGAACTATTTCACTCTTTTTGTTAAGATACTTTAGACTCACTTTCAAAAAGAAAATTTCAAATATATACATATATATAGCGCGTTAGATAAGGGTCTCTTAAACCTAAACTTCTCTGAAATACATGGAATGATGAGAGGTTTCGTCTCATATATTTTATATCTTTAATTGTGCAATACTTGTATATACATGTATACATAATTGGTATCTTGGAATCGGCTTCAACGATTTTCATGAAATTTAGTATATAGGGGGTTTCATTTGATTTTTAGAAAATGTCATTTTATGGAAAAAATAAAATAAAAAGGCGTTTAAAATATGACTCTTCCTGACATCTATTGGCGAATAGTAATACTACTTGTTGCTATTTGCTTTAACGACACAACAGCAGATGTCGTAGTTAAGTAACCGGAAGTCAATGAGTGTTTGTTTTGATGTTAGAATAAGAAATTAATTGTTGATTTATAGTTTTGTCTTTTTAACGTGGTCACTTAAAAATGCCTAAACGAAATAAAAGAAAACACAACTTAAATACTAATAATTCCTAAATACCGAGCCAAGCTCGGTAACCAGTTATTTAGTAACTTATACAAATATGAGACGGAACTTAACTTACTTAACCAACTGTTGGTTTTAAGTTATTTTTTATTATTATTTTCTACCACCTTTTAATCTTGTAAGTTAACCCATAGCTTATTGTAGCAACAGTTGAGAAATGCTAATGAAGAGAATATTATGTGAAGATGACTGTTGGGTTTGCCAAATAAAACCAAGATTTTGTATAATCAACCATTCTCTATTAACCATAACTATATATATAACAAGGCAGACCCTGGCTAAACCTGGGAGGATCCCAGGAATAAGATATGTAACAAATAAAAAAAAATATTTCTTAATATATTGTGAATAAATCATCATTTAAACATAACTAGGACTTTTCTTGGTAGATTTAAGAAATGTTTTATATTTTTCTATACAATATTATTATGCTTGGAAATGAGGGTATCAATATACAGGGTGACTGGTGAATTACTATCAATATTTAAGGAGAATACTCGGTACATGATTCTCATTCGAATTATGTAAAAAAAAATAGGTACTTAATTTTTGACCAAATTTCCGTATAAATAAATAAAGTGTGGACTCGTTCCAAGTGTGGACGCGTGCGGCGGCGTGCTGATACAACACACGCAACCGCACGCGTGTGTGTGTGTGTGTGTGTGTGTGTGTGTGTGTGTGTATACCTAATCTGTAGGGTGTTCACACGATGCGTAATTAATTACATAACTTTTGGTTAACTTTACTTAGAAGTTTATTAATATTTATGTTATATTAATTTTTATTTTGTCATATATGATCGTCAAATATCAATTCCTCAAATATCGATAGTAATTCACCAGTCACCCTGTATATAGGGTTATTTTAATGTGGCTTAGACTCTTAATAAACTAAAATTGCACCATTATTTTAATCTTCTTTACTAGATTTCTTCTCATTGCGAATATTCTTCCTCAATACTTCAATCATTTTTCTTCTTTTATTATAATCCTTTCTGTTCAACATTATTGTTCGCGTGAACGCGTTGTGTGTTTTTCTTATTCTTGGAGTTTTTTTGATAACATTTTCTTTATAATGTATACCAAACTCCGTACGATTCTCCAAATCTTTGAAATCTTTAATATTTTCTTTGGACATCTTATTGTATATTTTTAAGAAATGCCAGAATTCTATATCACCGCCTTTAATGTTCTCCTCATAAAACTCTTTTAGTTTCGGATCGCATTTGTGTTTATTGACAATCGGTTTCGGTTTTTGATACCGATTTTCCGATGGAACCGGTATTTTTGCCGATTTTTCAGTTGAACCGATTTTATGTTTCCACACTTTCGGTTTGAATGGCTTAGGATTGGTTTCGTGTTTTCTATAATGCAATTTCAACGCGCTAAGAGTTTGACATATTTTTTTGCATTTATCGCAAGGGAACATTATTTTTCTACCTTCATTTTTGGCGATAATACTCAATACTTTTAACCTGCTTAAATAGTCATTGCTGGGAACATTCAAAACATTTTTAATTTTAGGTATAATGTATTCATTGAGATCTATATTCTGTTTCTCGACTATCCATTCGTCGTTTTTCTTGACTAGCTTAGTTTTCTGTATTCGCCCGTTTTTACTCTCCTTCCTTTGTTTATCTAAGTTGATGTAGGCTCGTTTATTGAGTTCTTTGACGCTTGGTATAATTTCAATGATATTTTTTCCATCGTTTATATCATAATAGAACCCAGTGCTAGTTTTCTCGTTTTTATTTTCATTGATTCTTGTACATATCTTGTTTTTTATATTATGTACGCATCTTAAATGTCGTGAAATGTTTAATCTAGTAACATAATCACATAGAGGACATTTTTTCAGTATCGTCGTGTTACAAACGTCGAAATGCTCCTCACAATGCTTCAGAAGTTTCTCCTTAGTTTCATACAACTGGGGAATAAATTTAATATAAATTTAGTTACAAATTAATAACTAATTTAAAGTTTTAAAACTATAAAGAGCTCCATAATTATAATAAATAGATTTTGATGAAATTTTCCATTTAAATATGCATATAAGAAACACACACATACATCTTTATCTAGAGCTTAACATATTAGTCATTATATAAAAAGGAATAATTACTTAATAATAATAATATTTATTTTTATTGCTCTGAATGTAGGTACAGAATATAGGTGTAAAAATAGATTTTAATATAAGTTCTAGGTACATTCTACTATAAGGCATGCAAATATTAGGTTTAAATTATAAATTAAAATTAACTATTCAATTAAAATTACAAATTAAATGAACAATATTCGTACATTTAAAATTATAAATTAAACTTAACAACATACTTAAAATTAACTATACAATTATATTGTATATCCGATGATTTTTGATACAATGATAGATTATTTAAGTTATATATTTTGTATTTTATACATTTTTTATTCAGCAAATTATTAATGAGATCTAATATGTACTCATTTAAATGAAACTAATACTTTCGTATACTCCGCGTTATTATTTTAACTACATACGACAAAGTTTCGGTTACTTTACAACAATCATTAAGACGAGATATTATAATTACTCTTTATTTAATAAATATATAATTACCTTCAAACACACGTAGCACTGATGTGTATTTAATTTGAATTTATTGTTATTTATATTTTCATCTATAACAGCTGATCCTTCATCACCATTAATATAATTTGTCTCCAATTCATTTTGGGTTTCATCATTGTTTGAAGTACTTTCATTAATTTCGTTATTAATTTTAACATATTTGATTGTAACGCCTGTAACAATAAGAAATTTAGTCAAATGGGACAAAATAGAGAGTTTTACCTACCAATAAAACTTACCTATTATTTTTCCTTAAGACATCCGGAATCCATCTTGAGTCAAGCACCTGTCTTTTTAGCCTTTTTTGTCCAGTTTTCGCTCCCTTCCGGTGCAACTTCAGCCCTCTAATGTCAATTTGGCGGGAGAAAACTTGCACATTTTAACAAATTGATATTTCTTACCTCATTATACATACTCGAGATGAACCAGGTAGAAATTACCTGGATTCCGGATGTCTTAAGGAAAAATAATAGGTAAGTTTTATTGGTAGGTAAAACTCTCTATTATTGTTCCATGTTGACATCCGGAATCCATCTTGAGTGACGTGTTTGTTATCACCTGTTCATAAATATTATGACGATGCTATAATGTGTCCAATAAAAATTAAATTATTGGAATAAAATAATTTATTTAAATAACAATTTGATTTAAGGAATCTATCAAAATAGCTTGACAGCCAAACTTTTGTGCTTTCCTGTGTCCGATTTAATACAACTCTTTTAAAACCTCTTATAGGTAAAGGATCTTGCCCCCGTTTCTAGTTTCTAAATTTTATCTATTTGAAAGCATTCTATCTAGTTAAGGGAAGCTACTGAAGGTCTTACAGATCTGGGAGAAGCTTCAATACCAGCTTCTTTGTGTAAAGACTTAATCCAAACTCGACCATATTTGACGCTACTCTAGGTCCGCCCCTCGAGCTGTCAAAGATAATTTATTTAAAATTATTGACTTACTCTGCGCTTCCTTTGGATAAATCAACCAATCGGTAAACCCAGTATATTATATAATCAAGCGATGTAGTGTTTGTATTTATACAATAGTTTTAACACACTAGTCTCATGTACCCCAATAGAGGGCGGCATTCGCCTGGCAGCCTCACGACCAGCGCGGAGCAGAAGGGTGACGAGCGCCTGCACTTTAGGCGGGAATAGTAGTGAGCCAATGACTAGATATTCTTATATAGAGGAAGGGGGTCCTACAACGGGCTTGTAATGGGCTTTGTAAAATTTTCCTTCCTGACTGCCTGTAACTAATCAGTCTTAGATTCGGATCGTGGCCAAAATGTAAAGGGGTTTCCCTTATCAATAAGTTTTTAATCTTCAATTGTTAATAAAGTGAGATAATGGACTTTACGTCCTGACGATAAAAGCTGCAAGATTGCTACTACAATGAGGAAGTCCCGGCTTCCCCCGGGGGGGGGGGGGGGAGGGTTAAGGTTAAGGTTAACGCGTAAGCTAGCTACGACCCTACCTGTAAATGTAGGCAGGTCATTCTGGAAGGCATTTGCAGCCCTGGTTTTGTGACAGAGTCGCCACTAGCGAGGCGGTGCCCAGGGACAGCAGGTCCCACATGGCTGGCCTCCTGCCAGCGGCAGAGGATTTCTATTAGCCACCGCAAACACTATAAATTGTTTACATTTACCAGATGTGTGCTGAAATATTGTAAACAATTTAAGAGTCCCAGATAGGTGATGTGGAACTCTTCTTTTTTGGGTTACTGAAATAACTTTAAGAATGTGTTTAACGAGAATATACACATAAAGTTAGATGCAAAATCTATATTTTAGGGAACTTTAGTAAAAGTAAGAATAAAAGATTCATGTACAACGACAGTTACAGACAGACAGCTAGATAGACAGATAGGTACAAGTAACAGGGTACGTTTTGTGAATATGGGTTTTTTTTTTAATCACTTACTCGTCTTAACCACTACAGACTCTATTTTATTTTATCTTTTCAAAACGTTGCTAGATAATGAAAGGGATTGTCTCTTACTCGTTCAACCGTCACGTCATTTCCGTCCACCCGAAATTAGCCACGATACGCAAATGAAGATCCCGGACCTTCAGCTGGTGAATTTTACGTCAAGGTGTCTACTAAGACTTGACAAAGGTTGGGAATTTGTTAAGACTCTTGCAGAGATCAATGTAGTAGATCTTCTGCTCAAAGACTATTTTGCCATGTCGGAGCTTTTGTTATGAAGCGTCCTTTGGCATTGTTCAGGTATTATAGCCCCGAGGTTAGGAGGTGGAAATATCGAAGCAAGGTCGTAACTTCACTGACGACTGAAAGCGTTGTGGTAGGTAACTTTTCAATCCGCTATACTCAATGTCACCCATTGTTTAACTACCGTGCTGACCCTTACGCAGATGAATCTATCTGATGTACCCTTACGCAGATGAATCTATCTGATGGAATATACTGTGCTAAGGCGGACATTGCATATTCCGAGCTTTAGATAACAATATCAACGGTCGGTCAGGTCAAGTTCAGAGCAATTTCCGCCCTGGTACTTCCTTCTTTGTTTATATACAATATTACTGTTCGATTGTCCGAGAAGAAAAGAATGTTGGCATCGTTTAATCAACTCTGTTCGTGGGCAAAAGCTTCTAGGTTAGCTTACGATTCCTTGTACTTGCCATGCCATGTTTTCTGGGTCTCAGTCTCTCCTATAAGCGCTTCTCGGTCGACTGCTAAGGCACCGGCTGTTATGTAATGCATTTCCGAGCCCAAACGTATCGGCAGTGCAGCTAAGAAAGCTTTTAACCATCAATGTAACTTGAGAACCTGTGGTTCTGCAAGTATTTTGAGGTGATTTAAAGGGAGGGATACTGTCGCCTGTGGTATGCAGTGTACGACCGTATCTCCCTCTGCACACAACCAATGAGGCAAAGTTAAGTCTCCCCAAAAGGAGCTGGGCCTGTTCGGGGAGCCAACTGCCTGGGCCAATCTGATGCTGAAGTGAAGCGCATGCGTAGGGCGATGCACTTCAGTTCCGACAGGGACTTCGGGTTCAGTTTTGCGTCCCATGAAATGCCTAGGTATTCTGGACATTGAGTCAGAAACAGCACAGATTTAATGAAATTCATTGTCCGGCCAAGTTGTTGCAGAATATTGATGGTGAAGGCTAACCGGTCGCTCAGAATGTGAGGCGGTTGGTTTGCCAATTAAAAATCTTCTTAATAAACTACGCATCTAATGTAGTGATGGCGTAGAAACTCTGCTATCCAGCCTGTGACGCATGCCAGTATTCGGGGTGCCGATGGTAAACCAAAAAAGCTGGCAAGTGTAGTAAATATAACAAACAGGGAAAACAGAATTGTCATAAAACCGGCTTCGCTAACCAGTTTCCAGTTTGTAATGAAAAGCTGGAAACGTTTTAAATGAACAAAGCTATACAACTGTTTCAAATTAAATGTCTCACGTTGTAAATCGTAGCTTTTAGGAATCGAAAAGAATGTTCATAGAAAACCGAGTGTAATATCAGCTCTTTCCAACATTTTAAAGAAAAAGATATGTGAAATCCTTTAATGATTCCACAGATGTAATTCGGTACATATAACTTAATCCAGATATCGATCTGTTTTTTAATAGTTGGTATTTATTAATACCTTATCTGTCCCCGCCCCATTTTTTTGTATGTAGGCAGACAGTCAATATATCAAATAATATTTTTTGAAAACGGAGGTATGGTCTGTAAAGTCGAACGATAAAAATTCTCCGTTACTCGTTTTCATAATTCTTCTCTTAAAGATTGTATGAAATCAGCGCGAATACCACAAATAGTTCAAGGAATATCTTTGGTTTACTTGGAGTATTCCAAATCTTAAACATTTTATTATTATTTTAATATAGTTATTATTTTAATAATAATTGCGTATTTAAATTTGTTTTACTACCACTAGAATAGTCTACGATTTTTAGTCAAGCTATTTGACGTACTTCTTTTCGAGATATTAAAGCATTTTCAAAAAACTGCAATTCGAGTTCTAGACAAAGTTTATGCTCGTCGTTCAACATCCTAACTCCCTACAATTGCTTTAATTCAAACAGTTCCTTAAATTCGTTGTAAGGACCTGGCTCTCCGGCGGGGAATCGAACCCCGGTCTCCCGCGTGACAGGCGGGGATACTGACCACTATACTACCGAAGATATCATCACGACTGACGAAGATCTTACATTCACTCTATTGTCATGTAAACGGGAGTGAAAGCAGACAATAATTGTAAGAATTAATGTCCACGATATCTTTTTATCAGAATGAAGCAGGTGTCGGGTACCGTACGTCGTACGAGACAGTGATCCGTACACCGAGACGCATCAGAGTAAAATGCGTCATTTACTTCTACAGCGAAGTATTTCAACTGATAATAACCATCAAACCGGAACGCATTCCAACATTAAATATTTGTATATAAGATAATTAAAATCAATGTAAATCCGTTGGGTTCGTGAAAGTCCGTTCCTCAATATTGATGGTTAAACTCAGATATGGACTTCCGTCAAGTGCGGTTTTTGAATTTCGTTACTTTATATTCCCAAAGGATATCGTTAACTGACTTCTGAAATCGTGTTCTTTAATATTTTAAAGTGAAGTAATTATTGTAAAATATTATTACATTTTTATTTATTGTAATGTGGGTACTCAATAAAAAAAAGAAGCCACTTGTCGCATCTGATATTGAAAATATGAGCTACTTACAGCTTTGGGAGATCGTTTTGGTAGACTGTACCTGTCCAGACTGGAACCTCGTGACGAATACTCACTGTCACACGAATTTTTTTTTCCCAGTCCATGACGTTCGAAGGGAGACAAATATTTAAATATTAACACTTTTCAATACGAACACTTAAAAGACTGTAATAATTATAACTACTAATAAGTATTCTTAAAAACTGGACTACTGCTCGCTCTGAAAGACGATGCTATAATGAGGTAAGAAATATCAATTTGTTAAAATGTGCAAGTTTTCTCCCGCCAAATTGACATTAGAGGGCTGAAGTTGCACCGGAAGGGAGCGAAAACTGGACAAAAAAGGCTAAAAAGACAGGTGCTTGACTCAAGATGGATTCCGGATGTCAACATGGAACAATAATAGACGAATTACAATGCATCATTATACAAAACATCCATACTTATAAGAAAAATTCTCTCAGGATCTATACCCACACAAACTACTTTCAAGACTAAATCACATAAATACTATACAAATAATATACATAAATTATAAATACCTAAGTCTTGCACTAAACATTATGGTAACAAAACTATGCAATTTGAGGGAGCGCTAATGTACAATAATCTACTGAAAGAAATATTAAACGAAAAATCTTTTTTGAAATTTAAGGCTAAATTAAAAACATACTGTCAAGCTTTATAATATTTGAATGTTTGTATAAATAAGGTCACCATTAACTTTATTAATGTTTATTATTATGTTACTAGTTTAAGTTTCCTATGTAAGTGAACTTTGTTCTTAATGGGAAATTAATCATCTCTAAACCTAAACCTAACAATTATATTGAGAGCTGTGATAGATAATTATTACTTAAGTATTTAGAAAGAATGATATGGGAAGTATGGAGTTGATAAGATATAAAGATTTCGATTCCTAATATTATATAAAACAGTTATTATTCAATAGAATCTGATATATATTTAGTAATATTTATTATTAATAATTTAAATTGTCATGCACTTTATAATTCTAAAGCCGTGTATCGACTATGCGCTCCTGGCACGCGCGCCATGAATGACCGCGCCGAGAGTACGTTCCGTGGAACGCGTTCCAAACATTCGAACTGTAACAACTAAGCGCGTCTGGCGCGCGTGGCAGCCGTTCCAGTGAAGCTAGTCGTGTACGAGCAGCAGCAGCTTTTCTAATTATTCACAGTATTATAAACAAGAAAAAGCAGAAACGTAAAGTGTACTGAAAAAGAATGCAGTATGGTGTAACACTTATTAACGATATGCAATTCGAAGTAGTAGTAGTAGTTTACTATTCCACAGTAGTTCTTTTGTACCATAGAGTTGTATTAATTTACGGCATCTTTGATTATCCATAATTATATATAACTAGTAAACCTGGCGAACTCCGTTTCGCCACCAGAAGGCTTTTATAAAACATTTCGTTCGGTGATTAAAAGATGAAGATTTTTTTTTTGTTTTATATTTGAAAAGGAAAATTTTTATTTCATTTCCCAACAGTAATGAATTCATTTCGATTACAAAAATGAAGTGTTATTTAGTTGAACTTCTCTAAGTAAATGAAAGTGAATCCAAAGCATAATTATCCGTTTCATTGAACTGCTCCTTTGTAAACCACATTTTTTTGTTTTTGGTCTAACGTTAACACAAATAAAGCGGATGGTTTCCCAACACACACAAACTGTAACTGCCCATGTGAAAAACAATGATTTTCTAAATTTATCCCGCAAATACTAAATTACATATCTGTCATTATACGTCAATTGCATAGCTGTCAATTGTGTTTCGTTATTCCACGTTTTATAGTGACTGACGTTTCATGTCAAGTCCCACGGGAATGCTGTTGAACGGGATAAAAAGTATCCTATTGCAATTTCCTGGCTCTAAACTACCTCCCCGCCAATTTTCAGCGAAATCGGTTCAGCCGTTCTTGAGTTATAAGTGAAGTCACTAACACGACTTTCTTTTATATATATAGATTAGGAGCGCAACAAACACGAACAAAATACAACGTGACCGTCTCAATTGGCGCGCGCGCCGCGATTGATGCGTTGCTAAAAACCGATAACCGTCGGAACGGTCCGCTCCGCGTTCGTGCGTTCCAACGAACACATTGGCGCGCGTTCCAAAGTGGTATCCATTTCGCGCGGCTGGAGCGCGCGCCAATATTCGAACTGTTGGAGCGCATAATCGATACACAGCTTAACTTTATATACAGTGGCGGCTGTACCTTAAGTGCACTCGTGCGCTGAACCACCAATTCAAAAGATATAAAAATTATAAAATATTACTTCATCTTTATTTTTAAATTAACATTTTAATATTTATTTTTTAAACATACAAAAACGTATAAACAATTGAATTTCCTAATTATAGTCAAAAAGTTTGTGCGATTTACTAAACTAATATCTCGTGCGCTTCGGCGAGTGCACGAGGACTCCTAATACATCTTGTATAAGATACGCATTAATACGCCTGACGCGTGAAACAAAAGATAGTTCATAGAAATGTACCGAGTAATGAGTCGGTTCTCGAGCGCCGCACGAGCGACCCGAAGATTACCGAGAGCACCCGATGTATGACGAATTGAGCCGTTTTTTGACATTTCGATATGTTTTGTTGCATTTTCTAAATTTAATATTTTAGTAAAGTGCACCACCAGTTCTATTACCCACCAGCCGCCACTGTTTATATATATTACATATACTTGGACTAAAACTATATCTATTCTCAATAATCTATCTTCTATTCTAATTCTTCTTACAAACCTTGTCTAACGGATGCTTCTTTAATTCTTCTGTTATATATTCTTCTTGTTCTTTCTAATTCTTTCATCTCCTTTTTTCTTCTCGCTTTTGTAAGAAGTTCTTTAATATGCTTTTGAGCTTGATCATGACATTTCTTGTCTATTTCAACATCTTTTTCAATTTCTGTATATAAAAAGGAACCTAAATAAATGTTTGTACTTTATTAAACACATTTCTATATAGTTAGGATTATTTTCTAAACAAATAAACTCTACTTCTATAAAGAAATTTTATACCACCTAAATATATAGAATTCAAGTTAAATTATTAAATACTAGCTTTCCGCCCGCAGCTTCGCCCGCGTGGAGTTCGGTTATATCGCGTTTCCAAGAGAACCTTTCAAAAGTCTGGAATAAAAACTATCCTATGTTCTTTCTCAAGGTCAACTCTATCTCAAAATCAGTTCAGTGGCTTAGGCGTGAAAGCGTAACAGACAGACAGACAGAGTTACTTTCGCATTTATAATATGTATTAGTAGGGATGTCTACCTACTACTACCTTGAGTTACTACCTACCTTGAGTTACAATTTCATCACCAGGTTTTATAACGTGTTCTATCAAGAGATGATCTATAGCTTCCAAATTAATTTCATCTTGAACACTTCCAAATATATCCTCGGATATATTCTGACACTCATCTGGCTTTGAATTTCCAATGGATTTTTTATCATCACCTATAAAACAACACCAATAATTGATTTCATCATCATTTACATCAATAAAATAGCAAAAATTACATTTAAAACGATATCTTCTTTGGACTTTTAAAATAAACAGCTACATAATAAAAAAATATGTTATTATTGAGACGTTAAAAAAGATCGAGAAAAATTGTTTAAATTCAAATGATTTTTCTATTATATAGTCCCAACTATAATTTAAGATTAATTCAACTTATCACTTCTTCCACAATAAATATAATATTAATTGGTGGATAGTGGAAAAAAAATACAATTCATTACTAAGCCAAAATCTTAGTAATTCTTTATATATTACTTAATATATACCTATATAGTCGTGTATAGTACAAATCCTCGTAACTATCATTGTATAATAAGTATCTACATTGGAAGAAGATTATTAGAAGAAAGTTTGAGATGAAATATTATTTACATATATTAACGACTTTTAATGTAATTTTCTTCACAATTAGTGTTTAATTTATTAGTAATTGTGAAAAAATTCTATATATAATCCTCTCACCGTCAACACATTCAACTTTGACTTCGTGTGACATTTCTTCCTGCTCACAGTCCTCAATTTCTTGTTTTATTTGAACCTGTTTCTTTGATTGTCTGAAAACATAATTAATTAACACTTATATAAAAAAATAGTTCTTATTAAAGAAAAATTTAGTTGATATTATTTCGGTTATTGAATAGTAAAACAATTATAAATTATACGTACGTAAGATTTAATAAATACAGATTTAAATGAAACTATATTATTTGGATCAATAATTTTTTATGTTAATTTATATTTGTAAGAATGAGAGACACTACATACCAGAGAAATATACATATATAATACATATATAATATACATATATAAAAGAAAGTCATGTTAGTCACACTATATATAACTCTAACGACTATAACGGTTTGGATGAAGATTGGTGGAGAGATAGATTACAACATAGAAAGGACATAGGATACTTTACATGCGATTGAAAAATATATAAAGTTGATCAAATACAAAATCTTATGTACTGTCTTTAAGGAACAGAGTTCGCCCGGTCTATACATTACTAATTATGAAACTAACGCAGACGAAGTCGCGGACAAAAAATAGTATATATATATATAAAAGTTAATGTATTTTCTTTTTGAAGGTTTTATACAGAAATATTATTACAAAAAATCTATATAAAATATTAGTAAAACAGTTTTATGACATATATTATTTACCTTTTCATAACTTTGTATTTAACACAATGTGTGACCCAGTAGTGCTGCTTCAAATATTTATGCTCCTTGAAAATCTTTTTACATATCTTGCATTTACGATCCTGAAATTGAAATTAACGAAACAAAATTAAAAACAAATTCATATATAAATATAAAATAATAGCAAAATAAAATAATTCGTTAAAATTTGACATTTTCACAAACTACTTTCAAATTTTAGCGACAAATATGTCGTTAATTTTAAATCATTTCTTTATTTCTTATACTAGCCTCCAAAACACTGTTAAACAAAAAATTAAAAACAAATACATATATAACTGTGAAATAAATGCAAATTAAAATAATTCGTTAGAATTTGAATTTTACACAAACTACTTTCAAATTTTAGCGACAAATATGTCATTAATATTAAATCATTTCTTTATTTCTTACACTAGTCTCCAAAAAACTGTTTGTTTATACAAAATTTTAATAGAAATGAATAAAATTAAATTCTTTATACAGGGTGACTGGTGAATTACTATCGATACTTGAGGACGTGATATTTGACGATCATATATGACAAAATAAAAATTAATATAACATAAACTTCTAAGTAAAGTTAACCAAAAGTTATGTAATTAATTACGCATCGTGTGAACACCCTACAGATTAGGTATACACACACACACACACACACACACGCGTGTGGCGGCGTGGTGTTGTATCAGCACGCCGCCGCACGCGTCCACACTTGGAACACTTGGAACGTGTCCACACTTTATTTATTTATATGGAAATTTGGTCAAAAACTAACTACCTATTTTTTTTACATAATTCGAATGAGAATCATGTACCGAGTATTCTCCTTAAATATTGATAGTAATTCACCAGTCACCCTGTATATGTAGGTAGTCAGATATTTACAAGTTCATTGACGTGTCCGTATTTGAGATGCATCACTATACTCGGCTTATTGTAGGTAGTCAGACCACATACGTCGCAAATGAATTGCTCTTTTATCACATGCTTCTTCTGTATGTGTGATGCCAAGTAATTTTTATTGTAAAACCTGCAAAAAATCTATTATATTAAAAGAATTTTATTATATCTAAAAGATAATAATTTTATTTTCTTGTATACAAGTATTTCTTATATGTACTTGGATTTGATATATATGTATATACTAGCTTTCCGCCCGCAGCATCGCCCGCGTGGAGTTCGGTTATATCGAGTTTCCAAGAGAACCTTTCAAAAGTCTGTGATAAAAACTATCCTATGTTCGTTCTCTGTAACTCTATGTCTGTACCAAATTTCATTAAAATCAGTTCAGTGGTTTAGTCTTGAAAGCGTAACAGACAGACAGACAGAGTTACTTTCGCATTTATAATATTCGTAGGGATATATATTTTATCGATAGTACAAAAGTTGAATTACATACTTTTAAGTCACTTGAATAATTAATATGACAGTGAGTGTTCCACAAGGAAGAATTCCTGAACCTTGGACAAATCTATGTTAATTTATTCAACATGGTAATATCTAAGACAAGTATTAATGTAAATGAAACTAATATTTTCGTATACTACCCATTATTTTATTATTTTAATTACATACGACAACGTTTCGTTTATTTTACATTAATTACTAAGACGAGATGATTTTTTCTCATTTTTGGTGCAAAGTAACCCAACGTTGGGAGTATGTAGTTAAAATAACAAAAATTTCGATAATTATTAGTTTCATATGTCCACAATAAAACCTAATTTATATTATAGCAAGTTATTCCAATGTATTTCCTCACCCCTTTCCACAATGATCACAGAAGACACATTTCGTTTTTTCTTTATGTTGTAAACTATGTTTCTTCAGTCTATTTATTCTTGAAAATCGTTTCCCGCATTCAGAGCATTCGTGATGTTGTTCGGGATAATGTATTATTATATGCCTTTTAAGAGTACTCTGGAGTCAAAATAGTATATTTATGAGAAATTTGACAAGCAGATAGCCTACTTGTTAGGCAGTAACATAATTGTTGAGGAAAAGGGAGGGATGAGAATAGGGAAATAGCAGGAAAGGGAGGGAATATCGAAAATACAACCGTCTCTCTCACTCATCGGACGAAACGCAGCCATTAAAGACTACTTCACGCCGATCTTCTGTGAGAGGGTGGTACTTTAGGTCGAGACAACTCAATCAGTATTTCTTATAATGGTGAAGTATCAAGTAAATTTAAAGTAAAACTAACAAATTATTGTTAATCTCTTGTATCAGATTTAAATATATTTGTACTATATATAATTTTTAATATCAATATATTTCTGTAACTTTATTAAGTAATTTGCTGTCCGTACTAATTTGCATCAACAGCGCTATCGATGCCGATTAAGTGACAGAAGTTACTTTCAAAATATGAATTTTATATTTAAATGAGCAATTCTCGTATATATATTTATATAATATAATCGGAATCGGCTTCAACGATTTTCATGAAATTTAGTATATAGGTTTCGGGGGCGAAAAATCGATCTAGCTTGGAATCATTTTTAGAAAATGTCATGTTATAAAATAAAAAATTAAATGGAGTCTTTTAAAATATGACTCTTCCTGACATCTATTTTCGAATAGTAATACTACTTTTTGCTAATTACTTTTACTAATTGCTTTAACGACACAACAGCAGATGGCGTTATTAAGTAATATGAAGTCATTGAGTGTTTGTTTTGAGGTAAGACTAAGAAATTAATTGTTGATTTATATTGTTTTGTAAAAATACATAAACGAAATAAAAAATACACAAAATAAATACTAATAGTTCCTAAGTTTTGAGCAATTCTTGGTAACTAGATATTATATATATAAATAAAATCATACCTTATCTTTAAAGCGTTTCTTGCAGTTTCCAAAACTGCATAAAAACGGCTTGAAATCCGAGTGTGTTGTAAGATGAGTGGCCATCGTGTATTTATTACTTATCATCACACCACAAATATCGCATTTACACGAATATACACGATCGTGCACGTTCTTCTGTAGAAAAAAAGATTACAGATATTATATAAATTAATAATGCTTCTTAGATTGATTAATTTGATATAATATATATGATTATGATCAGTGGTGACCTAGTGGTTACAAGGCCCGCCTCTCATGCATGCGTGCGGGTTCAATCCTGGCTAGTACCAATGTAATTTTTCAGTCATATGTACTTTATAAGAGTATTTAGACATCACTGATTAATGCATTCCCAAAGAGTCGTAAAAACAATTAGCTAAAACTATAAACTTGTAAGGCAGAACCTGGCTATAGCTGGGAAATTGACAAGAAGATGCTTCGCATGTCATACTTACAATGTGTGTATTTCTTCGCTCCAAAGATTTATATTTCTTCCCGCAAATCGGACAAGGAGTGTTATTCAAATCCATTCCAAGATGAACTTCTGATATGTGTATTTTGAGAATGCGTTTTGTTTTATAACTGAAATTATATCTTAATTAATACATACACCAAGTATAATATACAGGGTGACTGGTGAATTACTATCAATATTTAAGGAGCATACTCGGTACATGATTCTCATTCGAATTATGTAAAAAAAATAGGTACTTAATTTTTGACCAAATTTCCGTATAAATAAATAAAGTGTGTACACGTTCCAAGTGTTCCGAGTGTGGGCGCGTGCGGCGGCGTGCTGATACAACACTACTCCGCCGCCGCGTCTGTGTGAGTGTGTGTGTATACCTAATCTGTAGGGTGTGCACACGATGCGTAATTAATTACATAACTTTTGGTTAACTTTACTAAGAAGTTTATTAATATTTATGTTATATTAATTTTTATTTTGTCATATATGATCGTCAAATATCACGTCCTCAAATATCGATAGTAATTCACCAGTCACCCTGTATACTTAAAATATTGCTAACTTAAAATATGAATAAAAAAAAAAATAAAATCCTACTAATATTGTAATTGCGAAAGTTTGTGAGAGTGTATGTTTGTTACTTCTTCACGCTCAAGCGGCTGAACCGATTTTGATGAAATTTTGAATAATACATAGGCTACTTTATATCCCGGAAATCCGCAGGTAACACCGAGCGATTATATTTATATAGAAAAAACAATGATTAGGCTATATGCAATAAATAAGGGCTTTGCTATGTACAAAATTGTTCTTGAGTTATTACTTAAATATATGAAAAGGAATATATTTTTGTAATTTGTCTTGATTCTCAATGTTCCTCGTTACTTCCAGTCATGTTACAGAATGTGTGTGTCCAGTATGTATAGTTTACAAACACAAGTTGATGCTCATGTTGATACATTACAATGGTTCAGTATTATCATTCATTATAATCACTCGTCATAATAATTGTAAGGATTATAGTAGGTTGTCATTAGTATAACACAGATGGCGCTATTTATAGTAATAAGATTCTTACCATTTATTACATATTTGGCATTCAAAACTCTTCTTGATGCCCATATGCCGTGCTTCGTGTTTACGCAGCGTAGATGAGTCTCTGCATGAGTAGTCGCAGAAAGAGCATTTGTACGGTTTTGAATCTAGGAGAAACAATGAGATTATTCGCGAGTATTCATTCAAATGAAACTAATATTACTGGATTACTACGCGTATTTTATTATTTTAACTACATACGACAAAGCGTCGGGTTACTTTTCAGCGATAGTGACTACTCGTCTGCCCGTGATTAATTTCGTTCTACGAGAAATTATCTTAAAGTTATTTCAATATAGAGGAAAAATTAATGCATTATGAAAAGTCTATAAAGCTATAGCTATTTTAATAACTAGATTAAAGAAACGTCATCATCATCATCCTATCATAGCCCACTGCTGAGCCTCTTCTCACATGAAGGTTAGGGCATTAATCACCACGCTCGCTCAAGACGGATTGGCGATTTCAAACTATACAAGTTTTTTGTCTATAAAGCGATATAATTCAGCAGTTCACTGATTTAAGATGATCTTAATATTAGTGGCGGTATTTAACTAGAAACAATATTATATTAATAATACTTATACTGTATATTATATAGTCATAACTATATTACATCATGAGAAGAATTTTATCGAGATGTATCGAATATTTTAATCGATAGAACCTTTTCTCGCGTGTGCCTTATCGATCTATCGACTTTAGTTAGTCATACACAATACGACATTCAATTAGCACTTAAATGGTCACGGGCAATCTATTTTAATTGCTTACATTGTTCAAGCCCAGGTAGTGTCCAAAAATTTATATAATTAAAAGTATACGTACAATCTTTGGTTAAACGAAAAGAATAAAGGAGAAATAAAACGTTCAAATCTAATAATAGTTATATTTTTAAGTTTACTTCAATAAGTCCTGTATGACATTAAAACAAACAAAAAATACATTACTTTCCTCTTTAAAATTGATCAAAAAATACATATATAGAAAAAAAGTATACAGAAACTACCTCATACAAAAACGAAATAAAACAAAATTTCTTTATCAAAGAAGAAAAAATTAATCACCATTGTAGATTAAGAAGGACTCTTTACAAACAGACATACTATTAATTGCTTGAAATTAATTTGCATACAAATGATGTCATTTGGCGTTGTTTAATTGCAAAATGACGCAAAGATTTACAGATAATGACAAGGAACGTATACTTCTCATTACTTGTAATATTGTCGCAATTGAAATATTTTGGTAAGACTATCCCTACTAATATTATAAATGCGAAAGTAACTCTGTCTGTCGTCTGTTACGCTTTCACGCCTAAACCACTGAAATGATTTTAATGAAATTTGGTACAGAGATAGAGTTGACCTTGAGAAAGAACATAGAATCGTTTTTATCCCAAACTTTTGAAAGATTCTTTTGAAAACGCGATATAACCGAACTCCACGCGGGCGAAGCTAGTGAAGTTATGAAAAACTTTTTGTGGTTATAAACTATTATTTATTATAATACGAATCTCTATATTCTTTCATATATTACCAATGTTATATATATATGAAAGTCGTGTTAGTTACACTATTTATAACTCTAACGACTGTACGGGTTTGGATGAAGATTGGTGGAGAGATAGATTAGAACATAGAAAGGACATAGGATACTTTACATACGATTGAAAAATAAAATATACTTAATAAATTCCAATATCTGGTTATTAATGCCTTTAAAGCGGAATAGAGTTTGTTCTATCAGCTATACATATATTACTAATTTTTAAATTAACGCGAACGAAGTCGCGGGCAAATAACTAGCTGTCTATACTTTATTGGTCTATCAAAATATATATGATTTTTTTGACATAGGTTGTGATTTTATTCACAGAAGCAAGAGTTTATTGTCAAGATTCCAATGCAAGAGAATGGATGTCCCTCGGATTTACTTGCCCTGTAGTGTGTGCTAGCATACGACGTGCTATAGACAGGTAGACACACAAACAAAAATGTTATTTATATATATATTTTTTTACGCGGTAGAAGTGGGAGCTAGAGGTATAACAGCTAAATCTCTCTACAACCTACTAAAAGACTTGGGCTTGTCCAGAACTCACATTAATGCATTCTTTGAACGTACTTCGAAGGCAGCCCTAGTAGGTTCTTTTCAAATTTGATAGAGAGAGGAGCTTGGTGTTTAACGCGCGTTAGATAAGGCGCAAATTAAACCTACACCTGGGTCACAAGTCCCAGGCACTGTTGAAGCTCCTCTCACTACAACGATGGACCCGACACACACCGTGAATACATGGAATGATGAGAGTTTTCATATATCTTTTCAGCTAAAACTAATATAATAATTCCTTTCAGCCTGATAATGTCAGATTACAAAAACTCATTACACAATAAATTCAGAACCGGCGAAAAATTAACCAATAAACTAGATGATACTTCATATATAGACGATGTGATAGTCAATAATAAGTATAGTAAAGATTTGAGAGTAATTAATAAACAAAATCAGTCTAAAATTGAAGCGAGGTGTGAGAAAGAGAGTAATGAAGATTTAAATAAAAATGATGCAAAAATACGAACTAATAATACGAAGCAATATGAGGCTATATTGAGAAACATCAAGAACGTCAAAGACATTTTACGCAGAAGCAGTACTTCGAAAGATAATAATAAAATAATAAACAAAATGATTGGAAAATGTTGGTATCTGGAGAAATTCACGCCCAAACTGCTGCTTGGAAAGATTGGTTATCGACCGTGTACTAGAAAGTCGAGTTTTGATAGGAAGTTCGTGCAAATAATCACGAACGTTCTAAATAAATACGCAGACTCATATTTCAAATTCACTGAAGAGATGACTGAGGTAAGAAAAATATATATGAAATAAAATATAATTAATTATTAAGAAATAAATAATACTGCAAATATAATATGAGGGCGCTGGTTCGATCCTGGCAAGTACCAATGTGATGTCCCGAGTCATGTGTACTTTATAAGAGTATTTAGACATCACTGATTAATGAAGGAAAACATCGTGAGGAAACATGGACTTACAATCCCTACTAATATTATAAATGCGAAAGTACCTCTGTGTGTCCGTCTGTTACGCTTTCACGCCTAAACCACTGAACTGATTTTAATGAAATTCGGTACAGACATAGAGTTGACCTTGAGAAAGAACATAGGATAGATTTTATCCCAGACTTTTGAAATGTTCTCTTGGAAACACGATATAACCGAACTCCACGCGGACGAAGCTGCGGTCGGAAAGCTAGTAGGCTTATAATGATGATTTTTTATGGTTGTTTTTTCCAGATACTCCTAGAAAGTATTTTCGGCAGCAACACCGACGTAAGGAACAATATATTCGATGTCAATAAACTATTGAAATATCTGAGGAAATCTGTTGACCTACACAAGAATCACGCTGACGGTAGCGTGGTCACTCTCACGTCAAAACGATGCCTGACTCTGTCATTACCGGGATGTTTTTGCAAGCCTGGGTAAGATGTAAAAGAATATAAAAAACATAATATCTTCTTCTTCCTGGCAGTTTCCCAGCTTCAGCCAGGGTCTGCCTTACATGTGCATAGTTTCGGCTAATTGTTTTTACGACCGGCCGCCTGCCTGATATCAATTTCTTGGGAATAACCCTCTAGTCTTAATGATTGGTGTAAAGTAACCGAAACGTTGTCGTATGTAGTTAAAATAATTACGCGGAGTATTGGAAAATATTAGTTTGACTTTACTAGTTTTGAAAATTTTAAGCTTTAAGAGTGAATTGAATCTATCATCAAAAGAATATGATATTGTTGAAGATTAATATATATCGTTTGAAAAACAATAAACTACGTATAAAATATACATTATTGAAAAATTGTTTTATATAAAACCTCTTTACAGATTCGTCGAAAGCTCCGGCCAGTGCGTCCTACCTTCGGATTGCGTCACAGCAGATTACAAACAATATTTGACTAGGATAATAGTAATGTGACTAAAATTTCAAATAAATAACTACTACAATAAAAAAGAATTAAAACTATCAAATCGGAATTATGAGAGAAGATTTTGGATTGTGAAATTAAAAAAACTATTGACATTGACTTTGACATTTGACATTGACAGCACACGTCAAACTTGACAGTGTCAAATCTGCAACACAAACGTCACTCACCCGAATGTATCAGCTCATGCGTTTTAAGGCTGTATGTCGTATTAAAGGACTTCTTGCATACATTACATTTGTGTGGCTTCTCGCCTGAAAATAAAATAACATTAAAAAATATGAACATTAATAATATAATATTAGTTCTTAATTCGTATTGAAAATGAGAAAAATGAATAAAAAGTTTAATAAAATTCCATCTAGACATAATTTAGACAATAATCATACTTTTACAATAGATTTTTATATATAGGACCAGTGGCGGCTGTACCTTAAGTGCACTCGTGCGCTGAACCACCAATTCAAAAGATTTAAAAATTACAAAATATTACTTCATCTTTATTTTTAAATTACCATTTTAATATTTATTTTTTAAACATACAAAAAGGTATAAAAAATTTAATTTCCAATTATGGTCAAAAAGTTTGAGCGCTTTACTTAACTCATATCGTGCGCTTCGGCGAGTGCACGAGGACTGCTAATACATCTTGTATGAGATACGCATTAATACGCCTGACGCGTGAAACAAAAGATAGTTCATAGAAATGTACCGAGTAACGAGTCGGTTCTCGAGCGCCGCACGAGCGGCCGAAGATTACCGAGAGCACCCGATGTATGACGAATTGAGCCATGATTGACATCTCGTTATGTTTTGTTGCATTTTCTAATTTAAATATTTTTGTAAAATGCACCACCAGTTCGATTACAGACCCGCCGCCACTGTATAGGACCAATTTTGGTACATCCATTTATTTGTTATTTCTTTATCTACACAAGATTCTCCCTCTCTCACACACACACACACACACACACAAACAAACCAACACATACATACATACACACATTCCTGTATACATCATTTCACAAGTTTCTTTCTCTCTCTCACACACATACACACATACCTACACGTATTATTCCATAACATTCCCTCTCTTTCACACACACACATACCTGTATGTATCAACATATGCTTCTTCAATATACATTTATAATGGAACTTCTTCCCACAAACGCCGCATTCCTCCGTTTTTTCTCCATGTACTTTCTTCACATGCCTACTAAGATACTTCTTACTCTTGCTTGTGTGTGTACATTGTGTACACGAGAACGGCCTTTCGTTTGTATGTGTGAGTGTGTGGCTTTTCAAGCCTGATTTATCTGAAAATCTCTGTTGGAAATTCATCATCCCATTAAGTGTTGCAAATGCAAAAAAATCGTCATAATTATAATGGCAGCACCGAATATAATCTTGATTTAATTTCTTATTTAATATATATTCTTTATCATCGTCTTAATTAGATGTTGCTATGTACTTTTAAATGCTTTATAAATCAGCAGTATAAAGCAGTTATTGCCATATTTATAACTCAAATCGCAATAATTATTTAATAAATATATTATAAAGATACATGTATCAGCATTTTAACAGGCTGATGAAATATGAACTTATTTTTTATATAAGAATAATGTAAAAAATTGTTTCTGCTAATTTATATTCCAAATAAAACTAATATTTTATTATACTATGCGTTTCTCATTATTTTAACTACATAGTACATACCGCCGACGTTTCGGTTACTTTGCATCAATGATTGAGGGCAGAAATTTTAATCGCAATCAAAACTTAAAAAATCCAAAAATATTAGTTTTATTTCAATAAAAACTCACGAAACTATATCTTTAAATATTATTTCGAAACACAAACCTTCAAACAAATTCCACATTTGTATTCCGTAAATAATTTTCGTTTCGTCGACCTAGTGGCGGTTTTTGGCGCCATTTTTATATACCAACTGACAATCGACTAATCTGTGAATTATTAATTAATTAATTTTTTACCTATATAAATATTACCTTGCTTGAAATAACAATGATAAGAAATTTAACAAAATCATTGATACACAATACATTTAATTTCTTAACTCTTTCTTTTATTATTACATGTAAATGTTCTTTAAGATATTTGTTGTAATATCAAGCAAAAAATGTTTAACAGATTTTGATGAAACTTTACAGTAATGTTGCTGAGATATCAGAATAAGATATAGGCTATAATTATCTCATAATTCCATGTATATCTTACTAGATAAAGGCTTATAGACATGGCTTGGCAAATATTTTTAAACACATTTTATTTCTCTGATTCAAATTTTCTAGTCTATTCAAACAAAGTTGGGGCAAAAGTAGTTAATATCAATGAGGGATTGACCAAAATGTATCAAATACTTCCATCTAGAATTATGTGACCATAAAGTAAGTATGAATGAAAAAATGTTCCAATATTGCAACTTTAATCAAAATTGGCACAGTCAGTCAGAAAGTAAAAATAACAAAATTTAATAAAAATAACTCTTTAAATGTAAGACTGAACATCTGCACGTAACATTAAAAATCATTGAAATTAATTTAAAAAAATGTAGAAATTAATATTATAAATCACACTTACTTAAGAAATCTTCCAATAAGAGGAATTATTCATATAGAGTTAAAACATTAAATAAAATATTATTTCTTCAAACTTTTTGATTATAAATTATTATTATAACTTTTTTCACTAAGCATAGACACTATTTCATTTATTGAACAATAGATTAATAATGTATTTTCTAACACATTGGCAGAGTAATGGAACTAATTTTGTTTAAAAGAGGTTTTAATCAACCTTTCCGGCGTCGGGACGTGACGACCCCATCGCCCACTGGTGTATTCCGGTGCAATCAGTCACGGGGGGGAGGGCTGGGGGTACAGCCCTGGGAGTAAGACGGTCACGGATCTGGCAGGAGGCCGTCCGTGGCTGTCTTGGGGGGGAGGGGATATTCGGGTCTCTCCGGAGGCCTGAGTTCGCTTGTGGTCGGTCGGTTTCCTCTCTGTCTGCCGTCAGGCGCTTGCGCTCGTCGGTGGGTGGTTGGAGACTGGCCGCGTGGGCTTGGGTGGGAGGGGTAAGGGGTTAACCCTCTCGCGATTAAGCAAGCCCGCCAGGCGGGGGGACACTCCTGGTCACTTGGAGTGAGCCCTCGGGGGGGGAGGTGGCCGTTCGCGGCCCGCCGCCGGATCGTCGCGGATGCATGCTTCGGCGTTTCCCGTGGCGATCCACTTGGCGGCAACGGAGAGTGACCGCTGGTGTTTTAGTGGGTAACATGGGCCCTTCTGGCCGTGAATCCCACATAACCGCCTCTGTCTCCCCTAGACGGAGGGGTAGGTATAAAACCTTTCACCGCGATAACAAAAAAAAAAAAAAAAAAGGTTTTAATCAACCTTTTTTCGTATGCAAGGAATACAAATCTATTTTTTATTTTTAATAACTATTGCTTGAAATAAGATATATACTCATGATTTAAAAAGTATTAAATTCTTCATAAAACTTATAAAATTGAAGGTAAAATTGACTTCTGCTTGTAACTTAAAATAAAATTGGTTCCTATATATGTCCTAGCGAAACGCCCGTTAGTGATGGTTTGCGATATAAAATTTATTATCTCACAGCTAATACCTTGTCTCTTTATTACTTATGTGTTTAATTAAAGTAATAACATCAAATTCTACATCATATTCGTGACTTATTCCTTAGAAAATTCCTTGGTAAGCGCAATCTAAAGCTTTTTAAATTACCTTATTTAAATAAATATATTATATATAAAAACTTACCATCAAATCAATTGTACAAACATTTATATGTTTCAGGTATTGTATTCTCTCAATTAAATGCTATTTTCTATGTAGGTATTTTAATAATTTTTTTTTGAATATATATCAGTACGATATTCCCGTCAAATGTCATAAAGTCGGTATTGACTATTGACAGTTTAATGTTTTTGTATGAGCTACTACAAAACTTAGCTAGTCTTAATAATTAATAAGTTTAATTTATATATTATACAAAGTATATATTTTTTTTTCTAAAAACTTAATTAAAGATTAACAAAAATAAACATTTCTTTAAAGTATGACAAATATGACATATATTAAAATCTCTCTATCTAACTGGATATACTAAAATTTATTGAATACAGAAATATCAAAAAATTTCTTCTACAATATAATACAAATATTTATTATTAATTTGAAGCATTATTCTTGTATTTAAATAAATAATTTTATATAACAATGACAATATCAGTATTTTGAATGTCAAATGTTATATTGTCAAGAATCAAGAACAGACTTCAAGTTGGTCATTAGTATATTAAATATTGGCGTTTGTGATTCGCGGCTTATTCGATTTTAATAATATTTTTATCAAGAAAATAACATATTTCTAGCCGAATTATTATTTAATATCTGTAATTTAATACGAAAGTTTAAATTTGATTACCAAAATGTATATATAATGTGTGTAGTTAGAAAAAAATATAATATTTTGGATAACCTTGCGGTATAAAAAAAATATTGTAAAAGTATTTTAATTACTTGTTTTTGTTTCCTATTACGTTGTCAAGGTCAGTAGAATACGCAACCTTTATTTTATTAATTATTTTAACGACATTCTTTAAGGTTAAAATTATGTCATAATGTTTTAAGAATCACGTTTGCAATCGCTGATTGAGCATTTCTGTATTAATTTAGTGTAAATTTCTTTTGAGAAACCTTTTTACATAGAAAAAGAGCTATAAATTACTTAATTTTATTCAACTGTATACAATTTGAGTAAACATATCAATATTACAGAGCTTCTGTATGTTTTTGGTTCGTAAATTCAAATTATCTATTTGTATATGAATAACAGTTAAAATATATACATTTCTATTTTCCAGATCTCATAAAAATGATTAAAACTAGCTTACAAAGCAGATTTTTAAACCTAAGTCATTTTATTAGACAATCTACATGCCCGAAAACTGTATTGTGTTTGTACAGACAGAATCAATTAAGAAATAAATATAGATATCGGAATGTAAGGATATATTCCACTCAAAGCGATCAGCATCGTCAGAAAGCCGTTATAGAGACGACAACACCGAAAATTGTTATAGACAAAATAAAAGTAGAGAAAATTTTGCCGGAGGAAAAAATACAGTCTGGGTTAACATTGCTGTATCAAGAGAAAATTACACCATACATACGTTTAGCAAGATGGGATCGGCCTATAGGTGAGAAGAAAAATCGACAAAATAATATCCATTGTTAAAAAAATATATTATGATTAAAATTATTGTTTAACGATACAAAAATCACTTGTTATTTAAATAAAACTAATATTTTTCGGATATAATACGCGAATTTATGTTTCAAAAACTACATACTCCCGATGTTTTGGGTAGTTTTCAGTAACTGTGATTATGATTAGTTTCATTTAAATGAATAGTTCTGAAAATCTTAGATTTAATTACTTGTAATACAATATTCAGTAACATAGACATTATACAATATTCAGTAACATTTTTATTATAGTAACGTAATTCAATATTACTAGATTTTTTCCATTTAGAACTAATTCTGGAATGGAATAATTTCCATTCGGAATGCTTGAATTCCAGGTGTGTATTTATTATACTGGCCATGTGCTTGGTCAATATCCTTGGCATCTTTATCGGGTACAGTGCCCCCAATAGCTACAGCGGGGACAGCCTTATTGTTCCTAGTTGGTGCCGGCCTGATGCGAGGTGCTGGTTGTACTATCAACGATTTATGGGATCGTGATGTTGATGCCCAGGTAATTTATCCAAAGCTTTAAAGTATAAATTTGGCAGAGAGAGGAGCTTGGACATTGGAGGTGAGTGTTGGCGTTAGATAGGGTCCCTTAAACCTACACCTGGGACACAAGTCACAGTCACTGTTGAAGCTCCTCTCACTACAATGATGGACCCGACACACGCACCGTGAATACATGGAATGATGAGAGGTTTCGTTAATATACATAAAGAACTACTAACTGTAGATTCACTGATAATAAAATATATGAGTTAAACTATGTATGCCAATATGTATATTAATTTATCTATATATGTCCCCCTCTACCTGGCAATTTCCCAGCTAAAGCCAGGGTCTGCCAATGTATGTATATATGTATGTTACAAATATCACTAAATTCCTATCAAATAAGAACATATCTCTATATTTGTCAACTAAGTTTCTTCCAAGCAACTAATCTTCATATTATTCATTTTAACTACCAACTATTTGTATTTAGTTTACAAAAAGACTCATACTAAGCTTATTTCTATTTCCAGGTTGAAAGAACAAAGGATAGGCCGTTGGTATCCGGAGCGATATCTCAAAGACAGGCGATTGGTTTCTTGGCTATGCAGTTGAGTTTGGCTCTCGGAGTTCTACTGCAGTTAAATTGCTACAGTGTTGTGCTCGGTGCTAGTAGCTTAGGTGAATATCTTTATATATATAATTCTTCTGTGAGTGTGTATGTCACTGAACTTCTCTCAAACGACTTGACCGATTTTGATGCATTTTTTGTGTGTGTTCAAGGGGATCTGGGAATGGTTTAGATTCACAATTTTGTCCGCTGGATAATGTTTTTTTAATTAATTTTTAATTTATTAGTAGTTGTTGATACAAACGTTTTTTTTACATTAGATTTGACAAGTAACTAATATATCAATCATTCTGTCGCACTTCAAAACACGGAGATTTATGGCTTTAAAAGGTAAACTCCAAAGATATTAATAAAGAAACGTAACAGATATTTCTTGATTATAGGGTGATACGAAGTTCGCCGGGTCTTCTAGTATTTTATATACTTACTAATAATTTTCATTGTAACTACATATGTAGCTAAACAGTTTATCATTCTGTAGTATTAAATAAGAGTATATTAAAGTCGTGTAAGTATAGTGGTAAGTATCAAACTGAATGGCAGTAACTAATATAATAAAGTGTTCTGCCTACATTACACTTGACATACTATTATTATAACAATACCAAGCAAGCATAACTAATACATAACATATATAACTCATTTATTATTATTAATGTGGATTGAATGAGAGATCTGAGATTTATTACTGTTTGTTTTGTTGTGTTTTCAATTGTGACACAATTTATATATTACATAATATATGTACATAATATATGTATATATTGGCAGCGATAAATATTCGTTAAAATAAGATATAATTTAAATTATTTACATAATTAAAAATTTTAAAAGTTGTGATATAGAAACATTAATTTTTCTGCATTTTAAGGATGCAGCTTATTTTTTTTCTCAAGCTTAAATTTTGGTCCTTTAATTAATCGAAATACTTTAACTTAACTTTTTTTTTGACTGTATATACAGGGTGACTGGTGAATTACTATCGATACTTGAGGACGTGATATTTGACGATCATATATGACAAAATAAAAATTAATATAACATAAATATTAATAAACTTCTAAGTAAAGCTAACCAAAAGTTATGTAATTAATTACGCATCGAGTGAACACCCTACAGATTAGGTATACACACACACTCACACATACGCGTTTGGCGGCGGAGTGTTGTATCAGCACGCCGCCGCACGCGTCCACACTTGGAACACTTGGAACGTGTCAACACTTTATTTATTTATACGGAAATTTTGTCAAAAATTAAGTGCCTATTTTTTTACATAATTCGAATGAGAATCGTGTACCGAGTATTCTCCTTAAATATTGATAGTAATTCACCAGTCACCCTGTATATTATACTTTTTTACATTAGCATGAATAATAGCAATGTTCTGGTAAACATATAGTTAATAATTTCGTCCACTCGCCACGAGCTGGCGCTGCTTATAAAGAACATTCTAGAATTTTCTATTCAGTCTTTAAGAAAATCTTTAAGGGAGCAAAATTATATATATTTATTTAGGATTGTAACAAAATCCTTATAAAAATATAGTTTTCTTATAAAGCCAGTACTTTTAAATAATAATAAAACCTTAACTAGAGCAAACTAATTATTATCTCATACCAAAACACCTTAAATGATTTAAATTCTATTTACAATAATACAAGTCGTGTTCACAACATACTTTCCCGCGTTAAAAGAGAATAAGCCAAGCGCCAAGCTTTAATATTACTTCGGATGCGTTCGGGAATATAAAGGTTCGGTTCGGATAAAAAAAGTGTGTTCCCTAAATATATATTAATGAATAATTTTATTTATTTTTCCAGTTCTAGTCATAATATATCCGTTGGCCAAACGTTTTACCAACTACCCACAACTGTTTCTTGGAGCTACTTTCAACTGGGGTGCTCTGCTTGGTTACTCAGCTATATGTGGTCACCTGGATTTGTCTGTGTGTTTGCCGCTCTATATATCAGCTATGGCTTGGACAGTGCTATACGACACTATATATGCACATCAGGTTAGTTTAACATATATATTCCACTCTCTATAATTCAAAGTCATCATGAGTTCAGTACAAAATCAATACTAATATTATAAACTAGCTTTTGCCGCGACTTCATCCGCGTGGAATAGCGACTTCCAGCAGATTTTTGGTTCTTCCCACATAGTTCCCATTCTTGCGGGGTTTTCGGAATGGTCGAGTTCCCGCAGAATTTTCAGGATAAAACCTGTTTTCTTTATTCACAAAGAAGTACTCTTAACCAACAACATATTTATTTGTTTATTTGAATAAAGATTAATATTATTATGTTGATACAACTTAAACAAATTATCTCGACCAAATTAGTTACCATAAAAACGGTTTTTGTGAGTTAATCTTAAAAGATAGACATATACTGTCGCGAACTGTTTTTTAGATCATTAAATGAGCTATTATTCTTTAATACATATTTTTTGTGTATCTTGAACCGTTTTCACGGCTCACGCAACGGAAGACTTCAAAGATGAAATAATTTCTCCCGTTTTTTACACATTTACCACTATATCTTTGCTCCTATTGGTCCTTCCTCGATAACTGGACTACCCAACACAAAAAGAATTATTAAATTCGAACCAGTAGTTTCGGAGATTAGCGCTTTCAAACAAACAAACAAACTCTTCAGCTTTATAATATTAGTATAGATTCGAAAGTAACTCTGTCTGTCTGTTTAGCTTTCAAGCCTAAACCACTGAACTGATTTTAATGAAATTTGGTACAGAGATAGAGTTGACCTTGAGAAAGAACATAGGATAGTATTTATCCCAGACTTTTGAGAGGTTCTCTCGGAAACGCGATATAACCGAACTCCACGCGAGCGAAGCTGCGGGCGGAAAGCTAATTTTTAAATTATTATTCATCAATACTTAATAATTCGAAGTTTACTTTTTCACAAATTTCGAACCATTTTATATTTCAATCATTCGAATTATTTAAAGAGTCCCTCGAATTTGTATAACAAAAAAATATAGTTGTCTTATAAAGCCAGTACATACTTTTAAATAAATCAAACCTTAACCAGAACAAACTAATTATTATCTTAAACCAAAACACAAGTCGAACAAACAGAGTGAACAAAACAAATGACATATATGTATATATGTATTATATATTAATTCCAGGATAAACAAGACGATGCACGACTAGGCATCAAATCCACTGCCCTTACATTCGGTGATCACACCAAGCAAGCTCTAACAGCGTCGCTAGCTGTTAGTTTATGTGGTCTAACTCTTGCCGGAGTGAATGCAGGATTAAACGGATGGTATTATATGGGGCTTGGAGTGTATATGATGCATGCTGGGAGACAGGTTAGTTGATATATATATATACTAGCTGCGCCCCGCGGTGTTACCGAGATTTCCGGGATGTAAAGTAGCCTATATATTATTCCTGGACGTCAGCTTCCTGTATACAAAATTATATCAATATCGCTTCAGCCGTTTGAGCGTGAAGAAGTAACAAACAAACATACACACACACTCAGAAACTTTCGCAATTATAGTATTAGTAGGATATATATATTATTATACTAGTTTTTGCCTACGACTGCATCCGTGTTAATTTAGGCATTAGTAATATATGTATAGCTGACTGATAACTCCATATCGCCATAGAGGGGATAAATAACCAGATATTGGAGTTTATTATTATTTTTTATTTTTCAATCCCATGTAAAGTACCCTATGTCCTTTCTATGTTCTAATCTATCTCCACCAATCTTCATCCAAACCCGTGCAGTTAGAGTTATAAATAGTGTAACTAACACGACTTGCTTTTATATATAAAGATAATTTAAATTAAACTATGATTCTCTGATACGTACTGTCTTTCATCCTTACAAATATAAATTAACATAAAAAATAATTGATCCAAAAAGCCTACTTTCATTTAAAATCTGTATCTTTTATATATAAAGCAAGATTACTATCAGTGATAAACATCTTATATGTCTGAATCTAGTGTTTATGTTAATGCAATAGCAAAAACTTAATAACACTTAAACAAATACTTCAAGAATAATGTTAAATGATTACCATCAAACTGACAGTTTGTTAGTTATATTTTGATAGTATGAAATATTTGTTTATACATATTATATCATATATGCATGGGTTTGTAATGAAAATAGGGTTTTCATTTAATTACTGTCACAGTTATGTAACTGGAACATGGTTTTATTGAGTATATACTTGAACTACAACCAGTGGCGGCTGGTGGGTAATCGAACTGGTGGTGCATTTTACAAAAATATTTAAATTAGAAAATGCAACAAAACATAAGGAGATGTCAATCATGGCTCAATTCGTCATACATCGGGTGCTCTCGGTAATCTTCGGCCGCTCGTGCGGCGCTCGAGAACCGACTCATTACTCGGTACATTTCTATGAACTATCTTTTGTTTCACGCGTCAGGCGTATTAATGCGTATCTCATACAAGATGTATAAGCAGTCCTCGTGCACTCGCCGAAGCGCACGATATGAGTTAAGTAAAGCGCTCAAACTTTTTCACCATAATTAGGAAATTTCATTTTTTATACGTTTTTATATGTTTAAAAAATAAATATTAAAATGGTTATTTCAAAATAAAGATGAAGTAATATTTTGTAATTTTTAAATCTTTTGAATTGGTGGTTCAGCGCACGAGTGCACTTAAGGTACAGCCGCCACTGACTACAACATAACATATATATAGTTCTAATTCTTGTGTCCATTTCTTATCTATACTTTCAAGGTGGTAGAGCCTAGCTGTGGTGAGTTACTGCAGCTCGAACATGGGCTGGCTCGACCGGGGAAGTACCACCCTCTCACAGAAGATCGGCGTGAAGTAGCCTTTACCGGCTGCGTTTCGTCTGATGAGTGAGAGAGCCGGTTGCCCTCTCCCTATTCCTACCCTTTCCCTTCATTTCCTTATTCCCTCCCCTCCCTATCGCCAAAAAACAAGGTTGGTAACGCATCCGCAACAAAATGTTGTGGATGTCCATGGGCGACGGTAACCACTTTCCATCAAGTGGGCCGTCTGCTCGTTTGCCTCCTTTAACATAAAAAAAAAAAAAAAAAAAAAATACTAATATTATAAAGCTGAAGAGTTTGTTTGTTTGTTTGTTTGAAAGCGCTAATCTCCGAAACTACTGGTTTGAATTGAATAATTCTTTTTGTGTTGAATAGTCCAGTTATCGAGGAAGGCTTTAGGCTATATAACATCACGCTACGACCAATAGGAGCAAAGATATAGTGGTAAATGTGTAAAAAACGGGAGAAATTATTTCATCTTTGAAGCCTTCCGTTGCGTGCGCCGTGAAAACGGTTCAGGATACACAAAAAATATGTGTTAAAGAATAATAGCTCTTTTAATGATCTAAAAAACACTCCGCGACAGTATATGTCTATCTTTTAAGATTAACTCACAAAAACCATTTTTATGGTACCTAATTTGGTCGAAATAATTTGTTTAAGTTGTATCAACATAATAATATTAATCTTTATTCAAATAAACAAATAAATATGTTATTGGTTAAGAGTACTTCATTATGAATAAAATAAAAACAAAGGTTTTATCCTGAAAACTCTACGGGAACTCGACCATTCCGAAAACCCCACAAGAACGGGAACTATGTTGGAAGAACCAAAAATCTGCCATAAGTCACTATTCCACGCGGACGGAGTCGCGGCAAAAGCTAGTATAAAAATAATAGTTTTTTATTAAATACATATAACAACATACTATAACTTACAATGTCTATCAATCTCTGTCTTCCAACAAATCTTTAAAAATAGATTAATAGTGATGCATTTTAATTAACAAATAGATATTATAAAAGTGTAATATATACTAATATTCTTTACAGATCTACACACTGAATCCAGATAATCCCGCTGACTGTGCTGACAAATTCAAATCAAATTCAATGGTTGGTCTCATAATACTACTCGGCATACTTGCTGGTGGCTATCAACAATATTTAGATAATAGAAAGAAGAATCAAGGCAAAGACACTATAGATGCTACCAGATCATGTGTTTTTGGCTAAGCCTGGCTGACTGCCAGCAAATACCAAATATTAACATACCTAAGTGAATATCAGTGTAGTGAAAAACTAGAATAGTGACAGTGTTGTGCTAATTTTTATTTTTTGTATATATATAATTATTTGAGAGATATTTCTCTCATATTTCGCTCGTCGCATAATCGGCATTATCTTCTACCTGGCAATTTCCCAGCTTCAGCCAGGGTCTGCCATAACAATCATATACATATTTGGAATTATATAGCATAAAAAGGTAAATAATTAAGAAAATCATTATGTATGTACAGAATTCTACAATTCTTTGTAAGTTTCTTATCTTTAGTTCCAGAACGCGTTCCTGAAAACCAATTAATGGTTGATTTTAAAATCGCATTAAGCGATTTTTTTGTGTTATAGTTTTGGTAGCCGTGTCTGTGGGGCCGGCTATCTTGTTGCCATATATAAGTCGATTTATTTATGTGTGTACAAACAGGCTGTGATTAATAATGTACAGTCTCAGAATGTATATACGGTAGTTAATATTTAATTTATTTTGATAATATGATTATCTTTATATATATGTATAAAAATGATTAATAGCATGTGGAGTCATTTCACACAAGTGAAACTTCGTTATGTTGGAATGAAAACAGGAATAGAAATAGATTTTTAAGGAATCTTTAGTCTTTATTTAAAACAAACTTTATTAACATTACTTACAAGTCTCTATTGATTGCCTTAGCGTTAGAGCTACACGCATTAACTATTGCTCTGTCTTTTATTAAAGTAGCGTTAAACGTTTAACGCAACCTTGTTGAAAGTTGCATAAGAAGTTTCACTTCATAACACAATTGTTCACGAAATTTTGTTTTAAATATACCATTATGTTTAAAAAAACGTCAAACTGGCGGTTTTTACTTCAACGAAGACGTTTATTAAGTGTCTTGTGCTATAAATATATATAAAATGCTTTGTTGCTACTTGTGAAATTAGTTACTAGTGTGTAACAGGCCTTATTTAAGAAAATGATCCAAATATTAGATTAATTCGTAATATAACTTAGATAATAATAGATTTTATATATTTAAAATATTTTGTTATTAATTTAATGTAAATATTACACGTTTGTTGTAAATAAATTGTTTTCTTGCCGTATTTACGTCTTATTTATACTTTTCCTAATAACACACACACACGCACGCTCGCGCACGCACATAAATATGTATACTTTGCTTGCTTAACCTTGACTCTTTGGATAATTAATTTGTGAAAACGAATTAATTATTATTATCGTGCTATAATTTGGTCTCTAGACTAATTATATCCGATTCAAACTATTAAAGTTTAGCCGTTAAGAGAATGCGTACCTGATATATGCGTACCTATCAGTAAGTCACAACATAACACTGAGTTCGTTACCTTTCCTATAAAACTAGCCTCCGCATTATTTTTAAGATTATTTTCGTTTTAAATTGGCGGAATCATTTAAACTTTATATTTTGTTTATTTAAGAATTAAGTGGAAACCAAAAAAAGGTATTCCCTACTAATATTATAAATGCGAAAGTAAGTCTGTCTGTCTGTTACGCTTTCACGCTAAACCACTGAACTGATTTTAATGAAATTTGGTAGACAGAGTTGACCTTGAGAAAGAACATAGAATAGTGTTTATCCCGGACTTTTGAAAGGTTCTCTTGGAAACGCGATATAACCGAACTCCAAGCGGGCGAAGCTGCGGGCGGAAAGCGAGTACTAATATAAAAAGTAAAACTGTATAAGAACAGAATACGATACTATCATTGCCTGTTATTTATTCTTTTTTCATTTTTCTTGGGTCAAATTAAGTAATTCAAATTTCACTCTCTTCCTGTCAACCGATTAATCTGAAATTTTGTTTACACTTCGGATTTTGGTGACAATACAATTATGTTTATTCATTATCATTATAAATTCAAGATGACCGCCGCTACATAATGGCGGATAATTTATGTTTTACCAATACCATCAATATGGGTATCAATTGAAAGTGCTCAACCAGTAGATTACAATGTACTATAAAAAATTGGTTGTTTGTAAAGTGGGTTTACGATCGAGATGTTTACGTGATAACGTCTTATTGGTAATATAAGTTTTTGGGAAGTAAGGAATTAATGAAGATAACAATTTTTTCAAATTTCAAATTACATCTATCGGTTTATTCACACTTTTGATGATAAATTTCGGGTGTAAAATGACAAGTTAAACGTTCTGTTAAACATTCAACGAAAACTTAACCGCACGAGAAAATCTCCATTCGTTTGTATGCCGCTAGAGTGAGAGAGACGGAAGATCGGTCCACTCACTCGAACGCTATGCCTACCTCCGCTCGTGAGGATTCCGCGTGACAAGTTTCACGGAATGTCTGGCAGCGCTCGAGATGAGACGGGAGATCGGTTCGTCTCTCTCTCGTTATACCTGCGATCGCGCTCGTAAGGTTTTGGTGTGACACAAGTTTCTGAACATGTCACCCGACTAAAACGATTTTAAAGACGTTATCACCTCAAAAATTGAAATCCAAGATGGCGGCCGCTACAAAATGGCGGATAACTTAGGTTTTATCAATCCCATCAACATGGGTATCAAATGAAAGGTTTCAACAAGTAGAATACAATTTACTATGCTAAATTGAAATCTAAGATGGCCGCCGCTACCAAATGGCTGATAACATTTTTTTAGAGGAGTTGGATTGCAATAAACTAACGGGCAAGAAACATTGCAATAACGAAGCATAAATGAATTAAACAGAATGCAAAATAAAAACTAAAAACTAGAAAATAAAAATAGGTAAAAAAACTTTTTAAGTTAAAAGGTTTTACGTGAAACATACATTGCAATGTTTAAGATAAATGAACTAAAAACCAAAAAATAATAAAATAGATACAGTCGTGGCAATTATAAACATATGGACAGACTAGACTAAAATAAAAGCGTGGGGCACATCAATTGTCTGCAATCGTTGATTAAAATGTTTGTTTTGTAATGTTACACTTTAATTAGGCAGTTGTAATTTCCATGAGCAAGAAAATAGTAAGTAATTTCCTCACCGTCTGCGGGCCAACTGCCTAACGACGAATTAAACGATTCTTCTATCGCACATTAAGTCGATAATTTATTATTTTTTGGTTTTTTGTATATTTATCTTATTTTATATAATTTTTCACTAAAGCAATTCCCGTGTTTCTCCTCTTGTCTATGCCTCAATCAATACTCACAACTCTAAGCTCGCAATGGCGTCCTTATGACAATGACTTATTTTAAAACCGTGTGAACGCTCAATAATTTTGTCTTTACATTAATATAATATATCTAAAATGTTTCGTACATCATACGAGTTGAGTAGCAGAACTGTGATTGATACGGGGAATCCATCGTACGACCCCGATCAGGTTTACGACTGTGATATGTGTTCGGACGGCGGCTGGTGTAGCGAGACAGAAGTGAATATTCATAAAAATAATAAACACAGCAAAGAACGCGACGCTATTACCACGGACGAGACGAAACACGCTTGCAAGGTAATATATTTAATTCCTCTTCTACCTGGCAGTTTCTCAGCTTTTAGTCAGTCTGCCTTACATGTTGTGAATAGTTTTGGCTAATTGTTTTTACGACCGGCCGCCTGCCTGATATCAACCCTCTTTTGGGAATAATATATTTAATTATATAGCAAATATATTTATATTATAGGTAAAATTAGTATTTTTCGGTTTTACTACGCGACTTTATTTAAAAAAAATCCATATACTCCCAACGTTTCAGCTACTTTAAAGTAACCGTGATCATGGGCAGACGAGATTTGTAGAGAGACTTACTTTGAGTTGAGCCTAAAAATTGTTCAATTCTTGTCGAAATATACTGAGCTGTAAATACGGCTCATAAATGAATTAATCGCGAAATACTACAAATTTTTGATACTTTAAGGTAACTCAAAATGCATCTCTTTTCTTCTTCTACCTGGCAATTACCCAGCTTTAGCCAGGGTCTGCCATAAATAGTCATCTCTTTTGTCGGGATAATATTATGTAGAACTGACGTTACTCTATAGCAATGCTTTTCAATTTTTTTGATATCTCGACCCCTTTAAGAAAAATTTTGGCCACACCCTTGTGTTGTAGACAGGCAAGGAAATTAATAAATTGAAATTCGAAAGACATTAAAGTTAAAAACATTTTCTGCCATAGTGGATATAAAAACAAAGAGGAAAAAAAAATCAATTACAAGCTGATTTAATAGTTAATACTTCAAAAATATCACCACAATTTGACCTGCTTTTGAAAAATAAACAAGTTGCAATGACAGCGACATGAATTCTCATATTTGTGTATATATTTAATTATAATCCATTTATGTCTATTGATAATCTCTTAAATCTTCTAAAATTTATATACACACAATGTGTAACATCTCAGCTTTAAATTTAACAAAAATATATACTTCCCATCGATATATCTAAATAAACAATTTGTTAAAAGTATAATTGATAAATATTGGTGGCATCTACTCCAAGGTAAATAAATATTAATAAGGATTTTCGTTAAAAGCCTCATAGATAGCATCTGTCTTCATATGTCAGTTAAAGAAACAAAACGTCTCATCATTCAATGTATTCACGGTGCATGTGTCGGGTCCATCGTTGTAGTGAGAGGAGCTTCACCAGTGACTGGTACTTGCGACCCAGGTGTAGGTTTAAGGGACCCCTGTCTAACGTTAAACGCTCACCTCCACCATACAAGCTCATCTCTCTAATTAACCAAAAATTGGTATATACTATAATATAATATTGCAAACATACCGTTGATGAGGGTAGGTTTGAGTCCTACTTATGTCTATGACTTTTTATTACATATAATCTTATTTAAATTTTAATTTACTTCATATACTTTTCAATATATTTTAATAACTATTATACTAATTTTAATGTTTCTTTCTTATATATATTTTACTGAAAAAGCGGGAACTATGGTAAATCTTAAGATTTACATTAAAACTATGGATTTTCATAATAAATAAACTAGTATCAATGGTTTGGCAATTTAAAATATGCAGAATTTTATTTCATTATATGCCAGGTGTCATCTAGCATATAATATTAGATGTTGGTTTTAAGAATAAATAAATGAGGAATTCTTTATTATTTACTACTATAAACTTAATATAACCTTTTTGGATATTTACCACTGCTTATTTTCCATACAAATATTCTCAAGGACGATCTACAAATCTCGTGTATGTATACTAGAATGTTTGTGTATGTGTGTGTAAAAATAACACATGCATAGTGTTTAAGAAGCACTTATTATTTTGTATTGTTTAAAATCTCGTAGAAAGTCCGTTAATTGTCAAATGAAATGCGGCTCTCTGATTGGTCGGTAAACTGTTCATATATTTTTTTCCGCCATTTTATTATTATTGAATATTGTCATTTGTCTTTCTAAGCGCAAGTTTATAAGTTTTAATTAGTAAATAGTGGATTAATTTATTAACAAATTATGGGAAATTATAGCTGTAAGCTGGTGATATGTGTTTATTGAAATTAGTTACGAGTAGATCTTCAATATTGTCGTTTGATAATAAAATTAAAATACCTAAGTCTAAAGTCAAGGTGTGCGACCAGTTGAGATTGAACTAAAAGAAAGGTAATATTAATCGTTTTAATAAAAAGTATAACGATAGTTTTAATTAGTTAGCAGGTTGTGTACACACGAATAAGTTATTTTGTTTGCCTTGTTCGTTATTTTCAAATGATAATATTAAGAATGTTTGAATCTCCACTGGATTTAAATAACTTTTATAAAGCTGTTATGAACAGATCGTAATCGTTTTAAGATACTTTCGTGGCTCAGAGGTAGTTGAGAGATTCATAAAGTATATAGATGTTCGTTCTGATCGGACTGCTGTAACATTATGCGCGAATATTATAAATGTTTAAATGAAACTAATATTTTCAGATTACTTCGCGTATTTTATTATGTTTAAAAACTACAAACTCCCGACGTGTCGATTAGTTTGCAGCAACCGTTATCATGGCAGACATCTTGTCTACCCGTTAAAAATAATAAAAATATTAGTTTAGATTATAATATTGATACAATCTTTGCATTTATTATATTGTATAGTTTCAATTACAAATTAACAATATATGAAAGTATATATGATACTTATATCAAAGTAGTTCTTCAAAAGTAGTCCTAGTAGGTTCGTCTTAAATTGTGTTAGGTAGAGAGAGGAGCTTGTACGGTGGAGGTGAGCGTTTAACGTTAGATAGGGTCCCTTAAACCTACACCTGGGTCACAAGTCCCAGTTACTGTTGAAGCTCCTCTCACTACAACAATGGACCCGACACACGCACCGTGAATACATGGAATGATGATCTCTAAAATACAATAAATCATTCAATGTGTCTCAAGTAATTTAAATTAATATTTTGCTCTCTATTTTTCTCATCACTTTTTTCTGTATCAAAAGGCTTCTTAAAATTAATTTATTTGTAGGTAAAGAGTAAAAGTGATTGTCACTCACAAATATTATAAGTTTAATTAGATTTTACCTTTTATTATTTTAAGAACTATTGAATATTATAAAACTGGTGACTAATTATGTAAAGCTTAATATATATTATGTATATATGCAAATTTACATGATACAAAAGCATAACATCATAACTTAGAAAGTTTAAAAATACTTCTTTTAAATGAAACTAAAATTTCTGATACAACACATTTTTATTTTATTAAAACTACAAACTGCCTATGTTTTACAAATATAAAGTGTTGTATTTTAGTGTTATTCTTAGTTTTTCTTTAAATTTTTCTATGTTCTTACCTATCACTTATTTTTTTCCAGATCTGTGTCATACCTCACAAAAACGAAGAGGAATTACTGAAGCATATAAAAACACAACATCTACTAAGTTTCGAGGATGCATACAGAGTTGAACGTGATATATTCATATGCAATTACTGTTCACAAATATTCTTCAATAAACTTCAATTGGCCGTTCATATAACTTATTGTCATATCGACAAGGAAAACGGTGTTGTGACCTGCCCGCGTTGTTTTAAAAGTATTCGTATAAAATCTATATGGATACATTATGAGAAACACAATATACAGAGTGTGTCTTCATGCAAGATATGTTTGGACAAATGCAAAAATAGAGAACATTTGAAAGAACACATAAAATCACACCTACCCTACTATAAGTGTGAAATGTGCGGGTACATGGCGAAGAAACACGATTTATTCCAGCAGCACATAAAGACGTTGCACAAAGACGACGAGGTTGTGGTTAAGGAGGGTAGATATAAAAAATATTTTGCTCCCCAAGTGTTGCATTGGAGCAGAAAATTACAAGGGATATCAGCATTCAGAGGTCTCTATTTACAAGATTATATACGTGTTTGTGTGCTCTGTAGGGAAATATGTACAAGCACAGAATCAATGAAGCATCATATACTGGTTGAACATAATAAATATAAAATTATGAAGACAGTGTTTTTGTGTAATTGTGGTGAGAGTTTCACAAATAAAGTGCTGTTTAAACATCATCTTTTCAAAATGAAAGGTCATAGAGAAGTGAGTGGTGGGTGAATAAGTTTTTTTGGACAGTTAGACATTTACACGATATGTATTTAATTGTAATATAAGTTTTTTGCATGATCGACAGAAAAATTGGACTTGTAAGTTATTAAAATTATGCTTATTTTCTAACTCCATAGCTCTCGAAGCGAGAATTTATAATATTTTTCTGATTTTTATTTAATATAATGTCAAATGTAAAAAATATTTTGTGAATATAATTTCATCAAAATCAAATGCCTGATACCTACCATTTTTTTCGGACAGTTAGACATTCACATGCTATGTATTTAATTGTAATATTAAATGAAAATCAATGACTAAGTTTTTTGCATGAGCGTCAGAAAAATTGGACTTGTAAGTTATTGAAATTATGCTTATTTTCTAATTCCATAGTTCTCAAAGTGAGAATTTATATATATTTTTGATTTTCATTTAATATTATGTCAAATATAAAAAATATTTTGTGAATATAATTTCAGTCAAATCAAATGCCTGATACCTACCATTTTTTTCGGACAGTTAGACATTCACATGATATGTATTTAATTGTAATGTTAAATGAAAATCAATGACTAAGTTTTTTGCATGATCGTCAGATAAACTGGACTTGTAAGTTATTAAAATTATGCTTTTGTTTTATCTCCATAGCTCTCGAAGTGAGAATTTGTATATTGTTTTGATTTTTGTTTAATATAATGTCAAATGTAAAAATATATTTTGTGAATATAATTTCAGTCAAATCAAATGCCTGATACCTACCATTTTTTTCGGACAGTTAGACATTCACATGCTATGTATTTAATTGTAATATTAAATGAAAATCAATGACTAAGTTTTTTGCATGATCGTCAGAAAAAATGGACTTGTAAGTTATTGAAATTATGCTTTTTTCTAATTCCATAGTTCTCGAAGTGAGAATTTATATTTTTTTTTTTATTTTTGTTTAATATAATGTCAAATGTAAAAAAATATTTTATGAATATAATTTCATCAAAATCAAATGCCTGATATATAATTAAAGAATTAATAAATATATTCAATATATAAATAAGATTTTTTGTCACCAATTTCCGATGTAACATTTGTTTTAATTGTAAAATTTAAGCTAGTACATAAGTATTTTTAATATAATGTTATTTTTTTAATGTTATGCTGTGTATAAGTAATATAAATGTAACATAGGTACAGTAAACTCCTAAATCTAGTCTATTTTTCTTTCATAGAGGTTTTTTCAATACTCACTAACCCCAAACAAAATGGTTCAGTCTTACTTATGAAGATCTATAATAATATAGTAAATGAGTTTCAAGTAGAGACAAAATACATAAGAAATTGTGTTGGTAGTTCATAATACACATGTACCTATTTGTGAAATAATAACTTAATATATAAATTTAAATTTATTATAATATGTTCATTGAGACCAGTTGAATTTATATACCAAAAATGTTCCAATTGTTGTGGGCTTAAATATGTCAAGTTTATAAATTAAGCTTTAAAATTATACTTGTCTCATTTATTAAGGCAATTTTATGGTGGACATGTTAAAAAAATGCAATATACTTGTAAGTAGATATACAGAATGTATTAAATAGGAAAAGGTAATACAATCATGTTTAGGAGTTAGTCATTATTGTAACCGATTGGTTATTCGTTTGTAGTGGTTGAGGGCAGGGAGGGGTAACGTGATATTTTGTCATAAAAGAGGCATTATTCATAAAATAATATTGAATTCACAATTTAATTTAAATTAGTTGTTTTGTGTGTAATACCATTATTAGGGTCTGTCTGTTTCGTTTCGGTAGCGACATTAAATGTTTAGATGAATTCAAAAAATTGTATTGATTGGGCTAACATCTCGTAAAAGAATACTCGGGTTGAGGTGAGCTTTTCATAGCAAAGTCTGTGGTGTTTCTGCGTTGTTTAGTTTGTTTAGTCTCGATGGTAGGTGAGATTTTTACATGCGGTCTAGTTTTCATGATATTTTGATGGCTATCATTTGTAAGGGAATTAGTCTTTATAAAGGAATTAGTGGGTAAAGGGAAATTAATGGTTAAAGGGGAGATTAATGGGTAAAGGAGAAATTAATGGGTAAAGGGGAAATAAATAGGTGAAGTTGTCCTTCATTAAATGGGTGAATGGGTAGGATTTCTGGATTATTTGTGGTTTCTGCAAGCGCAAAATCTTCATCAGTTAATACATTTTGAACTATTGGCCGGATACAGTCGCTCTATATGTAATCTATAACAGTTGTCATTGTGGCTTCTCGTAAAAGCTTGTCTGAACAAGTCTTAAAGCCATTTCTTAATTTCATTTCTATACTACGTGCTGAGAGGTTTCATGATTCTTATTCAGTGTCTCTTTCTGGTGAGTGCAATGCTACGGAAAACAATAAAGTCACTCCGTTTTCTCTAGTCACTTCTATCACCTGAAAACATTTGACACAAGTTGCGTGCCAGTCGAGCAGTAAAAGAACTAGTTTTTTCGATGCATTTGATCACTCTATAGATATTTTAGACCTGAGTAAAAACGGATTACCCTGGATCCAACTTGATTGATGACATTCTCAGCGTGATCCGGCTGGTAATCGAGTGCTTGTTTCATAAGCCGTCTGGGGAATATGAAAAGTGGAAGCGTATAATTACAGACATCGTTGAAACAAACAATCGCTGTCTTTAATTCTCCCCTTTTAGTTGTGGTAATGCAGCCTTGGTGTTTCAGATTATTTCTGGTGGGTTTATATTTTCTTTGACCCATTGAGCAATCCAAAGCATGGATGTTTCATCTCCCTCTTTTGTCTCTTAGATAGCGTGTGTCGAAGCTGTGTCTTAGCTTTATGAGTTGTGGGTCTATCATTCTGAAAGTATATACTACATAGATACATTTGCAATAGATACTTGTTGCAACAGTACAAAAAATTTGTTTATTATGTCAATATACCGCTCGATAGTCACTGTGAGTGTTGCACCCTTAGCCCAAAGCAAAGAAAAATGGATCAGTGATTTTGTTTACCGATATTGCAAACTATTTAGTTTCTCGTGATGGTAGAGCCTAGCTGCGGTCAAGTAACTACAGCTCGAACATGAGCTGGCTCGTCCGGGGAAGTACCACCCTCCCACAGAATATCTGCGTGAAGTAAAATAAATATTATCCATCTTATTTCCTTCTGAGAAAATCTGTAAGATTTTTCGTAAAAAAAACTTTTCCCTTGTCGTCTGGTCTGATTTTGTAAAGAATTTGAATCTTATGACGTTGTTATTTTAAGTCAAAAAATAAAATTCATTGAATACTTGAACTAAGGAGGTTTATAGAGGCACCACGTTTTAGAAAATAATTTGCGTGGGTGCTGTATTACCGCAGATCTCAGTGTGGTATATCAATTGAGTAGCCATCTTCTCTTAAAAAATAAGTTGTAAATTGTTTTGGCTAGTCTTTTTACGCCCTGCCTCCTGCATGACGTCAACCCTCTTAAGGAATGCTTTTCTTGAAGCTATCTTTATTCTAATAGAGGTTCTGAAGAATCTATTTCCATTCGCCTTTTGCAATAACCACGGGATGAGTAGGGTGACCCTTTCTACTCGTCGTCACCCGGCTAACCAGGGCTATATGATTCCAACAAATTATTTTCCAGCACAGTTTTCTATTTACAACACCTCTTTGTATTGCAATAAACTCGACAACTACTGCTATTCTACCTGACCTACCTACCAATCATTCTGTCTCACAAAGATCATTTTCTTATAAGTTTCAACCGTATCGGCAAGATGTTGCAGTAAAGTTTATGATTAGCAATCTTTACAAAATGATTTCTGAAAGTGTTGTCGGTATTTTTCACTCTTAAAGTTGTATACTCGTATAAGGTGATTAGTGGCTGAGTGGACGTAACAAAATGTACTCAATGAGAGTAAAAACAGTCGTACATACGATAATTTTCTTTTGACCCAATGGTATCATTTAACCCAGATAAGCCTGAAACTAACATTTTCTAAAAATTTTGAAAAAAGTTACATTATTTAGTTTATTAGATCTTATGCAACATAAAAAAAATTATGAAAAAAATATTAAGTGTAAGGCTTTCAGGGAAACAGCCGTCCTATATGTAGGACAGTAGGATAATAAGAGGAAATAAAAGACTATTTATGACAAAACAGAATGTAATCAAAAAGTGTAGTTTATAAGATAACTATTGATTATATTACCCATTGTTATATGTAATTTACCAGATTAACACTATTTATGAATGATATGTTTCAAAACACTTGACACACACTCCAACATCACATTTCTTGCAACGTGTCAAACATTTTTTGTGACATTGACGACAGCGTGTTTGCTTCGATTGAGGAATAACCAGATGATTCATTTGGTATTTACGACTATCAGCATGATCATGATGGCATTTTTTCTGTTTGATTCAATCAAAGCAATTGCTACCCTTCTGCGAAAGCCAAGATGATCCAGTTTTCCATGATTTATTTTATATAACTGCCATGCATTATGTTCGGCAAGATCAATCATGTATGTGAGCAACAGCATGTACCATTTCTTACCTCGTATACCAATTCGGTAATGTGAAATATTTTCATCAGACCGATCCACTCCTCCCATATATTTGTTATAGATGGACACCATATGTGGTTCTTCTATGACAATGTTTCTCTTTTCACTTTGTGAGAAGCGTTTGGCAGATTGTTTAGGATTTATTCCTACAGCATTAGATGCAATACTGAATACATTATTGTCATGCCATTTAGCAATAATGAACGTGTTGTCATGTGTCGTTCTGTAATCGACAGCACCACGTTCCTTTTTTTTCAGTAACTTCGATGTAATCAGAGGACAACTAGATGTCCTGTTTTCTCGAACTGTCCCAGTGCAACGAAGGCCTTTCTTTGTTATCTCTTCCAGCAAGGGCGTCCCAGTAAAAAAATTATCAAAAACTACGTGGTAAGGAAGGTCGAAGCCTTGAACATCTGGCCAATTCACGGGATTTTTTGCCAAGTCCCGTTTTCTCCATGCGTAGGTACGCCTGCGTTTAGTTTGACCTGTAGAATCAGAAGGTTCTTCTGTATCACTCACCATAATCTGCCCTTGAATCATTACTTCAGCCGGTTGAAGCAGAATGTTTCGTGACAAATTATTCAAAGTTACATTATCTTCTTCACCCGAATCTTCGTCAGTGAGACTGTCAGGATCAACAGGAGGAGGTAGAATGTATATCAGTCGTTCTCTATAATCTTCTTCATCATCAGAAACATTTTCTAAAGCATCTAAAATTTCATGCGCAGCTAACGGTCTGTAAAGAAAAAGTTGTATTATTGTACTAAAATCATGTATATTATCCTACTGTCCTATATATAGTACGCTAGTATTTGTAACAAGTTATACGTAATTTATTTATATTATTTTGCTACAATATTTATTTAGTACAAAAGTTAAGGTTATCAACTAGATATTAAAACAGAAAAAAACAACTCACGAGTAAAATATAACTTTTTATACATACCTGTCATTTGCCATGTCTGCAACGCACTTTTATTACACACTTATAAGGTAAAATATAAGGTAAAAACTGTTAAAACAACTGTCTTTTTATTTTTTCTAATAAAGCTGACACGTTTCTTACTGCAAATCATAAGACTATGTAATCTTAGATAAATAGGGTATTCTGATATATTTTTTTATTTCTACTGTCCTAAATATAGGACAGTAGGCTTATCTGGGTTAATATAAAGGGTGGAGCAATAGATCGTGCATATTTAAAAAAATGATTTAAAAATAAATACAAAAGGTACAGTTAAAATAAAACTGAGGCATTGTTAAGTAATAACTGAAGTTTATTTTTTAAAAATAACATCATCTAAATGGTGACCCTCTCGACGACGGCACTCCTCTAACCGCAAACGGAAATTATTGAATACTTTCTTCAGTAGTGCTGGTGTTATTGCTGCCATTTCACTACGGTTATTATCCTTGAGCTCAACGATGTTTCTTGGATTGTTGCTGTAGACTTTGTTTTTAAGGTATCCCCACAAAAAAATCAGGAGGCGTCAAGTCTGGACCACGTGGGGGCCATGGGATATCACCTCTTTTCGAAATCAATCTGCCAGGGAATATCTGTTTCATAACCGCCATGGAATCATTCGATGTGTGACTGGTAGCTCCGTCTTGTTGAAACCAAGTCCTAGAGTTCACCATTCTTGAATTTTCAAGTTCTGGAGCCAAAGAACCTTCCAATATCGCCACATAGCGTTCGGTAATAACAGTGACGTTTTGGCCCCGCGCGTTTTCAAAGAAAAAAGGACCAATTATTCCTCTGCCAGAGATTGCTGCCCACACTGTCACTTTAAGGCTATGCAATGGCTTCTGGTGTTTGTGTTTGGGATTCACACTGCTCCAGTACCGACAATTTTGACAGTTTACAAACCCTTTGATATGGAAATGGGCCTCGTCAGAGAAAATAATATTATCAAAATTGGAAAATCGATTAAAAATTTCATTGGCAAATGCGAGCCTTGCTGTGAAGTCAGACTCTTTCAATTCTTGTGTTAATTGCAGTTTATCAAACACTGGGCTTGAGAGGCCTTTAGGTTGAAGCTATTATCTTCCAATTCAGAAATATATAGTTGGGACTTATGTAATTTAATTTTTTAACTCATTGGTGAGCATGAGGGCTGGCCCATACTCATCTCTGCAATTATCAAACCCACTGATTATTTGTTGCAGATTATTTCTTTGTTCTTCCATATCTAAGTATTTCAAATGTAATTGAGAAAGCTCAGTTTTTAGATTATTGTTTCTATTAAGAATTTGCAAGAATTCTTATTCGTTATCATCACTTTCTTTTAATAATAAATCACACTGTGTCCTGGATGCCTTTAGTTAACGTGCTTTGATACTTATCATGATATACTTATGAGTCATCATATTTAATTAAAAAAAATAGAAGTTGTATGAACAAAAAATATAAAATTAAGCAGTGTGATCAATCAGTTAATAATATTTAGTATGTAATGATATTTAAAAGGGTTTCTGAAGTGAGTTAAAGGGATAATAAGAAGTCGAACAAGAAAACCTTTCAAAATTGAGTTCGTTGCCTGCGTAATGTCAGCTGACGAACACAATACAAAAGAAACACTATGCACAAACGCACGACACTCAGTTTATTGTTATATTTTATATAAAACTGATTAATACATTGATAAGAATGTAAGATCAGAACTAATTACAATTAATTTGAAATATAAAATAATTTAAATTTATTGAGAGAAGTTTTTTATGACATTTAGTAAGTGTTGCCACAGTCAGAATTCATCAATTTCAAATTCAATTCAATTCTTCAAACCGCTTTACCCATATTTTAATTAAATTAACACTCTGGGCTTCACTAATTCGCTGTAGTCTTCTACTCGTCGTAATTACTCATAGTAACAAAAACTCCATGAGCCCGCCTACTCAACGATGCGTGTTTCCCTCCCGCCTTCGCGTTTTCTACCCCGCAAAAAAATGACGCAATATGCACGTTCTTTTGCGCCACCCTATATATAGGAGATGTAACAACAACGATCATCATCGATGCCTTCCGACGAGAGTTCGGCCGGCTCTAACTGAATATTGTCGTATAATTTGATGAGGTCAGTTTTTTTCATGTGTGTCGTTTAACGTTTACGATTACTGTTGACAGATTGTTTTTGATCATCTGTCTTTGGAATAGGTAAATTTTTCGAGAGTGAACATTTTTCAATTTTACGTCGACGTCCGATGGACCTGGTATCGATAATTCCATTTCATTTTCTTTTTAACAACTCGCCAAACTTGGAGGCGTTAATACATATATTATAGTTGAATTTTTAAATACGCCCAATAAAATTTTTAAACATGCTGGCTTATTTTGAAAGCGGACTCCGATGTTACTTCTGTTTAGGGGCTACCTGCCGCTCTGTGGTTTTCATTATTCAGTCTTCAATAAAACCTAGTAGTAGAAGTAGTAGTCCAGCGTGTACTTCTACTGAACTGTGAATACTGAACGGTGTAACGTTCTTTTAAACTGCTACACCCAGCCCATTGGGGTTTTAGATTGTCTGTCATTTTGAGGACGTCGCGGGTGTAACAATGTTCATGTCAAATGGTTATCTATAAGACGACTGAGACTTTTACCTTTTGCGTTAATGAAATTCGGTTTCCATTATGTGTGTTTACAATTTAAGTCGCCCGATAATATTACTGAGTCATAATAAGGAATTCACGTCACTCTCTAAGATGGTCTTCTTAGGTGAAAGATACACTGACTCTGAAACAATAGCCTCATGTATTGTCATGTCTAATAGTCATATTATTGATGCTTTTATATTAAGTAATATTGATCGTTCAAGAGGGACACTGCCGAGAGCTTGCTTGAAATAAAGCAAAGTTCTGCCGTATCTATTTTATTACGTACTACGGTAACGTTTTCAATTTCTGGTTCCAAATATTTGGCTTCAAAAAAGATTCCGGTAGTATAATTGATTGGCTTGAAGTACTGGCCATCGCAACTGTAGGAGCATAGGTTAAATGGAGAGATGGTCTGATATTCTGATCTGTTAAACCTCATTTTCTTTGCGAGCTTCACATGGTTTTGTAGAAGGCAGAGGTTTTGATCTTAAGTTGGTTTTCGTATTTTCTGTGTAGAAGTTCAACGCAGTACCATTGTTTGGCTATGCTAAATCAGTTCTATCAGTCACATATGAAGATAAAAATTCTTTCTCATCAAATATATCAGAATTTAACCCTTTAATGCGCGAATATTGTAATCGTATAAAAATAGATTATTCTAATCATATTAGGATCTATAGAGCAAAGGAAAAGTGGTCAAAAATATATATACAAAAAAAAAATCAAATAAATACAAATTCAAAGTTCTTTTTATTCACGGTCAAATTTATAAAAACAATTATTGTCTCTGTTGTAACATAAGCTTACTCTACATTTTTCACAATAAGTGAATGTATATCCCTTACAATTAGGGTATTTACATCTGGCCCGATCCCCCCATTTTTGCCAGTGATATATTGTGTCTTGTCGGACATCTTTCGGAGGCATAGTTTGAGCTGGTCCACGCTTCTTTTTTAGTTGAAATTCAGTTTGTAAAGATGAAGTGCTTGGGCGTCCCCTTTTGGTACCATTTCCTTTTTGGCCAAGATTGCATAAGGTATGGGCAAGCTCAAGTCTGTAATTGCACAGTTTCAATGGCTTTATGGAAGATTTCTTGTAAGGGGTGTTTTTTCTAGAGGTATAGAACTTTGAAATAAAATTAAACAAAAATGATTTTTTTGTTATTGATATAAAATATAATATTTTGGAAAGATAATATTTTGTCATTATAATTTAAATAAAATTTCAGGCATATGATCTCCACAACTGGCTCGGACGTAGTTTAATCTGGAGGTCCAATTTTCAACGACTTTTTACAACATTCGTGGCTGTATAAAGGCAATAACCTACAGCCACGGGCAAAAGTATTAGACATTTTTCTGCACTTGTTTTCTCTTCAAAGTTTGGTTCCAACGCTGCACATAGTTCCTCCCAAGCAATTCGTTTTATTATTCTATTAGAATATTCCTTGGTCCTACTATCCCATATTGCTGGGCGTGATTCTATTTCAATAATAAGACGTTCAACAATATATGACATTGTGAAACGTATGTACTGGGTGGCGCAAAAGTAAAGACCCTATTTGGTTCAGCTATAACATTTTTTCTAAATGAGAAAACTAGATTTAGGTTTTTTTAAATGTATATTTGTGCCATTAAATTTCGTACCATTAGGATTTAAAGATGATGTCTTTTAAATGGTGACCTCCAGAGTTGATACACATTTGAGCCCTATTTATGACATTTTGCATAACTTGCCGTAACACTTCCTGCGATATGTTCGCTATTTCTTGACGAATGTTTTCTTTTAGAGCTGCGAGAGTCTGTGGCTTGTTCACATACACCCGAGATTTCAAAAAACCCCAAAGAAAGAAGTCTGGACTGGTCAAATCGGGTGATCTTGCAGGCCAAGGCAAATCGCCAAAACGAGAGATAAGTACATATGTATGTACTTAAGTATTTTAATACAGAAACATAGTAATTAAATATGTATATATACATATTAAATCAAAATCAAAATTGCACGTAATCAGCACATTATAACACACAAAAGCGTATTTTTTACTGTAAGTAATCTGTAATTTTTGTCTGTTTTTGTTTTGTCATTTTATTGTAAAAACAGTCTCTAATACTATTGTGTATAGAAGACATACCTATGGTCAAAATATCATTTTCAATATTGCTGTGAACAAATCGTAATAATAATTCTGCAGCTTTTAATGGTGCTTCCTCGACTTCCTCATCCCCATCACTTTCGAGTTGTTAATAGCACTAATGTTCTGTACGATATTTTCATCGGTATGTTCTTCGAATGTGAGGAGAGCGCTATCGATGTCAACATATTCTTCCCACATTTCCGGTGCTGCTAAAGAATCTGAATTTAGGTTTCGTGACCACAACGATAAAGGAATGTCATCTTCTTCATCGAATTCATGTTCTGATATTTGAATAGGTAAACTTTAAACTTTTTCCAAATGTCCACCGCCTTGTTAAATGCACTTTAATGACCGTTTTCGCAATTGTGGTTTTATTTTAGATAATACTGCAGTGTCATTTTTCGCTTTTATAAAGGCGGTTATTATCTTATTTTTTAGTTCCTCGACACTAGTTGTCTCTGTGTTATAAACTAGCGATTTAATTCTCCCCCACAAAAAAAGTCGGGTGGCGTCAAATCAGCTGATCTAGGAGGTCACTGGACAGGCCCTCCGCGACTCATCCAGCGTTCCGTACTCGTTTTGAAGACGCTGGCGAACACTGCAGGTGAAATGCGCGGGGGCACCATCGTGTTGGTTGACTCTCCTGTTTTTTTTTTTTGATCTACAGCTCCCTCTGACTTGGTCAGAGACCTTGTTTACATTTGTGTTTTAACCTTCCATACCAGTTCTCGCTCACACGATGGCCTTTCATTCTTCATACTGGTTCTTTCTTTCATCCATCCCTTTCATACCTCTGACCAGTGTGCCTACTATCTATCTATATATCTTAGTCTACTTTGTTGTAGGTGGGTGGGGGAGTTGTCACAATCATATTCTTTATTTCCAACAGCAGACATATACATTTCAATTAACAATACTTCCAGTAATAGTTTAAAATTATATAAAATATAAATTTAAAAAACATGATATAACATAATATAAATAACTAAAATTGTATACAATAAAACTTAGACTGTTGGAATACATTAATATTTAAATAATTACAATAAAACCTTAAAACTAATATAATTAATAATTAGTTAAAACCTTAAGTATGGAGCAATAAATAGTTAAAATTCCAATAAATATTTAAAATTTCAATATTACAATAAATAAAAAGTTAAAATGTTAAAAAAAACGGTGCAATCACCCCCTTGTTTTGTTCCTAAGATTTGCTATTTTAACCAGTTTCATACAAAACCGTACTAGGTGCGGCCTGGAGTGGTCATCTGCGATGAGTTTCGCAATATTTGGTCGTTAACTAAAATTCCAGGTCGCACCTATCGCGGTCATGCACAGGACACTCAAACAGGAGGTGTTGCACCGTTTCGGCCACCTCAGGATCGCACACACACGATGGACTGTTTTTAAGTTTTAATCTAAAAAGATACGCCGCGAATCCTCCATGCTCATTCAGCACTTGCGCCCACCCTGATGTCTTGTCGAGGTTGACTCTCCTGTTAGATGTTGTAAAAATACGGGTTCCAATATGTTTGTACCGATCATACCCGCCCAGACATTGATTGAAAATCGATGCTGGAAGGAGTCTACTCTGCAAGCGTGTGGATTTTCATGTTATGTTGATTGTACATTCCCACACGTGTGGGATTTGTTAATAATATAACTTTGAAATAAAATAAAACAAATTGATTTTTTTTTATTGATATAAAATATAATATTTTGGAAAGATAATATTGTCATTATAATATATCAAAAGTTAAATTATTTATGAAATTTGAGGGTTCAACTACAGCATCTGTTAAGTAATTAAGTAAAGCACGATCATCTCTAGAACCTGCACCTCGGGCTCCGGCTTTCAAAAGTGGATCACTCAAATAAAAAATATGACGTCACAAATTAAATGGTCACTTAATTCACAAAGCTTTTCTAGTGCTGGTTTTTTTGTAGTAAGTCTATCACCTGTTCATCCCAGCGTTTGTTTGTTGTAACTAGGTCGTGTAGTTTCGCAGCGAGTCCGCGGTTGGCAGGAAAATATTCTGTCAGCATGTTCTTTCACTCACTTTTTTCTTTTATCATTTCACTGTCCACCTTGCAATGCTTCCCGTGTTTGCCTCGTTGGTCTTCAGGAATAACACCGTCATTGAGTTTTTTAGCATCAATGACAGTTCGTACAGTTCGTGGTGAAATACCCAAGATGTTGTTTAAAAATGTTTTACAAATCCGAACTGACTGACCATCATTAAGTAAATAAAATGCTGAGTTACGTTGTTTCTGGTACCGATGATTCGTTGTAATACGCCGACTTGCAATTTCGAGTGGTCTGATGCAAGAATTCAAAAAATCACGCTGTCTCTCTATGCTACCTAGCTCCAAATATGAATTGAAAATTTTAATTCTTTTTTCTTGTGTAAATTTATATGAGCAAAGCAACCGACACTTATCTGAACAAGAGGCACCAATTTTTCTAGCCTGAACTGTTTTGCCAGTTTTTATTGATCGATATTCGCTACCGGAATTCCTTCATTTTTTTTGCTATATTCTTTTTCTAGTTATTAGGATTACGAGTATCTTTTCTTCCACTTTTTTTAAGTGATGTGGTTGAGGCTTGGTCATCAACAGCCTCATTCTCAGGACTACTATCACTAGATGAACTATTTGAACTGGAGGAATTTCAATAATGATGTCCTTTTTAATGACAACTTTCAAATCAACACTTTTTGTTGCACTCTGGCAAAAAGTAAACAAAATCAGCTGTTTGTATTTGCTCTTAAGGCCTTGTAACATAAATACCAAGGCATGGTCTGCTAATTTATTGATTTTATGTGAACCAAAATGTTCAAATCCAATGATTTCGTCCATTTTTTTTGATAAATAAGCCCGGTGATAATGCCACCTCATCAAATATTAAAGTACACAGTTTTTTTCATTACTTAACTTACTGACTGCTTTTTTAATATGTTCAATAATGATGTCATTTACACCTGGGGTAAGGGATATATGTACAGCTTAAAACTTTCTGCATGGTACTTTTAGATGCAAACAAAATAGTTTTTGTAATAAATTATAAGCCTTTTAACTTTGTTTATTTATAGTCAAGCACAGTATCTTCTCCTGTGTACTAAATCTTCTAGGTATAGAGTTGGTACAGCATTTTGAGTGAGTCGTTTACTTGAAGAACGGTAAAACTGTTCAAAATGACTATCACATATTCTTATAAAGGGTGTTTTTTTAAGCCCGATAGAACTTGAAATTGTAAAAAATAACAAAAAATTAAATTGTTATCATTTTTTTTTTATTCGAAAGATCAATACGTGACATTAACATTTGAAAATGATTTCGCCTTATCTCGCCTCGCCTGTTTACATTAATGGGCTGCTTGCAGAGCTGGGTAATAGCGGTATCGGTTGTCACGTGGGGGGCGTCTGCGTAAATAACATCAGTTACGCTGACGTAGTACTAGTAGGTTCGCTATACACTTCGCACTGTGGGGAACGTGTGGAATCCTTTGTACTAACTAGAGCCGATTTTCGAGTTTCGGCATCATATAAGATACTTGTTTTTATAGTTCGAGCTGGAATAATTGGTCTTAACAAATTTCGGCTGTTTGTTTATACATGCTTGATATTTCCAAATATGTTTTACATCTTGGCCAAAGGATTGTTAACTCTTTTTTTCCAAGTAATTAGCATACAGTAGGTCATATATCTAAGGACATTGAGAGCATTTGAGATATTTGTTGTTTTCGATTTTCTTCAAACAACCAGCACATTTTAGTCTTTCAGTTGACATATCTAATTATTAAATGAAATCGCTTGTGTAGTGATATTTAAAATAAAGAAAAAGTTGCGGCCGGACCGGGGATCGAACTCTAAACCTTGGGTGCGAGGAACAAGTTTCACACCACTGGACCAGCCGATTGATAGTGGAATCGGTGAATTTCTGCTTCAGTTGTTTGTACTCGCTAAGTATGATTAATATTATATTTGTAAAAGTGGGTGGTGTTGAAAAATGAATTCTGTAGACTCTTTACTTTGTTTTACCAGTTGTTGAATAATAAGTATTAAAGTTTTGATCACTTTTAGGTCTTTTTACACTAAGTTTTGTCACTGTGTTGTGGTTGTGACGATATATTGCGAACAATTCTGTCGTTTTTGGTCCGAATTTCAGTGACTTGAGAAGCAGCCACATACAGCGTCGGTACTGTTGATCTCATTGCCAGAGTTAGGGTTCTGGACTTTTGTAGCATCTTCTTGAGTCTCTTCATCGTCACTCGACATCTCAACGCTATCTAAAGTTTTTTTTTGCGACAAAAAACGAAGCCAAAAAGGACATCTCATCCTCATATTTTCATTTTTTAATTTTCTTCGCCGCCTATCCACTTGTCCCTTTTTCTTATTCATTGCTCTTCTATATGCATCTCTTAGACTATTGCCATCTATGTTTACAGCTGCGGCTGTAAAAAAACGTAATATACATTTTAAGAAACAATACTAATATACGTTATCACGCATTCGAAATACACTAACCAAGAAATAACTTCGCGTTTGTAAAATTAGCAGAGGCTCTGACTTCATGTTTTTATTTAACATTTTATTTTAATATTTTTTTTTGCTATAATGAAATTCGAGTTCCATTATGTGTGTTTACTGTTTAAGTCGCCCGCTAGTATTACTGATTCAGCGAGTCATAATAAGGAATTCACGTCACTCTCTAAGATGGTGTTCTTAGGTGAAATATACACTGACTCTGAGACAATAGCCTCATGTATTGTCATGTCTAAGAGCTGGTAGCTTGTATGTATGTAATGTAGCTTGACTCCACATAGATCTGTAAGCTCTTTAAAGACATAAGATGTAAACTGGCGTCCTAGATCAGTGGTGAGAAAATCCACATTTCTTTGAATGTTCTTGCTACCGAGTTAGCTGATATGTCCTGCAACGGCTGGACTTCCGGTCATCTGGTGTATCTATCTATAGCTTTTACACAGTATTTATAATCACGAGATGGTGATAGTGGTCCGACTATATGCACATGGCTAAAACGTGCTTCGGGCAATTTAAAATTTTCTAAAAGCGCAGATGTTTGTCGTTGTACTTTAGATTTTTCTCAGGCTTCCCATGTTTGTACCCAAGCACGGCAATCTTTTCTTAGCTTCCAATCCACTTCTATTTATATTTTCAATGTCACTAGCGAAATATTTCTCTTGAAAATAACTTATATCTAAAGCATCTTTCAATTCAATATTGGTTAAGTAAGCAGGAAAAACAGATTTAAGAGAGGAGAGAGAGAGAGCAGAATTTAAGAGAGGGGGAAAGAGCCATGTAAAGTAGCGTTTTAAGATTTTTTTTTATTTCTCAACATAATCTCCTCCAAGGCTCATACATTTCTCATAGCGGTGTTCTAGTCTAGTAATGCCATCCCTATATACTGATTCGTCAAGCTCCTCAAAATACTCATTTACAGCTTCGATTACTTGTTCATTGTCCGCAAATCTCTTACCGCCAAGCCATTTTTTGTGGTTAGGAAAGAGATAATAGTCGCTCAGGGCTAGTTCTGGAGAGTAGGGAGGGTGCGGCATCAATTCAAACTTCAGTTCGTTGATTTTAGCCATCGCAACGATTGACGTGTACGCTGGTGCGTTATCGTGATGAAACAAGATGTTTTTCTACGCCAGATGAGGTCATTTAATTTTCCTTTCGTGGCTCACACGTTGTAATAAGTGTGTGTGTAGTATTGACCAGTGATAGTTTTATCCTTTTCAAGGTAATCCATGTATATAATACCTCTCGCATCCCAAAAAATAGTAGCCATAACCTTGTTCGCCGAAAAAAATTTTTTTGCCTTCTTTGGAGTTGGTTCCCCTGGTCCAATCCACTGTTTAGACTGTTCCTTGGTTTCAGGAGTGTAGTGGTGCACCCAAGTTACGTCAACGGTTACGAATTGCCGCAAAAATCCGCTTGGAATACGCTTATACAAATAAAAGTATTTAATGACAGCACAAAGTTCCATTTCAAGTTTCCATTTTTACGAAAATCACAGAGGCGTCTTGTTCAGCGTGCTTTTAAACCTAACTGTCAGAGTTTCAGAACAGAGACCACAGTATTTTGTCATTTTCTTTAATGCTACTGCGTATTCCGCTATAGATTCGTTACATCCTTGTACTCGCTGCCCAAATTTGAAACGCTCCGCGAGTACACTCGGTTTCGGTTGCAAATGGCGTCGCATTATACAGCCACGGGCAAAAGTATTAGGCACCCTACAGTAAGACAAGTTTTAGGGTGTTTTAGCATATCGAGTGTAAATAAAACTGCATTTATGATTACAATGGTTTATTTTAAGAAAATAATTAATATTTTGTAGGTCCACCTTTTGACTTAATAACCGCAGCCACTCTTTTTGGCATTGACTCTACCAGCCTGAAACATTCTTCTCTTGATATATTTTTCCATTCCTGCTGTAACGCGGCCAATAGAGCTTGTTTATTGCTAATCGAGTGCCTGCGGATATTTTTCTTTAAAATGGACCAAATATGCTCAATCGGGTTGAGGTCTGGTGATTGTGGTGGCCAGTCCAAAAGATCAATATGATTTTCAGCAAACCACTTCATGGTATGCGCGGACTTGTGGCAAGTGGCGTTGTCTTGCTGAAATTTCAGGCCATCGGTGTTTGTATCACCGAAAATTTGCGTTATCGACGTTGCTAGTGCTGTTTCCAGAACTTAGTGTATTTAACACTATTCATTCGTCCCTCACACAACACCATTTCGCCCACTCCGTCGGCAGCCATGCAGCCCCAGATCATTATTGAGCCTCCACCATGCTTAACAGTGGGAACCACACATTCTGGGTTGTATTCTTCGCCAACCCTTCGCCTAACATAAGTCACACCGGGTGTTCCAAACACCTATGCCAAACGAAAAAAAAACATTTATTTTCTTGCAGTACGTTATTTTAAAAACATTTATGTGTTTTAATATTGTACATAAAATAAATAACAATACCTCAAAGTTAGATTCGTCTGACCACAGTATGTTGGACCAATCTTCCACTGACCAATCTCTATGTTTGAGAGCCCACTCCAACCGATTTTTCTTATTGTGTTCTGACAGCCACGGCTTCTTCCTTGCTTTACATCCTTTTAATCCAGCTTTAAGAAGTCTTCTTCTCACAGTATAAACACTCACTGAGCTGCCTTTTGCCTCAGATAATGCTGCAGCGAGCTCTAAAGCAGTTTTTTTTCCTGTTTTGTAGAGACTGCCTAATCAACAATCGATCTTCCCGTTCAGTAGTAACTTTTCTTCTGCCTGTTCTTGGTCTATTTTCATGGGTGCCAGTCTCTTTGAAGCGATTTATAGGATATTGAACTGCACATCGCGAGCACTTCACTTCTCGGGCTATTTTAACCTGAGACATGCCTTGTTCATGTAAAATCTTAATTCTTAGACGCTGTTCAGCACTAAGTTCAGATTTTTTCGGCATGATTAACACGTCAAATGTTAGTCTTTAGAATTGTGATAGGAATAGTTGCGTAGAAGACGTGTATGTTCACTGCAAGCACTGATAACACACTATAACCCGAAACGCAAAAAAAAGCAAATTCGAAGAAACACCGCTTAGGAGCACACCTGGATGTCATAAATATTTCCTTTTATCTTAATTTGGTTAAAAATTGCCGCTAATACAATAGCTAAACCATAAAACACACACTTGACCGCAATATAATGAGATAGTGACTAACAATAGGGGTGCCTAATACTTTTGCACGCAGCTGTATATCTACGTTTCCCAAAGTGAACAATAACGCCCTCTTGTGGGGACTGCAGACTTAAATACGCAGTAATAGACTCAAAAAAAAATGCGGCACCTTTTAAAGACCGGTGATGATTTGTAATAACATATATCCAGTATAAGTCAAATTGATGTTTCAGTAGCTCAAAGTAAACCTGGTAATACTTGATGGACACTAGAAGTTCGGGAGCCACTGTCCACTAGTATAATTGCGGCTTTACAATCACCGAGTCATTCTCCTCTTCATATAATTCTATGTTTCGTCAATACCTGGTACATTGTTAGTTTTCATCTAACACTGATGATCAGCCATCATCTCCTGATGGATGAATCACAAGTACAGTCTAATAACACCATCTGTAATACATAATACAATATTGTTCTTATATAAAGACATACTTCAAGTATTGTTCGATAAAAGTATTCGTAAGAAAATCAGAAAGCTATAACGTATAATATATAATAGTCAAATAGTTCAGTGGGTCTCTTATAGGCTGCAAGTCCTAAGTCATCTTTTAAAATACGCTACATGGTTCTAGGTGCTAACTTCATCTCCCGAGATAAAATCTTTTGTAAGCAGCTACCATTACAGAAGTCGAGGCCTTTGTGTGGTTCATTACCCTCTCAGGATACTTTGTTCCTCGTTTTGTTAATATTTTCTTGCGACCTGGGTCGTCCGTTAAATTGGTTTTATCATAATTGACAATATTCCAAGATTCAATATTTGTTATCGAACTTTCTGGCTCTCGAAAATAGGCTCTTATTGTGTCCGGTGAGATTGCTGCCCTGTTTGTTTTAATATTCTGGCAATTACGTTGAGATATTTTGTCTTTATGCCTTTTAAGAAAACTAAAAACAAAATCAGATCCCGGCAGATTATTTTGAAATTTTAATATATGTTTATAAACACGAGGCATTTTGTACCTACAAAAAAAAAGAAAACTTAAGAAAGTTATTATTTTTTTATCTACAGTAAGCTGGGCGGTAGCCCTAATAAGACCTGTATACGTATCTATTAACCTCAAATATAGCTAAACTCTTCATGCTGTAAAACTTTTATCCGTAGTAAGTGGGATGGAAATAATAGGCTTTGGGAATAAAAGATTATTTTTATTTCTTACTTTCAACTTGTATACCTTACTCAACGCTTACACCTTTTTTAACAGAATTCGCCATTACAGTTTTGCCGCCATATATATTTTGCAACAACCAATCAGACGCTCTAAAGACTTACGTTCCTTTACATGCACAAAATTTTAAATATTATTTAATATAAAATTTAAATTCTACGTATATAAAATATTTTACAGTAATACACTAGAGATTACTTTATATAACATTTATCACACAATATTTGGTACTTCCTAAAGAAAATCGACAACTTTTAACGCACACAAATTGTCACTACAGAACGGTTGGTGTTTATTTATTTATTTATTAAGATCCTCCAGGAGTAAATACATCAACACAATATTAGTAACAATAACAACATATAGCTTAAAACTAAATGCATTACCTTTAAAGGAGAATACCTCATGCAGTGATAGTGGATATAAAAGGAGCTTACACAATAAAAATATGTATGTACATTTACAAATTTAAACATATGCTAATTGAAAAGTTACAAAATATATATATATATATATATATATATACTTAATTAAAAAAATTGCAAAAAAAGAGTTAACCCTTTGTAGCCCAAGATCATACTATTTTAAATTACTTTGGGATAAGACAGGTTTAAACAAATAAAAAAACACGTATTTCTCAAAATTTAAAAAATATTTATTATTTTTTATTTATTTGACATTTTAGGGAATGTAACATTACTGTAACATTGGGTTAAACTAACAGAAAATGTAATTATGTGGTATGAAAGGATCTGAAACAATTATTTTGTTTATTGTAACATAACGCTACTCCGCATTTTTCGCAAATCGTTTGTGATACACCAGTACATTTGGGAAATTTGCACCGAACCCTTTTTTCTACCCAAATCGGCCAGTGGCCAATTTGATCCTGCCTTACTGCCAGTGGGGGGACATGTTGCGCTGGCCCTTTATGTTTTTTGGCTTGGATTTCATTTTCGATCGTCCTTCGGTGCTTGATATTAGGTTTCAAACCCATCTTGCATAAAGTCTCACCGATCTCAAGGCGAAAATCTGCTGAAGACATTTGTTTGTCACTGCAATTTTTTGCCTGCCTTACTCTTCGATATAATAGCCAAGAATTGGCCATAGTCAGATCTAATAAATGATAGAACATCCGAACCTGCCATCTTTTACTTCGTGTCAAAATTTTATACCTTCCCATAATGCTGTCAATCAAATCTACGCCTCCCATATGCCGATTATATTCACCGACAACATGAGGGCGATCAATGTTGATATACTTCTTATTGGCCTTATCGTATCGTCTAACTTGGGCCTTTGGCAATTCACCAGCAAAAGATGATACAAGCGTTACAACTTTATTGTCTTTCCATATAACGTTTGACACATCAATTCCGTCCATATTCGCTACATATTCAACTGAAAATCCGCGTTCTTTTTTCATTACTTCCTTGTCAGCGGGTAGTTTACAATCTGGAATACGATTGCGTCGTACTGTCCCAAGACTCAATATACCCTCTTTAGCTAAGTACTCCAGTAATGCCAAGGAAGTAAAGTAATTATCAAAATAAAGTTGATAATTCTGATGCCTTGGTATGCCCCGCGCCATTCTGACGACTACGTTTGAAGATGCTCCTAAATCTGGTTCATCAGGAAGCACAACATTTTCAGCTCCTGTTTCAGGTTCAATTTTATAGGCAAAACCTGAGACCCCACTTAGTACAAAAATCTTATAACCCCATTTGTGTGGTTTTTTGGGATTGTATCTTTTCAAATTACATCTTGCCTTAGTGGAGCAAATCTGTTCGTCCACACAAAGGTATGTCTCCAATGGAACTGTACTAAAAGTCCTATTCAAAGTTTCTACGATAGGTCTAATTTTGAAAAGCCTGTCACCATTAGCTGAATTACGTGGGGGTAAATTAGAATTGTCATTGAAATGGATATACTGTCTAATTTTTTCAAATTTTTGCTTCGGCATTATTTCTTGAATCATGGGTGTACCAATAGTTGTGTTCCAATGACTGGTTACTCTTGGCAATTGTATCAATGACATCAGATAAGTTGCTCCAATAAATTGCTGGATATCGGTATCGGTAATTTGAAAGGATTGGTTAGGATTTTTTTGTATTATGTAGAGATTTGTTTGTGCTGTAATAAAAGTTATCAATTCTTTGGGAAAAAAATATAAAAAGAATTGAATTGGTGTATCAAGCTCAAGTAAATTAGGTGGTAAAGTAGTATTTCCTGTAAATCGCAACTGCTGGTCGTTTAGAACTAGGTTTTTCTTTTTCCATTGTAATTGTCGCTTTTTTTCCTTTTTTATTAGTGGTAGCTTTATTTGAATGGCTCTCTTGCTGTCCAGGATCTGAAGACGAGGCGCCAGCAACAGGCTCACTGCGTTCAGATTCTTCGATAATTGAATCTATATCAACTGCAGTATCTTCTTCACAATCAGAAAATATTTCTAAATCTTCTAATAACGGCTGAAAATCTGGATCAATGACGCTGTCATCATCGTCTTCTAATCCGTCTTCACTATCATATTGGTGCAATAGGTCATCTATTTCACGATCCCTCAGTGTGTGTGACCCCATTCTAAAATAATGGCATAATTTTATATCAATATCCAAATACTTTAGTTTCAATGTAACAGAAATACTTTAGTTTCAATGTAACAGAAATGTTACAAACATATATTGATACGTTTTTTACATAAAAAAGCAAAAATATGCTTTGATAACGATATATGAACAAAATCATTCACTTACCTATAGGTTTCGACGAAAACAATACAATTTTATACACTTTTAGTATATTTTTATAAAATTCAAACTCTCAACGAGTTTCAACCTGTCACTTCCATCGACGGACGTAATTCAAACTCCCTATAATAAACAAGTTACGCCATCTATGATTTGTACTTGATACTAAAATGTTTGGTTTGGTATGGTACAATACAGTAACACTGATTTGAATGAACATAAAATATTTAGTATATATTTTAGCGGGATTATTGAGGTTTGTTACAGAAATGTCACACGAGGCTACAAAGGGTTAAAAGGCGGTGGACTGTATAAAATGTTGTATTGTTCCATATAAGACAGGTACGCGTGTGCGCGTCGAGCGATGTCGCAGCTCACTAATGGACGGGCGTTGGCCGCCGCGGTGCCACCTCTCTCGCTCGGGCAGTGATTGCTCCGTCCCTCTCTGGATGACTCAACAAATAGGTAAACTTTAAACTTTTTCAAAATGTCCACCGCCTTGTTAAATGCACTTTAATGACCGTTTTCGCAATTGTGGTTTTATTTTAGATAATACTGCAGTGTCATTTTTCGCTTTTACAAAGGCGGTTATTATCTTATTTTTTAGTTCCTCGACACTAGTTGTCTGTGTTATAAACTAGCGATTTAATTCTCCCCCACAAAAAAAAGTCGGGTGGCGTCAAATCAGCTGATCTAGGAGGCCACTGGACAGGCCCTCCGCGACCGATCCAGCGTTCCGTACTCGTTTTGAAGATGCTGGCGAACACTGCAGGTGAAATGCGCGGGGGCACCATCGTGTTGGTTGACTCTCCTGTTTTTTTTTTTGAACTACAGCTCCCTCTGACTTGGTCAGAGACCTTGTTTACATTTGTGTTTTAACCTTCCATTCCAGTTCTCGCTCACACGATGGCCTTTCATTCTTCATACTGGTTCTTTCTTTCATCCATCCCTTTCATACCTCTGACCAGTGTGCCTACTATCTATCTATATATCTTGTCTATTTTGTTGTAGGTGGTTGGGGGAGTTGTCACAATCATATTCTTTATTTCCGACATATACATTTCAATTAACAATACTTCCAGTAATAGTTTAAAATTATATAAAATTTAAATTTAAAAAACATGATATAACATAATATAAATAACTAAAATTGTATACAATAAAACTTAGACTGTTGGAATACATTAATATTTAAATAATTACAATAAAACCTTAAAACTAATATAATTAATAATTAGTTAAAACCTTAAGTACGGAGCAATAAATAGTTGAAATTCCAATAAATATTTAGAATTTCAATATTATAATAAATAAAAAGTTAAAATGTTAAAAAAAACGATGCAATCACCCCCTTGTTTTGTTCCTAAGATTTGCTATTTTAACAAGTTTCATACAAAACCGTTCTAGGTGCGGCCTGGAGTGACACCCGCCCAGACATTGATTGAAAATCGATGCTGGAAGGAGTCTACTCTGCAAGCGTGTGGATTTTCATGCATCCATAAATGCGTGTTATGTTGATTGTACATTCCCACATGTGTGGGACTTGTTAATTATATAACTTTGTAATAAAATAAAACAAACTGATTTTTTTTTTAATTGATATAAAATATTATATTTTGGAAAGATAATATTGTCATTATAATTTATCAAAAGTTAAATTATTTATGAAATTTGAGGGTTCAACTACAGCATCTGTTAAGTAATTAAGTAAAGCACGAGCATTTCTAGAACCTGCACCTCGGGCTCCGGCTTTCAAAAGTGGATCCCTCAAAGTAAAAATTATGACGTCACAAATTAAATGGTCACTTAATTCACAAAGCTTTTCTAGTCCTGGTTTTTTTGTAATAAGTCTATCACCTGTTCATCCCAGCGTTTGTTTGTTGAAATTAGGTCGTGTAGTTTCGCAGCGAGTCCACGGTTGGCAGGAAAATATTCTGTCAGCATGTTCTTTCACTCACTTTTTTCTTTTATCATTTCATTGTCCACCTTGCAATGCTTCCCCTGTTTGCCTCGTTGGTCTTCAGGAATAACACCGTCATTGAGTTTTTTAGCATCAATGACAGTTCGTATAGTTCGTGGTGAAATACCCAAGATGTTGTTTAAAAATGTTTTACAAATCCGAAGTGACTGACCATCATTAAGTAAATAAAATGCTGAGTTACGTTGTTTCTGGTACCGATGATTCGTTGTAATACGCCGACTTGCAATTTCGAGTGGTCTGATGCAAGAATTCAAAAAATCACGCTGTCTCTCTATGCTACCTAGCTCCCAATATGAATTGAAAATTTTAATTCTTTTTTCTTGGGTAAATTTATATGAGCAAAGCAACCGACACTTATCTGAACAAGAGGCACCAATTTTTCTAGCCTGAACTGTTTTGCCAGTTTTTATTGATCGATATTCGCTACCGGAATTCCTTCATTTTTTTTGCTATATTCTTTTTCTAGTTATTAGGATTACGAGTATCTTTTCCTCCCCTTTTTTTAAGTGATGTGGTTGAGGCTTGGTCATCAACAGCCTCATTCTCAGGACTACTATCACTAGATGAACTATTTGAACTGGAGGAATTTCAATAATGATGTCCTTTTTAATGACAACTTTCAAATCAACACTTTTTGTTGCACTCTGGCAAAAAGTAAACAAAATCAGCTGTTTGTATTTGCTCTTAAGGCCTTGTAACATAAATACCAAGGCATGGTCTGCTAATTTATTGATTTTATGTGAACCAAAATGTTCAAATCCAATGATTTCGTCCATTTTTTTTTTGATAAATAAGCCCGGTGATAATGCCACCTCATCAAATATATATGATAGTACGACACGGACTTGAGTAGGCAGTTGATTCAACCATTCGATTCTAAGTCCTTCATCTGTTACCATGCCGCTACTCAATTCTCGCATTTTTCTTAAGAGTTGCGAAGGTTTCTGGTCTCCGAGTTCCAGACCACTGATGACGATGATGATGATTGACGTCGGATTTTTCGTAGGCGGCAAGTAGTCGTGTCTTCACTGCTTGGTATTTATCAACGGCGGGTGGCTGATATAACTTTTACACAGTACACAGTTTTTTTCATTACTTAACTTACTGACTGCTTTTTTAATATGTTCAATAATGATGTCATTTACACCTGGGGTAAGGGATATATGTACAGCTTAAAACTTTCTGCATGGTACTTTTAGATGCAAACAAAATAGTTTTTGTAATAAATTATAAGCCTTTTAAGTTTGTTTATTTATAGTCAAGCACAGTATCTTCTCCTGTGTACTAAATCTTCTAGGTATAGAGTTGGTACAGCATTTTGAGTGAGTCGTTTACTTGAAGAACGGTAAAACTGTTCAAAATGACTATCACATATTCTTATAAAGGGTGTTTTTTTAAGCCCGATAGAACTTGAAATTGTAAAAAATAACAAAAAATTAAATTGTTATCAAATTTTTTTTTATTCGAGAGATCAATACGTGACATTAACATTTGAAAATGATTTCGCCTTACCTCGCCTCGCCTCTTTACATTAATGGGCTGCTTGCAGAGCTGGGTAATAGCGGTATCGGTTGTCACGTGGGGGGCGTCTGCGTAAATAATATCAGTTACGCTGACGTAGTACTAGTAGGTTCGCTATACACTTCGCACTGTGGGGAACGTGTGGAATCCTTTGTACTAACTAGAGCCGATTTTCGAGTTTCGGCATCATATAAGATACTTGTTTTTATAGTTCGAGCTGGAATAATTGGTCTTAACAAATTTCGGCTGTTTGTTTATACATGCTTGATATTTCCAAATATGTTTTACATCTTGGCCAAAGGATTGTTAACTCTTTTTTTCCAAGTAATTAGCATACAGTAGGTCATATATTTAAGGACATTGAGAGCATTTGAGATATTTGTTATTTTCGATTTTCTTCAAACAACCAGCACTTTTTAGTCTTTCAGTTGACATATCTAATTATTAAATGAAATCGTTTGTGTAGTGATATTTAAAATAAAGAAAAAGTTGCGGCCGGACCGGGGATCGAACTCTAAACCTTGGGTGCGAGGAACAAGTTTCACACCACTGGACCAGCCGATTGATAGTGGAATCGGTGAATTTCTGCTTCAGTTGTTTGTACTCGCTAAGTATGATTAATATTATATTTGTAAAAGCGGGTGGTGTTGAAAAATGAATTCTGTAGACTCTTTACTTTGTTTTACCAGTTGTTGAATAATAAGTATTGAAGTTTTGATCACTTTTAGGTCTTTTTACACTAAGTTTTGTCACTGTGTTGTGGTTGTAACGATATATTGCGAACAATTCTGTCGTTTTTGGTCCGAATTTCAGTGACTTGAGAAGCAGCCACATACAGCGTCGGTACTGTTGATCTCATTGCCGGAGTAGGACTTTTGTAGCATCTTCTTGAGTCTCTTCATCGTCACTCGACATCTCAACGCTATCTAAAGTTTTTTTTTCCGACAAGAAACGAAGCCAAAAAGGACATCTCATCCTCATATTTTCTTCGCCGCCTATCCACTTGTCCCTTTTTCTTATTCATTGCTCTTCTATATGCATCTCTTAGACTATTGCCATCTATGTTTACAGCTGCGGCTGTAAAAAAACGTAATATACATTTTAAGAAACAATACTAATATACGTTATCACGCATTCGAAATACACTAACCAAGAAATAACTTCGCGTTTGTAAAATTAGCAGAGGCTCTGACTTCATGTTTTTATTTAACATTTTATTTTAATATTTTTTTTTGCTTTAATGAAATTCGAGTTCCATTATGTGTGTTTACTGTTTAAGTCGCCCGCTAGTATTACTGATTGAGCGAGTCATAATAAGGAATTCACGTCACTCTCTAAGATGGTCTTCTTAGGTGAATACACTGACGCTGAGACAATAGCTTTCATGTATTGTCATGTCTAAGAGCTGGTAGCTTGTATGTATGTAATGTAGCTTGACTCCACATAGATCTGTAAGCTCTTTAAAGATATTAGATGTAAACTGGCGTCCTAGATCAGTGGTGAGAAAATTCACATTTCGTTGAATGCTCTTGCTACCATCTTAGCTGATATGTCCTGCAACGGCTGGACTTCCGGTCATCTGGTGTATCTATCTATAGCTTTTAGACAGTATTTATAATCACGAGATAGTGATCGTGGTCCGACTATATGCACATGCCTAAAACGTGCTTCGGGCAATTTAAAATTTTCTAAAAGCGCAGATGTGTGTCGTTGTACTTTAGATTTTTCTCAGGCTTCCCATGTTTGTACCCAAGCACGGCAATCTTTTCTTAGCTTCCAATCCACTTCTATTTATATTTTCAATGTCACTAGCGAAATATTTCTTTTGAAAATAACTTATACATACATATAATATATCTAAAGCATATTTCAATTCAATATTGGTTAAGTAAGCAGGAAAAACAGATTTAAGAGAGGAACGGAGCCATGTAATGTAGCGTTTTAAGATTTTTTTTTTAATTTCTCAACATAATCTCCTCCAAGGCTCATACATTTCTCATAGCGGTGTTCTAGTCTAGTAATGCCATCCCTATATACTGATTCGTCAAGCTCCTCAAAATACTCATTTACAGCTTCGATAACTTGTTCATTGCCCGCAAATCTCTTACCGCCAAGTCATTTTTTGTGGTTAGGAAAGAGATAATAGTCGCTCGGGGCTAGGTCTAGAGAGTAGGGAGGGTGCGGCATCAATTCAAACTTCAGTTCGTTGATTTTAGCCATCGCAACGATTGACGTGTGCGCTGGTGCGTAATCGTGATGAAACAAGATGTTTTTCTACGCCAGATGAGGTCATTTAATTTTCATTTCGTGGCTCAAACGTTGTAATAAGTGTGTGTGTAGTATTGACCAGTGATAGTTTTATCCTTTTCAAGGTAATCCATGTATATAATACCTCTCGCATCCCAAAAAATAGTAGCCATAACCTTGTTCGCCGAAAAATTTTTTTTTGCCTTCTTTGGAGTTGTTTCCCCTGGTCCAATCCACTGTTTAGACTGTTCTTTGGTTTCAGGAGTGTAGTGGTGCACCCAAGTTACGTCAACGGTTACGAATTGCTCCAAAAATCCGCTTGGATTACGCTTATACAAATAAAAGTATGTATTTAATGACACAAAGTTCCATTTCAATTTTCCATTTTTACGAAAATCACAGAGGCGTCTTGTTCAGCGTGATTTCAAACCTAACTGTCAGAGTTTCAGAACAGAAACCACAGTATTTTGTCATTTTCTTTAATGCTACTGCGTATTCCGCTATAGATTCGTTACATCCTTGTACTCGCTGCCTAAATTTGAAACGCTCCGGGAGTACACTCGGTTTCGGTTGCAAATGGCGTCGCATTATATCTACTAAATCATCGTAGGTCTTCGCTGACGATTTCTCCGATGTACAAATATTCACCATGAGTTCATAGGCATCACTACCAATGACTGTTATTAATGTCGCTATTCGCATTGCGGGTTTAACATCATTGACGATAATATTGTTCCAAACGGTCAATGAACAAATTCCAATCGTCTTTGTGAAGGTCAAACGGTTCTAATTTTCCAACCGACATTTCTATCCACTGCTAACACTAATACGTGTGTCCTTTTACCGACTTGTCGCCACTGACAAATATGTAAATGTTATATACTACAGAACTAGAATAATAACATAGGAAATTAGGAGCACAATAAAATAAGTCCACTCAATCTAATCATATATCACAGTTTTACATATATATACAGGCTAAGTATAATTGCGGCATTACAATCACCGAGTCATTCTCCTCTTCATATAATTCTATGTTTCATCAATACCTGGTACATTGTTAGTTTTCATCTAACACTGATGATCAGCCATCATCTCCTGATGGATGGATCACAAGTACAGTCCAATAACACCATCTGTAATATAGGGTGTCTCACGGAAAATTTCGAATTTAAAAAGGCTATAAAAAAAGAACGACTCGATAGATTTCAATGATCAAACATTTATTTGAAAGCATAATTCATGACATTATTTGTGAAAAATTATCTCGGTCAAATGTCCACCACAGCTTACTTGGCAGTACCCTATTCGATCAGTCCAATTTTTCAGTACATTTTCAATTGTTTCCGGCCTTATGGCAGCAATGGCAACTTCAATTTCATGTTTCAAGTCATCAATCGTGCTTGGCTTGTTGGCGTAACAAACGTCTTTGACCGCTCCCCAAAGGTAATAATCCAATGGTGTTAAATCGCAGCTTCTTGGAGGCCAATTCACATCACCATTTTTGCTGATTATGCGATTTTCGAAGATTGGGCGCAAAACATCGACCGTAGCATGGGCTGTATGGCACGTAGCCCCGTCCTGTTGAAACCAAATATCGTCCAAATCATACTCTTCCATTTGACCGAAAAACCAATCAGTTAACATAGCGCGGTAGCGCTCGCCGTTGACGGTTACGGCGGCTCCTTCATCATTTTCAAAAAAAAAATGGGCCGATGATGCCGCCGGACCAAAATCCGCACCAAACAGTCACTCGTTGTGGATGTATCGGTTTCTCCTCAACGACGTGCGGGTTTTCTGTGCCCCATATACGGCAGTTTTGTTTATTTACATAACCGCCGAGGTGAAAATGAGCCTCGTCGGAAAAGATGATTTTTCGATAAAACTCACCATCTTCGGCCAAACGATCTTCCGCCCAATTTGCGAACCGTAGACGTTTCGGATGATCAATTGGCTTCAGCTGTTGGGCCAACTGAACTTTATATGGCTTCAGGGCAAGATCTTTGCGCAAAATTCGGTGCGTAGTTGACCGAGAAAGGTGCAACTCTTGCGCTCGATGACGAATCGATGTGGATGGCCGTTCACGAACACTTTGTTCCACCGCAGCGATGTTTTCGGTTGACCTTGCTGGAAATGGACGTTTACGTGTTGTTTTATCCAACAGTGATCCAGTTTCGCGCACACGATTCACAAATTGCCGCACATATGCCTCCGATGGCAAATCTTTTTTGGCAAATATTTTTTTCAAATTTCGCACAGTTTGCGTTGGCGATTCACCACTTTGGAAATAATTTTTTAATATTTCCCAGCTTTCCTCAAGCGAATAGCGACCCATTTCGTAAATGTCAGACTTATTACTAAATATGTGACACTTCTCCGATGACAGTTGACGTCTCCAATGTCAAATTATCGTTAGTTCAAATTCGAAACGCTAGATGGGACACCCGTTACATAATACAATATTGTTCTTATATAAAGACATACTTCAAGTATTGTTCGATAAAAGTATTCGTAAGAAAATCAGAAAGCTATAACGTATAATATATAATAGTCAAATAGTTCAGTGGGTCTCTTATAGGCTGCAAGTCCTAAGTCATCTTTTAAAATACGCTACATGGTTCTAGGTGCTAACTTCATCTCCCGAGATAAAATCTTTTGTAAGCAGCTACCATTACAGAAGTCGAGGCCTTTGTGTCGTTCATTACCCTCTCAGGATACTTTGTTCCTCGTTTTGTTAATATTTTCTTGCGACCTGGGTTGTCCGTTAAATTAGTTTTATCATAATTGACAATATTACAAGGTTCAATATTTGTTAACGAACTTTCTGGCTCTCGAAAATAGGCTCTTATTGTGTCCGGTGAGATTGCTGTCCTGTTTGTTTTAATATTCTGGCAATTACGTTGAGATATTTTGTCTTTATGCCTTTTAAGAAAACTAAAAACAAAATCAGATCCCGGCAGATTATTTTGAAATTTTAATATATGTTTATAAACACGAGGCATTTTGTACCTACAAAAAAAAGAAAACTTAAGAAAGTTATTAATTTTTTATCTACAGTAAGCTGGGTGGTAGCCCTAATAAGACTTTTTCGAATAACCCCTAACTCGTTTCTATTGAAACCTTTCTCGTATCTATTGACCCCTGTATACGTATCTATTAACCTCAAATATAGCTAAACTCTTCATGCTGTAAAACTTTTATCCGTAGTAAGTGGGATGGAAATAATAGGCTTTGGGAATAAAAGATTATTTTTATTTCTTACTTTCAACTTGTATACCTTACTCAAAGCTTACACCTTTTTTAACAGAATTAGCCATTACAGTTTTGCCGCCATATATATTTTGCAACAACCAATCACACGCTCTAAAGACTTACGTTCCTTTACATGCACAAAATTTTAAATATTATTTAATATAAAATTTAAATCCTACGTATATAAAATATTTTACAGTAATACACTAGAGATTACTTTATATAACTTTTATCACACAATATTTGATACTTCCTAAAGAAAATCGACAACTTTTAACGCACCCAAATTGTCATTACAGAACGGTTGGTGTTTATTTATTTATTTATTAAGATCCTCCAGGAGTAAATACATCAATACAATATTAGTAACAATAACAACATATAGCTTAAAACTAAATGCATTACCTATAAAGGAGAATACCTCATGCAATAATAGTGCATATAAAAGGAGCTTACACGATAAAAATATGTATGTACATTTCCAAATTTATACATATTATGCTAATTGAAAAGTTACAAAAATATATATATATATACTTAATAAAAAAAATTGCAAAAAAAGAGTTAAAAAAAAGATAACGAAACAATAACAATCAAATGGCTAATAATAATTCTAACATTTTCTTACGGAACTTAAATAAAGAGTCACCAAAAGGATTTAGGGAAGCACTGTGCTCGTTTAAGATTTTACAAAAACGTGCCACAGGTGAGTTTAAATGTTTATTATTCACTTTTGTCTATAAAATAAAACAAATAATTTAACCTTCGGCATACAAGGTGAAAAAAAATCCTCACCTATACAACGTGGGGTAAAATTAACCCCACAAGAGATTATCTCTAATCTGTGTGTAAATCTTATGTAATAAGTTTGAATGGGTTTTTTGTGACGGGTATAATTAAATCTAATTAATGAAGTACAAAAAGTAGCAAATTAAACATTTATTATAAAAAAAACTTAAAAATTACATAACCTCTCCATAAATCTTACAAAATGTTATTAGGTGGAATAAAAAATTAACAAAAATATTTCTCATACTTATCTTAATTATTTTACTTATTATACTAAAACTAACTATATTTGACTTTATAAAAAACATCACAATTAGCTCTTTATGGCTATTTGAGCGAGATCATTCGTCATGTAAATCAGTACAATTTTGACACATCAAATTCGCATGTTCCTTGCATATCGCGACATTACATTTGAAACATCCGTTCAGAGTCTTCCTATCTTTGTTTCTTGGACAGAAAGAACATCGCTGAGACCTTCTTGGTTGCTTTTGTGGTGGTGCTGGAGCTTCTTCATTCAGCATTTCACACACACGTCTTCTTATTTCTCGTGGTATATGTGGATTATCCTTTCTTTTCCTGAGGTGCTCTTCGATTAAAGAAAGTCCCAATCGCTTGATAAAGTTCTTCCTTAGATTGGTTTTGTTCCTTTCAATGCCATTATTCAGCATATACACAATAAAACCATTTATACCAGCATGGTTCAACATGGTTCAGCGCTTACAGTTGCGGGAGACATCGTATGTTCTCGCAAGATTATCAACTACATCAACTCCACTTTTTGTCGAGTTGTAAAATGTGATGATAGACGGTTTTCTTTGGTCTCCGCTTTCTGGATCCACCTCATCATCATGATGTAATGAGGACATCACATGTACACATTTTCGCGGCTTTGGTATGTAGGATACAATAGTAATGTCTTTTTGAAATCCAAAAACAGATGATTTTTCTTCACGTCGAGCCTTGAACTGGAGTGGAATGCATGTCTTGTTCGACCTTAGTGTACCAACGGCAGTCAATTTGTGGTTTTTGAGCAAATTTTCAGCTGTTTCATAACTCATAAAAAAGTTATCCATGGTGATGTTTCTTCCTGATCCAGACACGCATCTCACCAAACGATCGACAACATCAAAAGGCTTATTACTCACTGTATAAGGACTGTTGTCAGGCTGTTTTCCACAAAAAATTTCCAAGTTCATTGTGTAAAATGTTTTAGCATCCACTAACGCGTAAATTTTCAACCCATACTTAGCTGGCTTGGATGGTATGTACTGACGAAAGCTACATCTTCCTCTAAATGCCACGAGTTCTTCATCTATGGTCAAGTATTCATACGGTGTATAGGCATTCTGACAGTTTTTGACGAATATTTCAAAAATATCTCGAATTGGAGCCAAGCGATCGTCAGCCACTCTAGCTGTACGAGTTGATGAATCATCAAATCTCAAGCTATTTATCAAAAACGAAAATCTTTGCCTCGTCATAGTATTTCTAAATACTTCAATTCCTGTGCCGTCATTACTCCATAAGTCTATAAGACTTTGCCGACCAGATCTAAACAACCCTGCCAAGAACAACAGCCCAAAAACGGCTTTTATCTCAGCTTTGTCAGTTTCCCCGTATGTTGAATTAGACGTAGGGTTCTCCATTCTCAAAGAAATCTTCTGGTTCGTATTCTTCAAAACAATGTCAACGATTTCATCAGTGAAAAAGGTCTCGAAGCATTCTTGGTGAGTTTTTTTATGTCGAGCTGCATATTTACATCCAGGCAAATGAGTAATAAGATTTTCGGCCCTTGTTCGAACATTGGTTCGCGGTGGCGATTTATACCACTTTGTTCTTCCATCTTTTCCTAGATAAAATGGTTGAAGTGTTGATGTCGTATCATCTGAATATGGTTCAATGTTTATTTCGGCATCTTCCACGTCCGTATCACTTGGAACTTCAGAAGCTTCGCTGATATGATCCGATTCGTCATCACTAGAAGGCAGAAAGATTTCATCATCCGACAAAGATTCATTTTCTTCCAATAAGGCCGCAGCAATACTATCATCCCGCAGGTTATTATTCATATTGACGATCTATACCTGAAATAAAAATAAAAAAGTATAAATAAAACACTTATTGTAGCTGTAAAAACATAAAAAACACATAAGTAGGTACAAACTTTTTTCACGACGACCCATACAACGTGGGGTTAAAAACACCCGGGAACCACTTTGGGCGCGTGTACACACGGCGCTGGCGCGCGCAACACTGATCCGACGCTGTGATTTAACGCGGCAATATTTAATCTCCAGCTACTGTGAAAATCAAGTTGTTTAGTTTCGTTTTAATATAAAATCAACACAATTTAAAAGTGTTGGGGTTAAAATAACCCCACCTTGTATGCCGAAGGTTAAGAATTTGCAAGAATTCTTATTCGTTATCATCTCTTTCTTTTAATAATAAATCACACTGTGTCCTGGATGCCTTTAGTTAACGTGCTTTGATACTCATCATATTTAATTTAACCCTTTGTAGCCCAAGATCATACTATTTTAAATTACTTTGGGATAAGACAGGTTTAAACAAATAAAAAAACACGTATTTCTCAAAATTTAAAAAATATTTATTATTTTTTATTTATTTGACATTTTAGGGAATGTAACATTACTGTAACATTGGGTTAAACTAACAGAAAATGTAATTATGTGGTATGAAAGGATCTGAAACAATTATTTTGTTTATTGTAACATAACGCTACTCCGCATTTTTCGCAAATCGTTTGTGATACACCAGTACATTTGGGAAATTTGCACCGAACCCTTTTTTCTACCCAAATCGGCCAGTGGCCAATTTGATCCTGCCTTACTGCCAGTGGGGGGACATGTTGCGCTGGCCCTTTATGTTTTTTGGCTTGGATTTCATTTTCGATCGTCCTTCGGTGCTTGATATTAGGTTTCAAACCCATCTTGCATAAAGTCTCACCGATCTCAAGGCGAAAATCTGCTGAAGACATTTGTTTGTCACTGCAATTTTTTGCCTGCCTTACTCTTCGATATAATAGCCAAGAATTGGCCATAGTCAGATCTAATAAATGATAGAACATCCGAACCTGCCATCTTTTACTTCGTGTCAAAATTTTATACCTTCCCATAATGCTGTCAATCAAATCTACGCCTCCCATATGCCGATTATATTCACCGACAACATGAGGGCGATCAATGTTGATATACTTCTTATTGGCCTTATCGTATCGTCTAACTTGGGCCTTTGGCAATTCACCAGCAAAAGATGATACAAGCGTTACAACTTTATTGTCTTTCCATATAACGTTTGACACATCAATTCCGTCCATATTCGCTACATATTCAACTGAAAATCCGCGTTCTTTTTTCATTACTTCCTTGTCAGCGGGTAGTTTACAATCTGGAATACGATTGCGTCGTACTGTCCCAAGACTCAATATACCCTCTTTAGCTAAGTACTCCAGTAATGCCAAGGAAGTAAAGTAATTATCAAAATAAAGTTGATAATTCTGATGCCTTGGTATGCCCCGCGCCATTCTGACGACTACGTTTGAAGATGCTCCTAAATCTGGTTCATCAGGAAGCACAACATTTTCAGCTCCTGTTTCAGGTTCAATTTTATAGGCAAAACCTGAGACCCCACTTAGTACAAAAATCTTATAACCCCATTTGTGTGGTTTTTTGGGATTGTATCTTTTCAAATTACATCTTGCCTTAGTGGAGCAAATCTGTTCGTCCACACAAAGGTATGTCTCCAATGGAACTGTACTAAAAGTCCTATTCAAAGTTTCTACGATAGGTCTAATTTTGAAAAGCCTGTCACCATTAGCTGAATTACGTGGGGGTAAATTAGAATTGTCATTGAAATGGATATACTGTCTAATTTTTTCAAATTTTTGCTTCGGCATTATTTCTTGAATCATGGGTGTACCAATAGTTGTGTTCCAATGACTGGTTACTCTTGGCAATTGTATCAATGACATCAGATAAGTTGCTCCAATAAATTGCTGGATATCGGTATCGGTAATTTGATAGGATTGGTTAGGATTTTTTTTGTATTATGTAGAGATTTGTTTGTGCTGTAATAAAAGTTATCAATTCTTTGGGAAAAAAATATAAAAAGAATTGAATTGGTGTATCAAGCTCAAGTAAATTAGGTGGTAAAGTAGTATTTCCTGTAAATCGCAACTGCTGGTCGTTTAGAACTAGGTTTTTCTTTTTCCATTGTAATTGTCGCTTTTTTTCCTTTTTTATTAGTGGTAGCTTTATTTGAATGGCTCTCTTGCTGTCCAGGATCTGAAGACGAGGCGCCAGCAACAGGCTCACTGCGTTCAGATTCTTCGATAATTGAATCTATATCAACTGCAGTATCTTCTTCACAATCAGAAAATATTTCTAAATCTTCTAATAACGGCTGAAAATCTGGATCAATGACGCTGTCATCATCGTCTTCTAATCCGTCTTCACTATCATATTGGTGCAATAGGTCATCTATTTCACGATCCCTCAGTGTGTGTGACCCCATTCTAAAATAATGGCATAATTTTATATCAATATCCAAATACTTTAGTTTCAATCAATATTTCAATAGTAACTCAATGTAACAGAAATGTTACAAACATATATTGATACGTTTTTTACATAAAAAAGCAAAAATATGCTTTGATAACGATATATGAACAAAATCATTCACTTACCTATAGGTTTCGACGAAAACAATACAATTTTATACACTTTTAGTATATTTTTATAAAATTCAAACTCTCAACGAGTTTCAACCTGTCACTTCCATCGACGGACGTAATTCAAACTCCCTATAATCAACAAGTTACGCCATCTATGATTTGTACTTGATACTAAAATGTTTGGTTTGGTATGTTACAATACAGTAACACTGATTTGAATGAACATAAAATATTTAGTATATATTTTAGCGGGATTATTGAGGTTTGTTACAGAAATGTCACACGAGGCTACAAAGGGTTAACAGTGGGAACCACACATTCTGGGTTGTATTCTTCGCCAACCCTTCGCCTAACATAAGTCACACCGGGTGTTCCAAACACCTATGCCAAACGAAAAAAAAACATTTATTTTCAAAGTTATTATTTTTCTTGCAGTACGTTATTTTAAAAACTTTTATGTGTTTTAATATTGTACATAAAATAAATAACAATACCTCAAAGTTAGATTCTTCTGACCACAGTATGTTGGACCAATCTTCCACTGACCAATCTCTATGTTTGAGTGCCCACTCCAACCGATTTTTCTTATTGTGTTCTGACAGCCACGGCTTCTTCCTTGCTTTATATCCTTTTAATCCAGTTTTAAGAAGTCTTCTTCTCACAGTATAAACACTCACTTAGCTGCCTTTTGCCTCAGATAATGCTGCAGCGAGCTCTGAAGCAGTTTTTTTCCTGTTTTGTAGAGACTGCCTAATCAACCATCGATCTTCTCGTTCAGTAGTGACTTTTCTTCTGCCTGTTCTTGGTCTATTTTCATGGGTGCCAGTCTCTTTGAAGCGATTTATAGCATATTGAACTGCACATCACGAGCACTTCACTTCTCGGGCTATTTGAACCTGAGACATGCCTTGTTCATGTAAAATCTTAATTCTTAGACGCTGTTCAGCACTAAGTTCAGATTTTTTCGGCATGATTAACACGTTAAATGTTAGTCTTTAGAATTGTGATAGGAATAGTTGCGTAGAAGACGTGTATGTTCACTGCAAGCACTGATAACACACTATAACCCGAAACGCAAAAAAAGCAAATTCGAAGAAACACCGCCTAGGAGCACACCTGGATGTCATAAATATTTTCTTTTATCTTAATTTGGTTAAAAATTGACGCTAATACAATAGCTAAACCATAAAACACACACTTGACCGCTATCTAATGAGATAGTGACTAGCAATAGGGGTGCCTAATACTTTTGCACGCAGCTGTATTTTGGAAAGATAATATTTTGTCATTATAATTTAAAATACAATTTCAGGCATATGACCTCCACAACTGGCTCGGACGTAGTTTAATCTGGAGGTCCAATTTTCAACGACTTTTTCCAACATTCGTGGCTGTATAAAGGCAATAACCTACAGCCACGGGCAAAAGTATTAGACATTTTTCTGCACTTGTTTTCTCTTCAAAGTTTGGTTCCAATGCTGCACATAGTTCCTCCCAAGCATTTCGTTTTATTATTCTATTAGAATATTCATTGGTTCTACTATCCCATATAGCTGGGCGTGATTCTATTTCAATAATAAGACGTTCAACAGTATATGACATTGTGAAACGTATGTACTGGGTGGCGCAAAAGTAAAGACCCTATTTGGTTCAGCTATAACATTTTTTCTAAATGAGAAAACTAGATTTAGGTTTTTTTAAATGTAGATTTGTGCCATTAAATTTCGTCGTACCATTAGGATTTAAAGATGATGTCTTTTAAATGGTGACCTCCAGAGTTGATACACATTTGAGCCCTATTTATGACATTTTGCATAACTTGCCGTAACACTTCCTGCGATATGTTCGCTATTTCTTGACGAATGTTTTCTTTTAGAGCTGCGAGAGTCTGTGGCTTGTTCACATACACCCGAGATTTCAAAAAACCCCAAAGAAAGAAGTCTGGACTGGTCAAATCGGGTGATCTTGCAGGCCAAGGCAAATCGCCAAAACGAGAGATAAGTACATATGTATGTACTTAAGTATTTTAATACAGAAACATAGTAATTAAATATGTATATATACATATTAAATCAAAATCAAAATTGCACGTAATCAGGACATTATAACACACAAAAGCGTATTTTTTACTGTAAGTAATCTGTAATTTTTGTCTGTTTTTGTTTTGTCATTTTATTGTAAAAACAGTCTCTAATACTATTGTCTATAGAAGACATACCTATGGTCAAAATATCATTTTCAATATTGCTGTGAACAAATCGTAATAATAATTCTGCAGCTTTTAATGCCTCTTCTGCAGTAGGTAATGGTGCTTCCTCGACTTTCTCATCCCCATCACTTTCGAGTTGTTAATAGCACTAATGTTCTGTACGATATTTTCATCGGTATGTTCTTCGAATGTGAAGAGAGCGCTATCGATGTCAACATATTCTACCCACATTTCCGGTGCTGCTAAAGAATCTGAATTTAGGTTTCGTGACCACAACGATAAAGGAATGTCATCTTCTTCATCGAATTTATGTTCTGATATTTGAATAGTGTTGGGGCTCGGTAGCTCATTGGAGACAATTAAAAGGCGGTGGACTGTATAAAATGTTGTATTGTTCCATATAAGACAGGTACGCGTGTGCGCGTCGAGCGATGTCGCAGCTCACTAATGGACGGGCGTTGGCCGCCGCGGTGCCACCTCTCTCGCTCGGGCAGTGATTGCTCCGTCCCTCTCTGGATGACTCAACAAATAGGTAAACTTTAAACTTTTTCAAAATGTCCACCGCCTTGTTTAATGCACTTTAATGACCGTTTTCACAATTGTGGTTTTATTTTAGATAATACTGCAGTGTCATGTTTCGCTTTTACAAAGGCGGTTATTATCTTATTTTTTAGTTCCTCGACACTAGTTGTCTCTGTGTTATAAACTAGCGATTTAATTCTCCCCCACAAAAAAAAGTCGGGTGGCGTCAAATCAGCTGATCTAGGAGGCCACTGGACAGGCCCTTCGCGACCGATCCAGCGTTCTCCGTACTCGGTTTTTTTTTTGAACTACAGCTCCCTCTGACTTGGTCAGAGACCTTGTTTACATTTGTGTTTTAACCTTCCATTCCAGTTCTCGCTCACACGATGGCCTTTCATTCTTCATACTGGTTCTTTCTTACATCCATCCCTTTCATACCTCTGACCAGTGTGCCTACTATCTATCTATATATCTTAGTCTACTTTGTTGTAGGTGGTTGGGGGAGTTGTCACAATCATATTCTTTATTTCCAACAGCAGACATATACATTTTCAATTAACAATACTTCCAGTAATAGTTTAAAATTATATAAAATTTAAATTTAAAAAACATGATATAACATAATATAAATAACTAAAATTGTATACAATAAAACTTAGACTGTTGGAATACATTAATATTTAAATAATTACAATAAAACCTTAAAACTAATATAATTAATAATTAGTTAAAACCTTAAGTACGGAGCAATAAATAGTTAAAATTCCAATAAATATTATAATTTCAATATTATAATAAATAAAAAGTTAAAATGTTAAAAAAACCGATGCAATCACCCCCTTGTTTTGTTCCTAAGATTTGCTATTTTAACCAGTTTCATACAAAAATCGATGCTGGAAGGAGTCTACTCTGCAAGCGTGTGGATTTTCATGCATCCATAAATGCGTGTTATGTTGATTGTACATTCCCACACGCGTGGGACTTGTTAATTATATAACTTTGTAATAAAATAAAACAAATTGATTTTTTTTTATTGATATAAAATATAATATTTTGGAAAGATAATATTGTCAGTATAATATATCAAAAGTTAAATTATTTATGAAATTTGAGGGTTCAACTACAGCATCTGTTAAGTAATTAAGAAAAGCACGACTATCTCTAGAACCTGCACCTCGGGCTCCGGCTTTCAAAAGTGGATCACTCAAAGTAAAAATTATGACGTCACAAATTAAATGGTCACTTAATTCACAAAGCTTTTCTAGTGCTGGTTTTTTTGTAATAAGTCTATCACCTGTTCATCCCAACGTTTGTTTGTTGTAACTAGGTCGTGTAGTTTCGCAGCGAGTCCACGGTTGGCAGGAAAATATTCTGTCAGCATGTTCTTTCACTCACTTTTTTCTTTTATCATTTCATTGTCCACCTTGCAATGCTTCCCCTGTTTGCCTTGTTGGTCTTCAGGAATAACACCGTCATTGAGTTTTGTAGCATCAATGACAGTTCGTATAGTTCGTGGTGAAATACCCAAGATGTTGTTTAAAAAGTGTTTTACAAATCCGAACTGACTGACCATCATTAAGTAAATAAAATGCTGAGTTACGTTGTTTCTGGTACCGATGATTCGTTGTAATACGTCGAATTGCAATTTCGAGTGGTCTGATGCAAGAATTCAAAAAATCACGCTGTCTCTCTATGCTACCTAGCTCCCAATATGAATTGAAAATTTTAATTCTTTTTTCTTGGGTAAATTTATATGAGCAAAGCAACCGACACTTATCTGAACAAGAGGCACCAATTTTTGTAGCCTGAACTGTTTTGCCAGTTTTTATTGATCGATATTCGCTACCGGAATTCCTTCATTTTTTTTGCTATATTCTTTTTCTAGTTATTAGGATTACGAGTATCTCTTCTTCCCCTTTTTTTAAGTGATGTGGTTGAGGCTTGGTCATCAACAGCCTCATTCTCAGGACTACTATCACTAGATGAACTATTTGAACTGGAGGAATTTCAATAATGATGTCCTTTTTAATGATAACTTTCAAATCAACACTTTTTGTTGCACTCTGGCAAAAAGTAAACAAAATTAGCTGTTTGTATTTGCTCTTAAGGCCTTGTAACATAAATACCAAGGCATGGTCTGCTAATTTATTGATTTTATGTGAACCAAAATGTTCAAATCCAATGATTTCGTCCATTTTTTTTTTTGATAAATAAGCCCGGTGATAATGCCACCTCATCAAATATATATGATAGTACGACACGGACTTGAGTAGGCAGTTGATTCAACCATTCGATTCTAAGTCCTTCATCTGTTACCATGCCGCTACTCAATTCTCGCATTTTTCTTAAGAGTTGCGAAGGTTTCTGGTCTCCGAGTTCCAGACCACTGATGAGTTTTTGAAAATTCTTGACGTCGGATTTTTCGTAGGCGGCAAGTAGTCGTGTCTTCACTGCTTGGTATTTATCAACGGCGGGTGGCTGATATAACTTTTACACAGTACACAGTTTTTTTCATTACTTAACTTACTGACTGCTTTTTTAATATGTTCAATAATGATGTCATTTACACCTGGGGTAAGGGATATATGTACAGCTTAAAACTTTCTGCATGGTACTTTTAGATGCGAACAAAATAGTTTTTGCAATAAATTATAAGCCTTTTAACTTTGTTTATTTATAGTCAAGCACAGTATCTTCTCCTGTGTACTAAATCTTCTAGGTATAGAGTTGGTACAGCATTTTGAGTGAGTCGTTTACTTGAAGAACGGTAAAACTGTTCAAAATGACTATCACATATTCTTATAAAGGGTGTTTTTTTAACCCGTATCTTCCCAAGTCCTCAAAACTCATCTGATTGAAGCGAAACTTTCAGAATCATTTGTTAGTAGCCTAATTATCGATAATATGCAACAAAAAAAAAAATTTCGATTTCCGGTATTTCAGTTACAGTACCGATCCAAAAATGGAACAGTAGGAGAATATGCCACTGTATTTTATTGTTGGTATTGTGTGCTTTTTAGGAAGATTGCTGTAAATAATGAAAGATATTTATGAATAATCTTATTTATTTTTAGTATATAATTTTAGTATTTTTAGTATTTTATATAACATTTAGTATAACATTTAGTATTACAATTTTATTTCGTATGAAACGCAGGAGAACACTTTTGGTGTAGGGCGACGTTGCATTTGCCACATTTCATTGTCGTGTTTTTATGACATAAACCACAACGGTTTTGTTTATCACTTTTGATAATATGGTGTGCCTTTCCATCTAACCTAATATCAACTGGAACTCGTTTTATGACTGCTAGAGATGATCTTGGAATAGGCTTCTTTACTGAAGAAGAATTTTCAGGAAAAGTCTGAAGATATGTTGTTACAACATGTCTTGTAAATGACAAATAGTCATGCTGATTGTTTTGTGAAGCTGGCGATAATTTATATAACTGAAAAGCATTATTCATACATACATTTATAGGAAACATAAGTAGCTGCCAGTACCACCTCTTCAGGCGTATAGAAATACGATAGCATCCCACATTTTGATCCAAACGGTCGACACCGCCCATATATTTGTTATAGTTGACGATGCAGCGAGGTTGGTCGACGTCTTTCTTCTGCTTGTCACAGTAACGTTTTACCTTAGCTAAAGGCTCCACACCACATTCGGTTGAGGCAACGGTAACAATATTGTTGTCATTGTAACGTACGAGGGTGATGTTCGTCAGAGTATCTGTACACTGGTCAAAAGACCCTCTGCTCATTTTCTTCATATCTTTCGCTTCTTTCAAGGGTGCCTTTTCTACCCTATTTGCCCTAACCGTTCCCGTCGCATCGTGTCCTAATGTTTTTATTTCATCCAACAAGGGTAAAGATGTAAAATAGTTGTCCATATAAAAGCTGTAAGTACCGGGCGGCAATTTGGATATGAGGTCTAAAACAACAGAAGCACCTACACCAAGTTCTGGGTGGGTATTTCCTGTGCTTGCCCCTTGATAAAGCTCTCCATATATCAAATATCCAAGACGAGTACATATAGACCAATTCTTATAACCGAACCGAATGGGTTTACCATGAATATGTTGCTTCGTCCCATGTTTCCCGAAATATGGAATCATGGATTCATCAATGCTTAGATTCCTGTCACCGGGATAATATTTTACCCATCTCTTATTGAGTAGATTCCAGAGAGGACGAACCTTCGCGAACTTGTCCTGTGGAGCTAAGTTATTATTATCGGCGACGTGAAAGAATCGTAATAGTTCTTCAAATCTGTTTCTAGGCATAGCAGCTGCCACACCTTGAAAATTACAATCAACACTTTGCTCCCAGTACATACGATATCTAGCAACACTGTTGTAACCAGACAGCAAGAGAATCCCTATAAATCGTTTTATTTCCTCAGTTGTAACTTTGAAATTGTGGTAACCTTTTTGAATAGCATTTTTTTTCGGTTTCAGAGCGAATCAATTCAAAAACGTCTTCGTCAAAAAAAAGTTCAAAAAAGTGAACAGGAGTATCTAGGTGTTCTAAGAAATGTGGTGGCTCTGATGTTTTCTCTGTCTTCACTGGAATATCTACTTTCCTCCACTTTCGGATAGCTGGACATTTTTTTTTCTTTGCCGGTGGTTGTACTGATAAGTCGCCGTGTGTATTATTATCTATAGAAACTTCATTTGATACGCTTTCTATAATATCTAAATTAGACTGTGAAGATACAGTAGCCCTAAACTCAGCCTGTGCTAAGAGCTGCTGCCTGGACAGGTGATTTATGTTCGAAGACTCCTCATCCCCACTGTCTTCATCACTTTTGTCGTAATTATCTGGGGGTGTTATGTAAATATCTGCTGACAATACGTCATCGTTGTCTTCAAGATGCGATATTATGTCATTTACCGACAATCTAAAACAAAATAAACGCAAAATTCAAAAATAACAATTATGTCACTACATAAAATGTTCCATATCCATATTATCCTACTGATCCATTATTGGATCGGTACGTATAAAAGTAAAAAATAAATGTAAATAAGCTAAATGTGCATTTCACTGTCTTGCAATATGATAACTCAACTCCTAGCCGATATAAATACGATACAATAATTATAAATTATCTAAAAAAAAAACAAGAAATACTTACATTCGGCGATGAGACATTTTTTCACAATTTCCAAAAAATTCAGTGCGTAACAAAACACAAATTTCGCGGCCCACCGAGGATCTGACAAGTGAATATGGCGGCAAGAACTGTCAGTGCTGCCACCATAGACAAAAAAAATGGCTGCGTTCACGAAATTTTAGTAAAAAAAATATTAAACTAACCGATCCAATAATGGATCACTGGGATGATACGGGTTAAGCCCGATAGAACTTGAAATTGTAAAAAATTACAAAAAATTAAATTGTTATCAATTTTTTTTTATTCGAAAGATCAATACGTGACATTAACATTTGAAAATGATTTCGCCTTATCTCGCCTCTTTAGCCTGTACATTAATGGGCTGCTTGCAGAGCTGGGTAATAGCGGTATCGGTTGTCACGTGGGGGGCGTCTGCGTAAATAACATCAGTTACGCTGACGTAGTACTAGTAGGTTCGCTATACACTTCGCACTGTGGGGAACGTGTGGAATCCTTTGTACTAACTAGAGCCGATTTTCGAGTTTCGGCATCATATAAGATATAGGGTGTCTCACGGAAAATTTCGAATTTAAAAAGGCTATAAAAAAAGAACGACTCGATAGATTTCAATGATCAAACATTTATTTGAAAGCATAATTCATGACATTATTTGTGAAAAATTATCTCGGTCAAATGTCCACCACAGCTTACTTGGCAGTACCCTATTCGATCAGTCCAATTTTTCAGTACATTTTCAATTGTTTCCGGCCTTATGGCAGCAATGGCAACTTCAATTTCATGTTTCAAGTCATCAATCGTGCTTGGCTTGTTGGCGTAACAAACGTCTTTGACCGCTCCCCAAAGGTAATAATCCAATGGTGTTAAATCGCAGCTTCTTGGAGGCCAATTCACATCACCATTTTTGCTGATTATGCGATTTTCGAAGATTGGGCGCAAAACATCGACCGTAGCATGGGCTGTATGGCACGTAGCCCCGTCCTGTTGAAACCAAATATCGTCCAAATCATACTCTTCCATTTGACCGAAAAACCAATCAGTTAACATAGCGCGGTAGCGCTCGCCGTTGACGGTTACGGCGGCTCCTTCATCATTTTCAAAAAAAAATGGGCCGATGATGCCGCCGGACCAAAATCCGCACCAAACAGTCACTCGTTGTGGATGTATCGGTTTCTCCTCAACGACGTGCGGGTTTTCTGTGCCCCATATACGGCAGTTTTGTTTATTTACATAACCGCCGAGGTGAAAATGAGCCTCGTCGGAAAAGATGATTTTTCGATAAAACTCACCATCTTCGGCCAAACGATCTTCCGCCCAATTTGCGAACCGTAGACGTTTCGGATGATCAATTGGCTTCAGCTGTTGGGCCAACTGAACTTTATATGGCTTCAGGGCAAGATCTTTGCGCAAAATTCGGTGCGTAGTTGACCGAGAAAGGTGCAACTCTTGCGCTCGATGACGAATCGATGTGGATGGCCGTTCACGAACACTTTGTTCCACCGCAGCGATGTTTTCGGTTGACCTTGCTGGAAATGGACGTTTACGTGTTGTTTTATCCAACAGTGATCCAGTTTCGCGCACACGATTCACAAATTGCCGCACATATGCCTCCGATGGCAAATCTTTTTTGGCAAATATTTTTTTCAAATTTCGCACAGTTTGCGTTGGCGATTCACCACTTTGGAAATAATTTTTTAATATTTCCCAGCTTTCCTCAAGCGAATAGCGACCCATTTCGTAAATGTCAGACTTATTACTAAATATGTGACACTTCTCCGATGACAGTTGACGTCTCCAATGTCAAATTATCGTTAGTTCAAATTCGAAACGCTAGATGGGACACCCGTTACTTGTTTTTATAGTTCGAGCTGGAATAATTGGTCTTAACAAATTTCGGCTTAACCTGTACATTAATGGGCTGCTTGCAGAGCTGGGTAATAGCGGTATCGGTTGTCACGTGGGGGGCGTCTGCGTAAATAACATCAGTTACGCTGACGTAGTACTAGTAGGTTCGCTATACACTTCGCACTGTGGGGAACGTGTGGAATCCTTTGTACTAACTAGAGCCGATTTTCGAGTTTCGGCATCATATAAGATACTTGTTTATATAGTTCGAGCTGGAATAATTGGTCTTAATAAATTTCGGCTGTTTGTTTATACATGCTTGATATTTCCAAATATGTTTTACATCTTTGGCCAAAGGATTATGAACTCTTTTTTCCAAGCAATTAGCATACAGTAGGTCATATATCTAAGGACATTGAGAGCATTTGAGATATTTGTTGTTTTCGATTTTCTTCAAACAACCAGCACATTTTAGTCTTTCAGTTGACATATCTAATTATTAAATGAAATCGCTTGTGTAGTGATATTTAAAATAAAGAAAAAGTTGCGGCCGGACCGGGGATCGAACTCTAAACCTTGGGTGCGAGGAACAAGTTTCACACCACTGGACCAGCCGATTGATAGTGGAATCGGTGAATTTCTGCTTCAGTTGTTTGTACTCGTTAAGTATGATTAATATTAAATTTGTAAAAGCGGGTGGTGTTGAAAAATGAATTCTGTAGACTCAAACTCTTTGCTTTGTTTTTACCAGTTGTTGAATAATAAGTATTGAAGTTTTGATCACTTTTAGGTCTTTTTACACTAAGTTTTTTTTGTCACTGTGTTGTGGTTGTGACGATATATTGCGAACAATTCTGTCGTTTTTGGTCCGAATTTCAGTGACTTGAGAAGCAGCCACATACAGCGTCGGTACTGTTGATCTCATTGCCGGAGTTGGGGTTCTGGACTTTTATAGCTGGACTTTTATAGACTCAAGAGAGTCTCCTCATCGTCACTCGACATCTCAACGCTATCTAAAGTTTTTTTTTGCGACAAAAAACGAAGCCAAAAATGACATCTCATCCTCATATTTTCATATTTTAATTTTCTTCGCCGCCTATCCACTTGTGCCTTTTTTCTTATTCATTGCTCTTCTATATACATCTCTCAGACTATTGCCATCTATGTTTACAGCTGCGGCTGTAAAAGAACGTAATATACATTTTAAGAAACAATACTAATATACGTTATCACGCATTCGAAATACACTAACCAAGAAATAACTTCGCGTTTGTAAAATTAGCAGAGGCTCTGACTTCATGTTTTTATTTAACATTTTATTTTAATATTTTTTTTTTGCTATAATGAAATTCGAGTTCCATTATGTGTGTTTACTGTTTAAGTCGCCCGCTAGTATTACTGATTGAGCGAGTCATAATAAGGAATTCACGTCACTCTCTAAGATGGTCTTCTTAGGTGAAAGATACACTGACTCTGATACAATAGCCTCATGTATTGTCATATCTAAGAGCTGGTAGCTTGTATGTATGTACTGTAGCTTGACTCCACATAGATCTGTAAGCTCTTTAAAGACATAAGATGTAAACTGGCGTCCTAGATCAGTGGTGAGAAAATCCACATTTCGTTGAATGTTCTTCTTGCTACCATCTTAGCTGATATGTCCTGCAACGGCTGGACTTCCGGTCATCTGGTGTATCTATCTATAGCTTTTAGACAGTATTTATAATCACGAGATGGTGATAGTGTTCCGACTATATGCACATGCCTAAAACGTGCTTCGGGCAATTTAAAATTTTCTAAAAGCGCAGATGTTTGTCGTTGTACTTTAGATTTTTCTCAGGCTTCCCATGTTTGTACCCAAGCACGGCAATCTTTTCTTAGCTTCCAATCCACTTCTATTTATATTTTCAATGTCACTAGCGAAATATTTCTTTTGAAAATAACTTATACATACATATAATATATCTAAAGCATCTTTCAATTCAATATTTGTTAAGTAAGCAGGAAAAACAGATTTAAGAGAGGAACGGAGCCATGTAATGTAGCGTTTTAAGATTTTTTTTTAATTTCTCAACATAATCTCCTCCAAGGCTCATACATTTCTCATAGCGGTGTTCTAGTCTAGTAATGCCATCCCTATAGACTGATTCGTCAAGCTCCTCAAAATACTCATTTACAGCTTCGAAAACTTGTTCATTGTCCGGAAATCTCTTACCGCCAAGTAATTTTTTGTGGTTAGGAAAGAGATAATAGTCGCTCAGGGCTAGGTCTGGAGAGTAGGGAGGGTGCGGCATCAATTCAAACTTCAGTTCGTTGATTTTAGCCATCGCAACGATTGACGTGTGCGCTGGTGTGTTATCGTGATGAAACAAGATGTTTTTCTACGCCAGATGAGGTCATTTAATTTTCATTTCGTGGCTCAAACGTTGTAATAAGTGTGTGTGTGTGTGTGTAATATTGACCAGTGATAGTTTTATCCTTTTCAAGGTAATCCATGTATATGGGTGTTTCTCTGCTATTTAGAAACTCATTACTACAAGACTGTCCTAACCAAAATTTATCAAATGTTGAGAATGTTTGTCAATACAAAGCCAGGTAATAGTATATCAAAAATATATATTCAAGAAACACACACATTTTTTTCTTTGTTTTTGAGGTATGAGCGCTTTTGTGCAAAATCGTGACAGGGTAATGTTGTGACTAACCAGGGGAATGTTTTTATGAACAAAAACTAATATTTTTGTATGTTTAAATAATCAAATCTTTATTTTTATTAGCACAAACAATGTGTAATTATTACTTAAATAATCAACGAGATCAAAACTAAATTCGCTTACAAAATAGAGACATTTTAATAACATTTGTTATAAACTGAACAAAATCAACTTCTTACTTTAACAGTCTTTCTAAAATACTGTTTGTTTGACATAAGTCAGCTCTTAGATTGTTAATGAAAATAAAAACAAAAATATTACCTCTGTTATCCTATTATTACAATAAACTTTTTGGCTTACAACTAAGAAACATTTATACTTTTTAGGTAACTTGAAATAATTATCATTAGTGGCACAGTATATCACTAAAAATCAATTTTATCTTTTAGAGAAACATCTCTTATTTCTCAAAGACATGTACTGATTTTCGAAAACTATAAAATAATCTACTTCCTTTAACAGTCACGTTCGGAACAGGCAACTTTTCCAATATTTGGTCAAAACCGACATCAAACATATCATTCTCATCTATTCTAAACGTGTAACCTTTGTTATCACAAATTTTCAGAAAAGTCACTGTTAGTTCGCCGTCCTCATCATCTACTTTATTAACAACAGCAGCATAACGATATTCCCTGTTCCCGACAGTAAACTTAACTAAAACATAATCACCACTGTTATAATAAGTTTGCTGAAGGCCGCTTGTACTAGGCTCCGCAGTATTCTCAAGATCAGTCTTAGTATTTTCAATCGGTCTTAAAAGGACAGTCTGTGTAATGCAGTCATTATTCCGTGGGATTTGAGCTAGCGGGATTTCGTCTTCGGAATCGGAGTCTGTGTAGAAATCCTCGACGTGAAGTTTTGCCACTTCATAGTTCATAACACCTAGGTTAAAATGCTGGCATTCTTCTTCACAAGGGCAGCTTAAGCTCTTCATTATAAGTTTGGCAGTGCCTTGTGGCAAACCCAAAGGACTGCGTGATATCTTTCCCTTAATCTGATGTATTTTAAGGGTGCCAACGACAGCATCAGCAGATCTTTTGCACGTGGCGCCAATACCATCTGCGGCACTCTTGCCATGGCCACTCTCTGAAAAATTCCAGGAGAACTTTTCTACATTTGGAACCTCCACATGTAGCCTCGAAGCCAGAATATGGAACATCGTTTTATTTCGATACTGTGTAACGGGTCCGTCGCTCACAAAATGAATGCCGGTAATATGCGGTGGTAAAGTTCTAAAAATAGGCTTCAAATGTTCCCAAATAGCAGCAGGTGAGTGTGTAGTATTTTGGGAAACAGTACAATAGGATTTTAAGGCATTTTTAGTGTAAACTACCACGGTATGAAGGCTAAGCTGAAGTCTAGAACCTCCAAAATGATAGGCCTGTATCTCCTCACTGTACTTGGTACAGTAATTTTCTGAAAAGTCCATGAGTATAACAACTTCATTATCATTAAGATTCTCTTTTAACTCTTTGATAGCTGTGTACTGATGAAATATGTTTCTTTCGTGGTTATAATACGCATCCAGTTCATCGTGTAGTTCTTGTATTAATTCACGAGGACTAACCGTAATTTTCTTTTTCACATATTTTGTTATAGATCGTACTTTATTTAACTTTGGATCTTTGTAATCTTGTTTCTCAGCTATCCATTTTTTATACACTATAGGCTTGCTATCATCAAACTCTTGGTAATCAGGATTCTTATTGAAACAATGCTGACATTCCCGAGATAAACATTGCTCATCATAACGATTACAGCAAGTTTTTTCAAGCAATTTATTATGATTATCGTAGCGCAAAATCTTCCGGCAGTACAAGGCAGATAATTTCATATCAATGTTTGCGTGTCTGATACAAAGGCATGTATCCCGTTCATTTATTTTGGGTGTTACCACCCAGAATGGACGCAAACGACAGAATGTCTGATAACTGATTAGACCTGAGTGATTACTCTTAAATTTCTGGTACAAATTGGTCAATGTATCTAGCAAGTATCTCTTTTGCTTTTTGACTCTGTTCTTGGTTACACATTCCCGTTTTCCTGCACCAATTCTGCTATTATCATCATTTTCATAAAAATTTTGTACTATCTTCATATGTTCGGATGCAATAAGTGGTAGTCGAGTCCGTGTTGTGGGTAATAATGATAGATTTTTAATTTTCTGAAGCCTCTTATAGGACACCACACTTTCTTGGCTCCTCCATAACTTATATTTTTCAACCAATTCACCTGATATAACTTTTCCGAAAATATGTTTCTCTTTTTGTGTTTGTAATCCTGCATAGTTTTCTTTTAATTGTTTATTTAATACTTCCCCAAAAAGTGCCTTCTTAACAACGTCTTTGCGAGTTGATGGAGTGACACACATTCGTGTTAGTTTTGTGTTAGGTGTCTCATCTTTTTTACCGTTTTTATTAAGTTTTTGTTCCAACCGTTGTAATCTTTTCTTATATTTTTCCAATTTCTGTTTGTATTGTTGAATCTTATTGTCTTTATCTTTCAATATCTTTGCACGTTGCTTTCTAGCCTGTTTCTTTCTTGTCTCAACTAATGCATTTTCTGACGACCTTAATGGCGCCGGACATTCTAATGTTGGGCCAGTAGTAGAATCTGGTGTATTTTCCCTGACAAAAGTATTAGTTATTTCTTTCATGGCCCTTTTTTTTTGACGATATTTAGTACAGCGCTCTTTCCAAGTCTTTTTAGCAGCCTTATGCTCGCGACGACTCATATCCTTAACCAATTTTATGCTCCCTTTTTCTTTCTTCTTTTGGTATTTCAGCCTTTCTTTTTCTTTCATTTCTTCTAGTTTTTGAGGGTCATTTTTAAGGCGTTGATATCTCAATTGTTCAGCTATTCGTTTTTGTTCTAATATTTCTTCTCTTGTTTTGGGTGGCTTCTTTTTAGGTGGCATTTTGAGCTATAACCTACGAAAAAGAACGATAATTATATTATTAACGCTGAGGAAGATTGATGCGCTATCTAGCAATGAAGTCTTTACAAAACTTAAAAAACATTCCCCTGAGGTAAGAAACACTCCCCTGTGCAAATAAATGACAGGGGGATGTTGACCAGGGGAATGTTTTTTTAACTTGAAAACCAAATAACACAAAATCATTAAAACATATCACATTTATAACACAGATGTGCAGACATGATTGCTAGTAAAATAATGTAAACAAATTATCTTATTTAAAACTCTTAAAATATGAAAACAAATGCTCACCAGTGGAGTGTTCGTACTAACGGCCGCGACGCGTGGTTCACATCCAAACACAGTGGTGCTACTGACAAAATGGCGGCTGTCTATTTACATTGACAACCGAACGAACTTCACACCGTTTGCGTTCCATTTCACCGTTGAAATGTTTTAGACTAATAACGTAAGTGATTTTCGCGCCGTTTTCAAATGTTACCAGGGTAGTGTTTTTAAAATTTGAGGACAAACTTCGTAAATTTTTTTTCAAATATTTTTTTATTATAGGCATGTAATTTGTAATTTAAAATATGCCACAGTCTTCTACAATTACATATTATTATCATTTAGTAACGAATTGACAAGTATTAAATATATAAATGGGTATCAATACTTTCAATTCTGGAAAAGGGACATACCAGGGGAGTGGTTTTTGAGATGTATAACATTTTTTTTCTCGAAAATTATTATATTAAATTATATAATGAGCAATGGTGAACCAAGAATACCACATTTATGTTCATATTAATCCTAAACATTTTTAAATTATAGTACTTATTCTAATAAAATTTGCTTGGGACAGTGATTTTCCATTTAGCAGAGAAATGCCCATATAATACCTCTCGCATCCCAAAAAATAGTAGCCATAACCTTGTTCGCCGAAAAAATTGTTTTTGCCTTCTTTGGAGTTGGTTCCCCTGGTCCAATCCACTGTTTAGACTGTTCTTTGGTTTCAGGAGTGTAGTGGTGCACCCAAGTTACGTCAACGGTTACGAATTGCCGCAAAAATCCGCTTGGATTACGCTTATACAAATAAAAGTATTTAATGACAGCACAAAGTTCAATTCAAGTTTCCATTTTTACGAAAATCACAGAGGCGTCTTGTTCAGCGTGCTTTTAAACCTAACTGTCAGAGTTTCAGAACAGAGGCCACAGTATTTTGTCATTTTCTTTAATGCTGCTGAGTATTCCGCTATAGATTCGTTACATCCTTGTACTCGCTGCCTAAATTTGAAACGCTCCGCGAGTACACTCGGTTTCGGTTGCAAATGGCGTCGCATTATATCTACTTAATCATCGTAGGTCTTCGCTGACGATTTCTCCGGTGTACAAATATTCACCATGAGTTCATAGGCGTCACTACCAATGACTGTTATTAATGTCGCTATTCGCATTGCCGGTTTAACATCATTGGCGATGAAATATTGTTCCAAACGGTCAATGAACAAATTCCAATCGTCTTTGTGAAGGTCAAACGGTTCTATCCACTGCTAACACTAATACGCGTGTGTGTCCTTTTAGCGACTTGTCGCCACTGACAAATATGTAAATATTATATACTACAGAACTAGAATAATAACATAGGAAATTAGGAGCACAATAAAATAAGTCCACTCAATCTAATCATATATCACAGTTTTACATATACAGCCACGGGCAAAAGTATTAGGCACCCTACAGTAAGACAAGTTTTAGGGTGTTTTAGCATAGCGAGTGTAAATAAAACTGCATTTATGATTACAATGGTTTATTTTAAGAAAATAATTAATATTTTGTAGGTCCACCTTTTGACTTAATAACCGCAGCCACTCTTTTTGGCATTGACTCTACCAGCCTGAAACATTCTTCTCTTGATATATTTTTCCATTCCTGCTGTAACGCGGCCAACAGAGCTTGTTTATTGCTAATCGAGTGCCTACGGATATTTTTCTTTAAAATGGACCAAATATGCTCAATCGGGTTGAGGTCTGGTGATTGTGGTGGCCAGTCCAAAAGATCAATATGATTTTCAGCAAACCACTTCATGGTATGTGCGGACTTGTGGCAAGTGGCGTTGTCTTGCTGAAATTTCAGGCCATCGGTGTTTGTATCACCGAAAATTTGCGTTATCGACGTTGCTAGTGCTGTTTCCAGAACTTCAGTGTATTTAACACTATTCATTCGTCCCTCACACAACACCATTTCGCCCACTCCGTCGGCAGCCATGCAGCCCCAGATCATTATTGAGCCTCCACCATGCTTAACAGTGGGAACCACACATTCTGGGTTGTATTCTTCGCCAACCCTTCGCCTAACATAAGTCACACCGGGTGTTCCAAACACCTATGCCAAACGAAAAAAAAACATTTATTTTTTTGCAGTACGTTATTTTAAAAACATTTATATGTTTTAATATTGTACATAAAATAAATAACAATACCTCAAAGTTAGATTCGTCTGACCACAGTATGTTGGACCAATCTTCCACTGACCAATCTCTATGTTTGAGAGCCCACTCCAACCGATTTTTCTTATTGTGTTCTGACAGCCACGGCTTCTTCCTTGCTTTACATCCTTTTAATCCAGCTTTAAGAAGTCTTCTTCTCACAGTATAAACACTCACTGAGCTGCCTTTTGCCTCCGATAATGCTGCAGCGAGCTCTAAAGCAGTTTTTTTCCTGTTTTGTAGAGACTGCCTAATCAACAATCGATCTTCCCGTTCAGTAGTAACTTTTCTTCTGCCTGTTCTTGGTCTATTTTCATGGGTGCCAGTCTCTTTGAAGCGATTTATAGCATATTGAACTGCACATCGCGAGCACTTCACTTCTCGGGCTATTTTAACCTGAGACATGCCTTGTTCATGTAAAATCTTAATTCTTAGACGCTGTTCAGCACTAAGTTCAGATTTTTTCGGCATGATTAACACGTCAAATGTTAGTCTTTAGAATTGTGATAGGAATAGTTGCGTAGAAGACGTGTATGTTCACTGCAAGCACTGATAACACACTATAACCCGAAACGCAAAAAAAGCAAATTCGAAGAAACACCGCTTAGGAGCACACCTGGATGTCATAAATATTTCCTTTTATCTTAATTTGGTTAAAAATTGCCGCTAATACAATAGCTAAACCATAAAACACACACTTGACCGCAATATAATGAGATAGTGACTAACAATAGGGGTGCCTAATACTTTTGCACGCAGCTGTATATCTACGTTTCCCAAAGTGAACAATAACGCCCTCTTGTGGGGACTGCAGACTTAAATACGCAGTAATAGACTCAAAAAAAAATGCGGCACCTTTTAAAGACCGGTGATGATTTGTAATAACATATATCCAGTATAAGTCAAATTGATGTTTCAGTAGCTCAAAGTAAACCTGGTAATACTTGATGGACACTAGAAGTTCGGGAGCCACTGTCCACTAGTATAATTGCGGCTTTACAATCACCGAGTCATTCTCCTCTTCATATAATTCTATGTTTCATCAATACCTGGTACATTGTTAGTTTTCATCTAACACTGATGATCAGCCATCATCTCCTGATGGATGGATCACAAGTACAGTCTAATAACACCATCTGTAATACATAATACAATATTGTTCTTATATAAAGACATACTTCAAGTATTGTTCGATAGAAGTATTCGTAAGTAAATCAGAACGCTATAACGTATAATATATATAGGGTGTCTCACGGAAAATTTCGAATTTAAAAAGGCTATAAAAAAAGAACGACTCGATAGATTTCAATGATCAAACATTTATTTGAAAGCATAATTCATGACATTATTTGTGAAAAATTATCTCGGTCAAATGTCCACCACAGCTTACTTGGCAGTACCCTATTCGATCAGTCCAATTTTTCAGTACATTTTCAATTGTTTCCGGCCTTATGGCAGCAATGGCAACTTCAATTTCATGTTTCAAGTCATCAATCGTGCTTGGCTTGTTGGCGTAACAAACGTCTTTGACCGCTCCCCAAAGGTAATAATCCAATGGTGTTAAATCGCAGCTTCTTGGAGGCCAATTCACATCACCATTTTTGCTGATTATGCGATTTTCGAAGATTGGGCGCAAAACATCGACCGTAGCATGGGCTGTATGGCACGTAGCCCCGTCCTGTTGAAACCAAATATCGTCCAAATCATACTCTTCCATTTGACCGAAAAACCAATCAGTTAACATAGCGCGGTAGCGCTCGCCGTTGACGGTTACGGCGGCTCCTTCATCATTTTCAAAAAAAAATGGGCCGATGATGCCGCCGGACCAAAATCCGCACCAAACAGTCACTCGTTGTGGATGTATCGGTTTCTCCTCAACGACGTGCGGGTTTTCTGTGCCCCATATACGGCAGTTTTGTTTATTTACATAACCGCCGAGGTGAAAATGAGCCTCGTCGGAAAAGATGATTTTTCGATAAAACTCACCATCTTCGGCCAAACGATCTTCCGCCCAATTTGCGAACCGTAGACGTTTCGGATGATCAATTGGCTTCAGCTGTTGGGCCAACTGAACTTTATATGGCTTCAGGGCAAGATCTTTGCGCAAAATTCGGTGCGTAGTTGACCGAGAAAGGTGCAACTCTTGCGCTCGATGACGAATCGATGTGGATGGCCGTTCACGAACACTTTGTTCCACCGCAGCGATGTTTTCGGTTGACCTTGCTGGAAATGGACGTTTACGTGTTGTTTTATCCAACAGTGATCCAGTTTCGCGCACACGATTCACAAATTGCCGCACATATGCCTCCGATGGCAAATCTTTTTTGGCAAATATTTTTTTCAAATTTCGCACAGTTTGCGTTGGCGATTCACCACTTTGGAAATAATTTTTTAATATTTCCCAGCTTTCCTCAAGCGAATAGCGACCCATTTCGTAAATGTCAGACTTATTACTAAATATGTGACACTTCTCCGATGACAGTTGACGTCTCCAATGTCAAATTATCGTTAGTTCAAATTCGAAACGCTAGATGGGACACCCGTTACATGTGTTTGAAATAGTCAAATAGTTCATTGGGTCTCTTATAGGCTGCAAGTACTAAGTCATCTTTTAAAATACGCTACATGGTTCTAGGTGCTAACTTCATCTCCCGAGATAAAATCTTTTGTAAGCAGCTACCATTACAGAAGTCGAGGCCTTTGTGTAGTTCATTACCCTCTCAGGATACTTTGTTCCTCGTTTTGTTAATATTTTCTTGCGACCTGGGTCGTCCGTTAAATTGGTTTTATCATAATTGACAATATTGCAAGGTTCAATATTTGTTAACGAACTTTCTGGCTCTCGAAAATAGGCTCTTATTGTGTCCGGTGAGATTGCTGTCCTGTTTGTTTTAATATTCTGGCAATTACGTTGAGATATTTTGTCTTTATGCCTTTTAACCCCTTGCTGCATGAATTATGAAAGAGATGAAATAATTTTTTTTTTGGCAAAAATGTGTTTATTGTAGCTTAATTAGTGAGATCAAATCAACAAAAAAAAATATTAGCTTATATGTATTATCCCACATTCTAGTTTTTTCCATATATTCGTCAAAAAAAGTTTGTTTAAATTCTCTTTTTACCGTTTGCAAAGATGTTCCCGGCCGAGGTGGTTCGTCGGTACTCTTCTTAGCAGCGTCTTCTTTCAAAAACAAATCATATTCTTCGGAATGTTTTCGTTGTAAATGATTTTTTAAAGAAGTCGTGCCTTTACCCTTACGGGAATATTTTCCATCACAAATTTTGCACTTCGCACATTCATCATTTACTAACACGAAATATTTCCAAATTGCACTGGAAAACTTCTTAGTAGACATTATTTATAATTTGTATCAAAATAATACACAACCGTTATGAACGCGCCACAATGTCACACTAAACCGTAACCAAAAGAATAAATACTATCCGCGCAATGCAAGTCAAAACATGTCCTGCGTGCGGCAAGCGTACCGTCAACTATCATTTCAAGGTCGCGAGCGCTGACACTAATCGAATAAGAAAATAAAGATCCGTATCCGTATCCGTATCCGCGGATCTTGACACTAAATATCCGTGTTCAGATCCGTATTCGCGGATATACATTTTTAGCGATCCGGCACATCACTAATATATATACAGGCTAAGTATAATTGCGGCTTTACAATCACTAAGTCATTCTCCTCTTCATATAATTCTATGTTTCATCAATACCTGGTACATTGTTAGTTTTCATCTAACACTGATGATCAGCCATCATCTCCTGATGGATGGATCACGAGTACAGTCTAATAACACCATCTGTAATACATAATACAATATTGTTCTTATATAAAGACATACTTCAAGTATTGTTCGATAAAAGTATTCGTAAGAAAATCAGAAAGCTATAACGTATAATATATAATAGTCAAATAGTTCAGTGGGTCTCTTATAGGCTGCAAGTTCTAAGTCATCTTTTAAAATACGCTACATGGTTCTAGGTGCGACCTTCATCTCCCGAGATAAAATCTTTTGTTAGCAGCTACCATTACAGAAGTCGAGGCCTTTGTGTGGTTCATTACCCTCTCAGAATACTTTGTTCCTCGTTTTGTTAATATTTTCTTGCGACCTGGGTCGTCCGTTAAATTAGTTTTATCATAATTGACAATATTACAAGGTTCAATATTTGTTAACGAACTTTCTGGCTCTCGAAAATAGGCTCTTATTGTGTCCGGTGAGATTGCTGCCCTGTTTGTTTTAATATTCTGGCAATTACGTTGAGATATTTTGTCTTTATGCCTTTTAACCCCTTGCTGCATGAATTATGAAAGAGATGAAATAATTTTTTTTTTTGGCAAAAATGTGTTTATTGTAGCTTAATTAGTGAGATCAAATCAACAAAAAAAAATATTAGCTTATAATTCAAAAGTTAGTAATCAACGCCATATGTGGCTTCGTATGCATTCTAGCCATATACGCTTCGGTCAAATATGGCTTCGTATGCATTTACGTGTAAAGTATTTTATTCCTCGTGAAATTCTTTGTAACAGTTGCGTTTGTCATTATAGCACAAATAAACATTAAATTTTTCACATAATGTAAAAGAACGAAATTTAGAACAATTTTGGCATATTTGTCGGGCATTCTTCTTCCAAATCGGAAAATGGCTAATCCCATCGGTACGCACGGACGCCAAAGGCAAGTCTTGATGCCTAGCTGGCGTTTTTCCTGTCTTTTTTGCGGGAACTGGAGATTCAGGAATACGGGAGGGAGTGCCACCCCGGCTGGATGTCGGAGTTCCAACAATGCTCGATGGACGACCACGTTTCTTGGTCATAACTGCTTTTCCTGCTTTACGCAAATGTTCGGAAACGGCCAGTTTGAAATCATAAAGTGGCATGTATGAGTCAGCATTGATTCGGCGCCATAACAACCAAGCATTGACAAGTGTCATGTCCACCATGTGAAAAAAAATCCTCTTGTACCATTGACGAGACCGCAAATGGATTCTATAATAACCCAGCATAGAATCTAGTTAATCCACTCCTCCCATATGCCGGTTATAAACATCTACAGCTTGGGGTGAAGGTATGTAAACATATTCTTTATCTTGGCGAACGTAACGCCGCTTTGTTGTTGTGGGTTCACTTCCAACGTAGGCTGAAAGAAGATTCACATTCTTGTTATCGAACCAAGAAACTAAGCTCAACTTCACTTTATCTATGACTGCTACTTTTTCTGCCATGCTACCGCGTCCTCGCTTTTTTAGTTCCTTTTCAGAAGACATGTTGGAGTTTGGAACACGATTGAGTCGCACGGTTCCCAACGGAAGTAGACCTTTTTTGTAAAGATATACTTGAAGATTTGGGCTATTGAACCAGTTGTCGAAACAAATTTTGTAATTTTGATGTTGTGGAACTGTAGATGTCAATCGTGTGACAATATTTGAACTTACGCCAAGATCTGGCGCATCTGAAGGGTAGGAATTACTTTGGTCCCCAGCAAATATATCAAAATCATAGCTAAAACCGCTAACGCCACTCAGGACTTGGTTTTTGTAACCCCATTTGTGAGGTTTAGCAGGGTTATACTGTTTTAATTCGTGACGGCATTTGGTAGGGATAATTTGTTCATCTACGGCTAAAAACTCTTCTTTAGGGACTAGCATCAAACGTTCACGAATCATATTCAATAAAGGCCGAATTTTAAATAATTTGTCATGTCGCTCTCACAGTCCACTCTGCTAATCAGAGAAGTACCAGGAGCGCCTCCAGGGTATATTCCACGCCAAAATGGCATCTAATAAAGACAACAAATAACAACAAAACATACGTAAAACCAAGGACAACCCTAACAAGAACCTGACTCTCAATGTATTGACCAACATCAGTTGAGAACCGACGAACTTACATCGCCCACCGTAAAACGCCAAGGAATCGCTCTCACCGTCCACTCTGCTAATCAGAGAAGTACAAGGAACGATCCCAGGGTTTACTACCTCGCCGCTCTTCGTCTGGCCCCTCACCCCAGACCTCACCGGTTTGGTAAAACCTACCGGTATAGCCCTGGGGATCATTGGAGCACGCAAGCCCCCCCACCACGACAAGGTGGCGGCCCCCGGGGGGGGGGGGATTCAGTGAGCAGCTACTAACTATAGCTGGGTCTCCTCTAACCTCACTTAACAAGGACTGCGGATTTACTCAATAGATACCCAAAGCACCCTTGTCTCAAAAGTATACCTTCAGAAAAAGGATTTGAAATCAGAATTCCGAAGAAAGAAGGCAACTTTAATTGTGTTTAACGTCTATTATAGCCGGACGGGTTAGTTTGTTTTCCTTCAATTCACACCCTGATACTCAGGTTCAGATGTCCATCAGTTATTTGGCAATAAAGCCAATAAGCGTAATTACGCGCGAGCTCTGCTGTATTATTTGGACAGATGAAATTGTATATTCCAAGTTTTATAGTATGTGATCCAACATGCGTTTTCGCCAGCTCTAAAGCACAAGTAATGTTAGTGGTAATATGTGCAATCATCCCTTGGTGTTCAACTTCGTAGATCACAATATCATCAGTCTTCCTACGTTTCGATGTTATATATTGTTATCAATTAATACTTCCGGTCCTACATATACGGCTGGTTCGGGTACATCGTGATGATTATTTAAAAGTATAGATTAAAACTTCTGTTCAACAATTTAATTAGTAATTTAATAATCAAATAAATAGTTGATTCATATTTGTTTATACTTGGAACATTTTATTATATGTTATTATATTTATTAATGGCGCCTTCAGCTTGTTAGCTTCCGGCGCATTTAACAAATAGTGCTTATTGTTATTTATATTCTCTCAAATTATGTCGATTAATCAATGCTATAATAATTTTGTTTTATGTACAATGCAAGAATTAAGCTACTAGAACCTTATTTTACTGATCTGATTAGATTATCAACTTCCGGTGTAATATATCAACTTTTAATATTTAATGTTACATAATCCTGTATTATTAAATAATATTTGTCCATAAATAATCATTAGAATAATTAAGATAAACAATGTTTAATATTATCTCTTAAGTTTACAAATTTAATATTAAATTAAGTCAAGATATTGAATATAATATCGCTATACCGCCATATTGAATATATCGGCGATTAGTATTCTAACCGTTGTAACGTGCATTAAAAGTGATCCTTTATATAACGTATCGTCATTTACGCCGCCACCCTGAGAACCCACCTTTTATAATATTGAAGACGAAATTCTCCAGCAGCAGATCGTTCAGCTCGTGGTAGAGTAAATCTTGAAATTCTCTGTTTTCTAACAGTTGATGGGGAAGTCACAACAGATTCATCATTTCTAGTGGAATTCAATTTGTGCGGCAATTCCTCTGGTGGGCCAGGATCATCTATTGGACTCGTACATAACGCAAGTGCTAACGCTACTCGCTGTTCACAGTTTAGTGATGCCTGACGCAAAGCTGGCTGTTGAGTTTGTATACTAATGTCCGTTGATCCATCATATGTATAATACGGCGGAATCTAAACTAACGTTTTGGCCCATTTCGACAATTTTAGCAACATCAGTTCCATCAGGAGGATTAGTTTCTACAATTTCCATAACTGGATCTTCCATCAATGTGACTGTTTCACACTCTCTATTTTGCATTCCATTTTGAGGAGTAGTTATCATTATAATATCAACATGTTGATCAATGTCATGTGATAATCCTGTAGCGATATTAATAAAGTATGATCCATGAATCTGGTAATCTATTATCTGTCTATCTTCTAAAGTTATTTGTTCAACATCAAATTTTCTAGGAATTAAAAATTCAAAATCGAAATTGAGTGAAGCTATGCATTTCGTAACATTATAGTATAACTGTGGCATATGGCAGCCGAATTGTTGTTTAACTAAAGAATTTAATAATTGCCGTTCTTCAATCGGCGTCTCTTCAAAGATATCGCAAATCTTAACAGGATCATGTTTGTTAGCATGGAAGGCAGAGAGCACATCTGAAATAGGCATTAAGCCGGTAGGATTTAAGAAAGTGGTTGGACTTTCCGGGACTGAAATCAGCACCCCTGAAAAATCGCTGGTAGGTTCATACCTGCAATATAATTTGTCGAGCATTCCATATTTCGTTCCAATCTTGTGAAAACCCTGATCATCCTTTTGAAGAATCACTCCGACTATATTACGTAGATTTGCTTTTGCTCTGTCGACATCTGGGATTTGTATAATTACATTATCGCCGATTTCTACTGGAACGTGTATTTTATCTGAAGCTAATGTCATTCTCCTGTCCTGTTTTTTTAAGTTTTGATGTGCCGCTTCTCTGGATGTCATTATTTGTTGATTCACATTTGTAATAACTTCGATGTCTTTGTCATTTGGTGGTATTATTAGAGGCTCTTCAGCCGTAGATGCTCCAGCTTCAATATCATATTGACTGGCTTCTACTTCGACTGGTGATTCTTCACTTGTTTTGGATGAACTCTCTGCGGCTTGTTTGGCTCCAGTTATAATCTGATGCTCTCCACTACAACTAGCTACAGGCTCAGTTTCTGCAGTATCTGTACTATCCGTCATATTTATTTTATTTAACGCATTTTCTAGATCATCTTCATCTCGTATATCCTCAATAACATCTCGAGGCAAAGGCGAAGTCATAAGCCTTACTCGCGGTTCTATACCAAACATTGCTTTGTATGGTGATTAGTGATGTTCCGGATATCCGTATCCGTATTTCGCGGATATCCGAGGTAAAAAAGAAATCCGTATCCGTATCTGTGTCCGTTACTTTTCGAGCGGATATTTTACGGATCATCATCATCATCAGGTCTGTTTTTTGTCTTCGGATCGAATTTTACGGATCTTTTCAGGTGATTAGGTAGAATTAAAAAACTAATAAATTCCATTCACACTATTTTTATTTAATTAAATCAAATATTTGGCACCTTTATATTGCAAACATTGAGATAGATAGATCTTTATAATGAAAGAGCAAATTAACATCACTTTTATGATAATGAAATAACTAAAATATAAGTAATTTTTTCTTATATACTTTTAATGATATCAAGTTTTAACGTCATTTTATGACAATGAAAAAACTAAAATTGAAATCTACTCTTTCATACAATTACGGGAATATTATAGCAAGCTATATATAACATCATGGTCACTTTTATGTCAATGAAAAAAGAAACTAAAACGTAAACCTCTTTTTTATAATTATGAATCAATACAGTAGAAAGTTATAAAATCACTTTGAGATAATGAGGAAACCGAAAATATATTGTAATTAAATGATAATTCTAAATGAATACTGCGCGTCACATAAAATTTAAATATTAGTTTACACGAGTAATGACAAAATGTCAGGCAAAATTAGAAGAGCTCAAAAAAATCATTAATCATAATTGAAATTAAGCAATGGTAAATTGTATTTCAATAAAAGCAACTTCGCAGCTTTGTCCCCCAAAAGTCTGTTACGATGAGGATCATAAACAACTCCTGCTGCACTGAAAAATTGTTCACTTGGAACGCTTGTTGCAGGTGATGATAAATATGTGCGAGCAATGTGACTGAGACGTCCAAACCTTTTACTGTTAATCTTCCAATACTTTAACTGGTCTTGATCTCTTGGTAATCTTTTTTCTGACATATATTCTGTGAGCAAGTTAGCTTTTGTATCTGACATTTGATTTTCGGATTGCTCATCATCATCATCACTTTCTAACATTAGCAATAGATACCTCTAAATCTAAACTCTGGGAATGTTCTTTTCTAATAGTAGGTTTAACCCTAGTACTTGTTGTAGCTGAGAGATTATCTTCAGTTTCTAAATCTGCACATAATTTTTCTTTTATTTGTTTTATGAGAATATCACTGAAGAATTTACTTTTGTACCGTGGGTCTAAAAATGTTGATATTTGAAACAAAATATTTTTATCAATTTCAGAAAAACGATAATTTAATTCATTCTTCAAAGCAGATATAAAATCCACAACAGAGGGTACACTGATATTGAGACTTTCCTGGATCTCATCATAGATTTTATTCAATGCTCGTGTTAGAGGAATAACGTCGGATATACATGAGTTCTGAGAGCTCAATGTTTTGGTTACGTCGTCTAGAGGCTTCAGCACTTTTACTAAGTCTTGAATTAAAGTCCAGTCATCAGCATTAAATTGTTCTATTTTGTTATTCGAAGCATAAAGCGACAGGGAATCTTTGATGCAATCAAGTCTTTCTAACATGTGATAGCTGGAATTTCAGCGTGTCGGTGAGTCTTGCAAAACTTTTAAAACTTTTTGATTGAGTCGAACCTGTATTTTTTTCTAATTCTTGCTTTGCCATTGTGGAATGGTTAAAATGTCCTGCAATTTTCCTACATTTTCCGAGTAGCACGGAGATTGTATCAACGTTTTTGATAGCCTCTTTAACCACCAAATGTAACTGATGTGCTGTACAGTCGACATTATGTATTTCAGACAAAGAACAGGCGCGTTTCATATTGGATCCCCCATCTCGTACCATACAGTGCACATTTTGTTTCTGAATTCCCCATTCTTTTAACATACCTTGAAATACTACTGAAATATAATCTCCGGTGTGACGTTCTTCAAGAACTTCTGCTTTCAAAACGATATTTTTTCGTTGAAAGTCTGCGGTAATGCCATGACATGTTAAAGATAATAATGACACTCCTGATGACGAATCTGACCAGATATCTGCTGTGAAGGAAACTTTATCAAAATCTTGTTGTAACATGTTTTTTATTTTTGATGACACTTTTTCGAAAAGCTCGCTGCAAACTAGTTCCGTAAAATATTTTCTGCCTTTGAGAACATAGTTTGGAACAATATGATCTATCAATCGTCGAAACCCTAATTGTTCTACATGTTGAAAGGGCAAATCTGATAAAGCCAACATTTCAGCAATCAAATAGTCGATTTTGATTGACTTGGGGTTTGTATTATCCCACATTCTAGTTTTTTCCATATATTCGTCAAGAAAAGTTTGTTTAAATTCTCTTTTTACCGTTTGCAAAGATGTTCCCGGCCGTGGTGGTTCGTCGGTACTCTTCTTAGCAGCGTCTTCTTTCAAAAACAAATCATATTCTTCGGAATGTTTTCGTTGTAAATGATTTTTTAAAGAAGTCGTGCCTTTACCCTTACGGGAATATTTTCCATCACAAATTTTGCACTTCGCACATTCATCATTTACTAACACGAAATATTTCCAAATTGCACTGGAAAACTTCTTAGTAGACATTATTTATAATTTGTATCAAAATAATACACAACCGTTATGAACGCGCCACAATGTCACACTAAACCGTAACCAAAACAATAAATACTATCCGCGCAATGCAAGTCGAAACATGTCCTGCGTGCCGTCGCGGCAAGCGTACCGTCGACTATCATTTCAAGGTCGCGAGCGCTGACACTAATCGAATAAGAAAATAAAGATCCGTATCCGCGGATCTTGACACTAAATATCCGTGTTCAGATCCGTATTCGCGGATATACATTTTTAGCGATCCGGCACATCACTAGTACAAATATTCACCATGAGTTCATAGGCGTCACTACCAATGACTGTTATTAATGTCGCTATTCGCATTGCCGGTTTAACATCATTGACGATAATATTGTTCCAAACGGTCAAAAAGAACGTTTGGTTTGGTTTGGTTGAAAAGTATACAGTAGAGAAGAGAAAGAATGTGTGTATTCCTGCGAAGGCGGATCGGGAGCCACTCGAGCTTTATTTTTACATATTGCTTTGAACACCTACAATTTAAATATTTGGCTCTTAGTGTGCTAAATCAAAAGTTACACCGCTGTAATAAGTGGACAAGTTTCCTTCTCCGGTAGAATTTGAATTTTGAGCCTCAGGATCGAGAATGGACTGGTGGATCAGGTGAAAACTCATTTATTTCTGTAGGTGCATTATGATAGTAGTAGACTCTGGATGGCTCTGGGAGAGGTCGGTTACTTGGCGGAATTACCGTTTGAGAAACTATTCTAAGCGGTGTCTTTACTAAACGTTCCATTTTAATGTTACGAATTTCAGCCTGAGAAATAGCCATATGTAAATCTAATTTAATTTTTGTTTGGTCTAATTTCGGTAGCGCTTTGACTGCTTTGCTCATACTTAAGAAAAACATGTCTGTTTCATCAAGTCCAGTTTTTCCAAAATTAGTCTTAGTGTTCCTCATTTCCATGTATGGACGTAAAAAACCCATTTGATCTTCGTATTTCCATGGATCAATCTTGCGTTGCCGCTTGCCCAGATTTAGTTTTTCGTCGTTTTAGTGCACTACAGTATGCGTTGCGTAATTTAGACCAATTATCTTTATCTTTATATTTCCTCCCACGCCAAATTTCTTTTTAATTGGTCTTTATAGTCTTTGCGACACGCTGGGCTAAGTATAATTGCGGCTTTACAATCACCGAGTCATTCTCCTCTTCATATAATTCTATGTTTCATCAATACCTGGTACATTGTTAGTTTTCATCTAACACTGATGATCAGCCATCATCTCCTGATGGATGGATCACAAGTACAGTCTAATAACACCATCTGTAATACATAATACAATATTGTTCTTATATAAAGACATACTTCAAGTATTGTTCGATAAAAGTATTCGTAAGTAAATCAGAACGCTATAACGTATAATATATACATGTGTTTGAAATAGTCAAATAGTTCAGTGGGTCTCTTATAGGCTGCAAGTACTAAGTCATCTTTTAAAATACGCTACATGGTTCTAGGTGCTAACTTCATCTCCCGAGATAAAATCTTTTGTAAGCAGCTACCATTACAGAAGTCGAGGCCTTTGTGTGGTTCATTACCCTCTCAGAATACTTTGTTCCTCGTTTTGTTAATATTTTCTTGCGACCTGGGTCGTCCGTTAAATTAGTTTTATCATAATTGACAATATTACAAGGTTCAATATTTGTTAACGAACTTTCTGGCTCTCGAAAATAGGCTCTTATTGTGTCCGGTGGGATTGCTGTCCTGTTTGTTTTAATATTCTGGCAATTACGTTGAGATATTTTGTCTTTATGCCTTTTAAGAAAACTAAAAACAAAATCAGATCCCGGCAGATTATTTTGAAATTTTAATGTATGTTTATAAACACGAGGCGTTTTGTACCTACAAAAAAAAGAAAACTTAAGAAAGTTATTAATTTTTTATCTACAGTAAGCTGGGTGGTAGCCCTAATAAGACCTGTATACGTATCTATTAACCTCAAATATAGCTAAACTCTTCATGCTGTAAAACTTTTATCCGTAGTAAGTGGGATGGAAATAATAGGCTTTGGGAATAAAAGATTATTTTTATTTCTTACTTTCAACTTGTATACCTTACTCAACGCTTACACCTTTTTTAACAGAATTCGCCATTACAGTTTTGCCGCCATATATATTTTGCAACAATCAATCAGACGCTCTTAAAGACTTACGTTCCTTTACATGCACAAAATTTTAAATATTATTTAATATAAAATTTAAATCCTACGTATATAAAATATTTTACAGTAATACACTAGAAATTACTTTATATAACTTATCACACAATATTTGATACTTCCTAAAGAAAATCGACAACTTTTAACGCACACAAATAGTCACTACAGAACGGTTGGTGTTTATTTATTTATTTATTAAGATCCTCCAGGAGTAAATACATCAACACAATATTAGTAACAATAACAACATATAGCTTAAAACTAAATGCATTACCTTTAAAGGAGAATACCTCATGCAGTGATAGTGGATATAAAAGGAGCTTACACAATAAAAATATGTATGTACATTTACAAATTTAAACATATTATGCTAATTGAAAAGTTACAAAAAAACTTAATATACTTAATAAAATAATTTGCAAAAAAAGAGTTAAAAAAAAAGATAACGAAACAATAACAATCAATTGGCTAATAATTCTAACATATTCTTACGGAACTTAAATAAAGACTCACCAAATGGATTTAGGGAAGCACTGTGCTCGTTTAAGATTTTACAAAAACGTGCCACAGGTGAGTTTAAATGTTTATTATTCACTTTTGTCTATAAAATAAAACAAATAATTTAAATAGATTATTTTATTCCTCTTCAATAATAATTAAAATATCGTCTAGAAACTGTGCCTGGGGTACAATATTTGCCTTTGCCTTTTACCTTGCCGAGTTAAGGTACAATATAATTGATATCGTATAACATACATATATATGTATGAGCACAGCAGCTAACTGTCTTTCTACCTACAATACAGCTGCAAAAATTCTGTACGATAGCTTTGTTCCTCTACGAGAGCTGTCGAATAAAATATAAATATAATGTTTTCCGACTTATATGTCGGGAAGTTTGAGGTTTTTTTTTATTTGGTAACAACTCCCTCTGACATGGTCAGAGGCCTTGTTTACTGTTACTCTTTGTCACAAGTTCTATCACTCATTAGAGCCTTCCATAATTGAATTAAATCTAAGAGATAAAATAATATTACAATAATAATAATTAAAAATTTTGATACAATTGAGCTAAAATTAAATTGGAATAATAATGATAATTAATTAACATTAATTAAAATAGATTATAACATGAAACATTGTTAAATTAAAATTATAATAAATTTCAATTCATGTGGAATAATTATAATTGTACATTACAATTGAATAAAGTGGTGCAATCACTTTATTCAATTGTATGATGATGATGATGATTGAATAAAGTGGTGCAATCAACCTCTTGCAATCTTTCAGTCTCTATTTTGACGATCTTCATGCAGAATCGCTTTAGATACGGCGTAGAGTGCTTATGGGCAATTAATTTTGCTATCGTTGTTTCCGTCAATTTAATTCCAGTACTTATTTCGCGATCATGCACCGGACACTCGAACAAGAGATGTTGCACTGTTTCCGCTACCTTAAGATCGCACACACATGACGGACTGTCTTTCAATTTGAACCTTTGAACGTATGCCGCGAATCTTCCGTGATCCGTCAACACTTGCGCCCACCCAGAAGAATTTTTTTTATGCCTATCCCTCTAACTTGGTCAGAGTCTTTTGCTGCTATCTACATTCATACTAATTCTCGCTACTGTAAGGGCCTATCATGCTGCATTCTATTTCTTTTATACGTCTCATTCATGCCTGGGATCTATCTAACCGTGTGTTACATTTCTATTTTATTTTAAGACTAAAGGGTGCTGTTCCACTTAATAACATCGGAGTCACTTTTTTATTTCGGTACATTTTTTGTTCCTATTCCACTTATAACAATTATTTAAAATTCTTTATTCTTACTACTAAACATTTTCCTTTACTAATATAATTACTATCATTATTAACATCATTATTATCTATACTACATATTATTTATTTATACTCTCTTATCACCCGCTGTCACACTCGCGTATGTGGTCCCCTCTAGCGTTCCCTTGTGTCCTTCTATTGCTGTTCTTAGTTGATCCATCTTCCTATTGTTTTCTTCTATCAGTATAGCCTGCTGATTCATTTTCTCCAACAGCTCTGCGTTTGGGCTATTTTGCGGAGGCTGAGGACTGGGCAGGGGGAGGGGTGTATAGTGTCCCTCCCATCCCTTTCCTGTATTTTTTCCCCTTCGTCACTGCTTAGTAGGACCTCCAGCTCAGTATTCATATTTAGCACTATCTGGTAGAGTCCCTCAATGGCCTTTGTAACCCCCTCCCTTATTTCTGTCTTGAGATTACGAGAGACAGCTAGGTGGGCCTTTGCTGTCTCATAGTACATTTTCGCCTCTCCTGCCGGGGCAGTATACTCTTTTTTTCTTTAGGAATAGTCTTCTTCGGTTGAGGGGAGTGTCTTAACACCATGATCGGAGGGACGCGTCTATTTGTAAATAAGTCTATTCTTAAAACTAGTCTCTATATAATACTATGTGGTTCCCAAGTGCATTTCCTGCTAGTGCTATAGTAACTAATGTTCCCCTCTCTGCGGAAGTCATGGCACTCACTTGTTTCTGTCCTCGTCGAGCAATGACGCGGTCCGGTTTCTGAACAGTCGTGATGCCCGATTCGTCAACGTTCCATATATCCTTTGCTTGCAACTTGTATTTGTCAACTACTGAGGTATAATTTTGGAAAAAAAGTTGCACGTTGGTTCTATTAAAACTTGTAGCTCGAGCGATACTTGTAGGTTGAGGTAGTCTTAGAGAAACAACCGGATGACGCTTCATAAAAGATCGAAGCCAAACCTCTCCAGCCATTTCATGCTCAGTCCAAGAAGAAGGAATTTTTTTATTATATTTAACAGCCAAGCTATAGGCAAAAGTTCTGGCTTCCTTAGTTCTTAGGCCAAAGTTAGCAGCAGCACAGTTTAAAAGATAGTCACACAGTACTTTTTCTTCTGAAGCTGTAAAAACAGTCTTTTCTGGGTATCCAATCAACTAAGAAGGATACAAAAAGAATAGAAGGAGTAGCGGGAAGGGAATGGATGGAAAAGGCTATGGATAGAGAGGTCTGGAAGACGCTGGAGGAGGCCTTTACCTGTAAAAGGGTTAAGAGCCCCAAAAAATACTGCAAATAAAACTTTAGTATCCTTGTTGATGTTAGACACATACGAACCTTATATAATAATTAATTTAAGGGTGACATATTAGTGCCACCGACATGAAATATTAGTGCCAGTAGCCGCTTCATATTAATGTGAATTAACATTCTCTGCAAATGGTGGACATCAAAACGAAAAGTAGAAATAGACTTCAATTACAAGCTGTTTTGATAGTTAATATAACAAAAATAGCAACACAAACCTGCCTTTGAAATATATATATATGCATATGCATGCTGAGTCAGCCTATAATTGTAGTGTGCTTTGTAGCTACATATTCTATATTGTAAAACTTTTAATGTTAATTTAGATCATTGTACATTATGTAATACATTATGTAATAAATAAATAAAAGCCCATCCTTATCAATAAAATTGTGTTTTATTGTAGTGTAGAACTTTACCTTTTTATTTTTCTTTTTCATTATCATGTTTATCCTATAATATCTCCCTAACAATAGCAGCAAATATTTCTGTCACACGGGTCAGTGACTAATTGTTTCTGGGATGTGAAAAAGTCAGTCAACTCATTATCAGATTTCAAAAATTTACTTACTGTTCGACAGGTATTAAAAATAGCAGCTTTTTGTGTAGTGACATATGTGAGTGGTGGTACTTAGGTATGACTCCAGTATAAAAAGCACGGTAGGGACAATAAAGACATTATTTAAATTCCAGATTCTAATTATAACTTCTTTTAATAATAATAATATTTATTTGCTCTGAATGTAGGTACAGAATATAGGTGTATAAATAGATTTTAGTATAAGTTCCAGTACATTCTACCTTAAGGCATGCAAATATAAGCTTAAATTATAAATTAAAATTAACTATTAAATTAAAATTAGAAATTAAATTAACGATGCAATTATAATTCATATGAAATATTTTACAGATGAAAATTAACAATGATAGATAGATACATAATTAAGTTATATATTTTATAAATTTTTTATTCATCAATTTCTTACAATATTATGTTATTTCATTAGATAATCATTTACGGAGTAATAACACTTGTTGACTAGTAAGGAAAACAAGTTTTTTAAATTTTACATAAGTCTTTTATTTCATTCGGTATTTTGTTGTATATAATAGGGCCATGGTCAATATGTTCCTTCTCAATAAGAGTTTTGTAATTGCCCGTACATAATAGATTATGATATTGAGACCTTAGATTTATAGCGCGATTTCTCGTTTCTCTTAATGAAGGGAAAAGGTGCTTATTTGTTTTCACAAAGACTGCAATTTCAAATATATATAACCAAGGAAATGTTAAAAGCTTATATTTCCTAAAAATCGGTTTACAGCTGTCCGTGACCTTCAAGTTGAAAATAGATCTAAGGCATCGTTTTTGATCCTTAAAAATACTTTCCCTTTGACAACAGTTACCCCAGTATATAATATTTAAATCTGTATATTTCTTAATATTTTCCGAAATTGTTTTTAATACATGTCTTTGAAACAGAAATATCAATTAAATAAGCTGGTTTAGATATATAATTTTTGAACTAAAGTTATATCTGATCTATTTTAATGGATAGTTTTAACAGTAAGAATTTCTATATCATATAAAATTAATAAGGTTTTTGTCAAAAGTCTATTTGAGTGTTCTTGATTGCACTGAGACCGATTACTATAAAAATAGAACATTATTTTATTTGTCTTATTCAGTCTAATTAATATTTATTGTCTAGATCAAATTTACTACTATATCCTTTATTGCACTAAAACAAGACAGAAAATAACATAAAAGAAAAAAAAACATACAAAAAGGCTGACTTATCTCTAAAAGAGATCTCTTCCAGTCAACCTATGGAGGTGGGTGATAAGAGTCATACAGCGGGCGATTCAGTGCAGACTTCTGTTTATATACATTATAAAATAAAGATATGCATTACATTATAAAATAAATATATTCTTGAAAAATAATATTTATATAAATAAACATACATACACATATATACATAAATAAATACATATCAACATATACATACATATATACGTAAAAACAATGTAATACATAAATACATATATGAAGAGATCAGTTTATGAATAAGGGTAAACTTGGGCCAGGAAATGCTGTCTTAAGCGTTTTTTTGAACATATCAATACTAGTACTGTCCTGTATGAATTTAGGAAGTTTGTTCCATAGTAGCGGAGCCCGTACTGTGCTACTATAAAAAATATAATTAAATTAAAATTTAAAGCAGAAATTTTGAAAATATAATTTATTATGGAGAATCTGTTTCGTGTGTATGTAGATGATGTGTCGTCCCAGTATTCTCATTTACATTTCTTGTTGTATCTAACTTGGTCACGTCAGTTACCTAAAAAAAAATTATTTTACATCAAGTGAAACTACCCAATTAATCTCACTACTATTCATAAATTAGTACGTCACTTCCTCAGCAAGATTTGTATTTAATGTTTAGTTTCTGGAAAAATTTTCACGCTAAAAACATTTTAGTGAAAAAAATATCGTTTCAATATTATTTTTGTAAACAACTCCGTCTATTTACAGTCACTGTTCTTTTATATTTTTTGTATATGGGTGTTTCTCTGCTATTTAGAAACTCATTACTACAAGACTGTCCTAACCAAAATTTATCAAATGTTGAGAATGTTTGTCAATACAAAGCAAGGTAATAGTATATCAAAAATATATATTTAAGAAACACACACATTTTTTTCTTTGTTTTTGAGGTATGAGCGGTTTTGTGCAAAATCGTGACAGGGTAATGTTGTGACTAACCAGGGGAATGTTTTTATGAACAAAAACTAATATTTTTGTATGTTTAAATAATCAAATCTTTATTTTTATTAGCACTTACAATGTGTAATTATTACTTAAATAATCAACGAGATCAAAACTAAATTCGCTTACAAAATAGAGACATTTTAATAACATTTGTTATAAACTGAACAAAATCAACTTCTTACTTTAACAGTCTTTCTAAAATACTGATTGTTTGACATAAGTCAGCTCTTAGAATGTTAATGAAAATAAAAACAAAAATATTACCTCTGTTATCCTATTATTACAATAAACTTTTTGGCTTACAACTAAGAAACATTTATACTTTTTAGGTAACTTGAAATAATTATCATTAGTGGCACAGTATATCACTAAAAATCAATTTTATCTTTCAGAGAAACATCTCTTATTTCTCAAAGACATGTACTGATTTTCGAAAACTATAAAATAATCTACTTCCTTTAACAGTCACGTTCGGAACAGGCAACTTTTCCAATATTTGGTCAAAACCGACATCAAACATATCATTCTCATCTATTCTAAACGTGTAACCTTTGTTATCACAAATTTTCAGAAAAGTCACTGTTAGTTCGCCGTCCTCATCATCTACTTTATTAACAACAGCAGCATAACGATATTCCCTGTTCCCGACAGTAAACTTAACTAAAACATAATCACCACTGTTATAATAAGTTTGCTGAAGGCCGCTTGTACTAGGCTCCGCAGTATTCTCAAGATCAGTCTTAGTATTTTCAATCGGTCTTAAAAGGACAGTCTGTGTAATGCAGTCATTATTCCGTGGGATTTGAGCTAGCGGGATTTCGTCTTCGGAATCGGAGTCTGTGTAGAAATCCTCGACGTGAAGTTTTGCCACTTCATAGTTCATAACACCTAGGTTAAAATGCTGGCATTCTTCTTCACAAGGGCAGCTTAAGCTCTTCATTATAAGTTTGGCAGTGCCTTGTGGCAAACCCAAAGGACTGCGTGATATCTTTCCCTTAATCTGATGTATTTTAAGGGTGCCATAAAAGCTTTTTAATTTTTTGGCGTCTTTCAGAATATCGATAGCCATTTTTTTTATTGCATCATCGTCAACTGTAAATAGAGTGATTGAAGGACACCTTTGACGTACAGAGTCTATAAAAGATTCCAAACTATCGATATCTCCTCCTGCAGCAACGACAGCATCAGCAGATCTTTTGCACGTGGCGCCAATACCATCTGCGGCACTCTTGCCATGGTCACTCTCTGAAAAATTCCAGGAGAACTTTTCTACATTTGGAACCTCCACATGTAGCCTCGAAGCCAGAATATGGAACATCGTTTTATTTCGATACTGTGTAACGGGTCCGTCGCTCACAAAATGAATGCCGGTAATATGCGATGGTAAAGTTCTAAAAATAGGCTTCAAATGTTCCCAAATAGCAGCAGGTGAGTGTGTAGTATTTTGGGAAACAGTACAATAGGATTTTAAGGCATTTTTAGTGTAAACTACCACGGTATGAAGGCTAAGCTGAAGTCTAGAACCTCCAAAATGATAGGCCTGTATCTCCTCACTGTACTTGGTACAGTAATTTTCTGAAAAGTCCATGAGTATAACAACTTCATTATCATTAAGATTCTCTTTTAACTCTTTGATAGCTGTGTACTGATGAAATATGTTTCTTTCGTGGTTATAATACGCATCCAGTTCATCGTGTAGTTCTTGTATTAATTCACGAGGACTAACCGTAATTTTCTTTTTCACATATTTTGTTATAGATCGTACTTTATTTAACTTTGGATCTTTGTAATCTTGTTTCTCAGCTATCCATTTTTTATACACTATAGGCTTGCTATCATCAAACTCTGGTAATCAGGATTCTTATTGAAACAATGCTGACATTCCCGAGATAAACATTGCTCATCATAACGATTACAGCAAGTTTTTTTCAAGCAATTTATTATGATTATCGTAGCGCAAAATCTTCCGGCAGTACAAGGCAGATAATTTCATATCAATGTTTGCGTGTCTGATACAAAGGCATGTATCCCGTTCATTTATTTTGGGTGTTACCACCCAGAATGGACGCAAACGACAGAATGTCTGATAACTGATTAGACCTGAGTGATTACTCTTAAATTTCTGGTACAAATTGGTCAATGTATCTAGCAAGTATCTCTTTTGCTTGTTGACTCTGTTCTTGGTTACACATTCCCGTTTTCCTGCACCAATTCTGCTATTATCATCATTTTCATAAAAATTTTGTACTATCTTCATATGTTCGGATGCAATAAGTGGTAGTCGAGTCCGTGTTGTGGGTAATAATGATAGATTTTTAATTTTCTGAAGCCTCTTATAGGACACCACACTTTCTTGGCTCCTCCATAACTTATATTTTTCAACCAATTCACCTGATATAACTTTTCCAAAAATATGTTTCTCTTTTTGTGTTTGTAATCCTGCATAGTTTTCTTTTAATTGTTTATTTAATACTTCCCCAAAAAGTGCCTTCTTAACAACGTCTTTGCGAGTTGATGGAGTGACACACATTCGTGTTAGTTTTGTGTTAGGTGTCTCATCTTTTTTACCGTTTTTATTAAGTTTTTGTTCCAACCGTTGTAATCTTTTCTTATATTTTTCCAATTTCTGTTTGTATTGTTGAATCTTATTGTCTTTATCTTTCAATATCTTTGCACGTTTCTTTCTAGCCTGTTTCTTTCTTGCCTCAACTAATGCATTTTCTGACGACCTTAATGGCGCCGGACATTCTAATGTTGGGCCAGTAGTAGAATCTGGTGTATTTTCCCTGACAAAAGTATTAGTTATTTCTTTCATGGCCCTTTTTTTTGACGATATTTAGTACAGCGCTCTTTCCAAGTCTTTTTAGCAGCCCTATGCTCGCGACGACTCATATCCTTAACCAATTTTATGCTCCCTTTTTCTTTCTTCTTTTGGTATTTCAGCCTTTCTTTTTCTTTCATTTCTTCTAGTTTTTGAGGGTCATTTTTAAGGCGTTGATATCTCAATTGTTCAGCTATTCGTTTTTGTTCTAATATTTCTTCTCTTGTTTTGGGTGGCTTCTTTTTAGGTGGCATTTTGAGCTATAACCTACGAAAAAGAACGATAATTATATTATTAACGCTGAGGAAGATTGATGCGCTATCTAGCAATGAAGTCTTTACAAAACTTAAAAAACATTCCCCTGAGGTAAGAAACACTCCCCTGTGCAAATAAATGACAGGGGGATGTTGACCAGGGGAATGTTTTTTTTTAACTTGAAAACCAAATAACACAAAATCATTAAAACATATCACATTTATAACACAGATGTGCAGACATGATTGCTAGTAAAATAATGTAAACAAATTATCTTATTTAAAACTCTTAAAATATGAAAACAAATGCTCACCAGTGGAGTGTTCGTACTAACGGCCGCGACGCGTGGTTCACATCCAAACACAGTGGTGCTACTGACAAAATGGTGGCTGTCTATTTACATTGACAACCGAACGAACTTCACACCGTTTGCGTTCCATTTCACCGTTGAAATGTTTTAGACTAATAACGTAAGTGATTTTCGCGCCGTTTTCAAATGTTACCAGGGTAGTGTTTTTTAAAATTTGAGGACAAACTTCGTAAATTTTTTTTCAAATATTTTTTTATTATAGGCATGTAATTTGTAATTTAAAATATGCCACAGTCTTCTACAATTACATATTATTATCATTTAGTAACGAATTGACAAGTATTAAATATATAAATGGGTATCAATACTTTCAATTCTGGAAAAGGGACATACCAGGGGAGTGGTTTTTGAGATGTATAACATTTTTTTTCTCGAAAATTATTATATTAAATTATATAATGAGCAATGGTGAACCAAGAATACCACATTTATGTTCATATTAATCCTAAACATTTTTAAATTATAGTACTTATTCTAATAAAATTTGCTTGGGACAGTGATTTTCCATTTAGCAGAGAAATGCCCATATGTTTATCTATAAATTTATATCGTAATAGCTTCCTGAATGAAAAAAACTCGTACCACATGGTCTTGATGTATAATAGTTGTACTAAGTCTTGATCCTCCATCATAAGATAGCGTGGACGTAGGAGCTACGTTGTCCGGCAACAAATGACTAACTAATCCGTGAATGACACGTCTGAGAAAGGCATACAAATGTTAATAACAAAACAAAATGGACAGAAAATATATATATCCCTTTATTGCACAAAAACAAGACAGAAAATTACGTAATAGAAAATAAACAAACAAAAAGGCTGACTTATCTCTAAAAGAGATCTCTTCCAGTCAACCTATGGAGGTGAGTGATAAGAGTCATACAACGGGCGATTCTGTGCAGACTTCTGTTTATATACTTGCATACATTATAAAATAATATTTATATAAATAAACATACATACACATATGTATGTTATATAAATAAACATACATACACATATTTGTATATATATACATAAATAAAACAATGTAATGCATAAATACATATATGAAGAGATCAGTTTCTGAATAAGGGTAAACTAAGCAAAATTACTATAGATTTTTCTCATAATAAATAATATTTTTTTAAGTTATAAAAACATACGACGATTTTTGTTATCGAATCTGGAACAGCTAATTGAATTTATAAATATAACGATCATTATTTTTCTAATCAATATTTCCAAAAAATATATACTAATTTGAATTGGCAGACCCTGGCGAAAGCTGGGAGGTTGCCAGGAAGAAGAAGAAGAGTATTGATTGTATTGTATCATATTTTTTATATATATATCAATATCTATATTCTATAACATTAAACCTATAGTATCATTTTTACGAATTTATAATGTTAAACCGTAAAACAAACTCCTGAACTAGTTAGCAGCATACATACACACATGTACAAAATGTTACATTCTGACTCACCCAGCATATTCGAAACCCAATTTTTTCATATCATTTCTCTGGTCCAAATCTAGGTACATATGGAATTTTTTATACTTGTCCAAACTTTGAATTCTGCGTTTCAATCCTTTTTTGATTTGTCGTCTTCTTTATATATATAAAAAAAACTTGTATGTGAGCTTACAAAATATTATCATTCTGATTTGTGTTAATCATATTATTTTAACCATTATTATGTGCCATTAATAAATTTTCTTCTACTACATAGTTATAATTTTTGGTAAGTTATATTATGAGGTCTTAGAGTTTCGCAATTATTCATTTAAATTAAACCAATATTTTCGGATTACTATGAGTATTTTACTATTATCAAAAACTATATACTCCCGACGTTTCGGTTACATTTCAGAAACAATTATCACGGACAGACGAGATGGCATTTTTAGTAAGAGTTACTTATACTGTAATTGTGAGGAGCTCTCACCTTAATACAGGCTGGCTAATACTTCTTAAAGATACGGAACCATTGCCTCCGTAAATGTCTAGTATCCTCTCATAGAGTTTCGTGTACCAGTAGTGGGAAATACTGTCAGTGATCCTCTTTCGATTGCTATTTAGAAGGACCATCTATATTAAACAACACATAAAAATTTAATTACTAATACCTTTGTAATTGCGAAAAAAAATCAATACTGTACGACCCCCTGGTCCTCTATGTAAGAATAACTAGTCACTGGCTCACTACTACCCCGCCTAGAGCGACGCACGTCCCCGTTCTGCTCCGCGCTAGTCATTAGACTGCCGAGCGCATGCCGCCCCCTCTAGTGGGGTACGTGAAACAGTGTATTGTATATATTGTATAGATACAAACACTACAAATGCCACACTATTGTTTTACAAAACAAAACATAGGATAAAATATTTACTTAAAAAAAAAAAATCCAAATAAGTGAGATTATACTACATTGTTTAAGGAATTGCAAAACAAAATTATGATTAATAAAATATGAATAACATACTTCATCTTCTAATATCTTCAGGTATTCTGGGGTACGCCTGAATCTTTCTATAATAGACTTTAAGTCACTTTTGTAAATATATTGGGATTCTTGCTCGATGTTATAACGACGACAATTTGATATATCCAAAGAAACTGGAAGAAAATCATAGAAACTTTTACTTGTTTTTTAATTATTTTTTTAAATTTATTATACATATTTTACAATACTTTTTTAACACTAATATTGATAATGGTTCTTAATCTTATTTGTGTTATGAGACAATAGCATCAAAACAAAATAATTATTTAATTATCTTACGATATAAAATGGGGTAAAATACATTTTTTAAGCAATTGGCTATAAATACATAATATACAATATTTTTTAATAATAATAATACAATATCTTTTATACATTATAACTCGCTAATTGAACTACACAATTTGTTTTCTATATATCAAACTTCAGAATATTAGTTTCGCTTATCTCATATCTTTAAATGATAAATTCTTGTATATACATGTATATATAATTGGAATCTCTGAATCGGCTTCAACGATTTTCATGAAATTTATTACATAGAGGGTTATTTTAGACAATGTCATTTTATGAAAAAAAATTACAAAAAGGCGTTTAAAATATGACTCCTCCTGACATCTATTGGCGAATAGTAATACTTGTTGTTAATTGCGTTTACTAATTGCTTTAACGACTCAACAGCAGATGGCGTTATTAAGTATCAGGAAGTCAATGAGTGTTTGAATTGAGGTTAAACTATGAAATTAATTGTTGATTTATATTGTTCTGTGTCTTCTTAATGTGTTCGCTTAAAAATGCCTAAACGAAATAAAAAACACAATAAATACTAATAATTCCTTAATACCAAACAAAGTTCGGTAACCAGATATTGATTTGTAAATTAGATATTGTTTTAAAATAATAAGAATTTTCAATGCAAAAACTACAAAGAATTTGTGATGAACAAAACACTAAAAAAATAATGTAATTCTCACCTATTACGATAAAAACTATAGTTTTTAACATCCTGTTTCAAGTCTAAAATCCAATTATTATATCACAGTTAAAATGCTTTGTGGATAATCAATTACATCATGTTTTACCACCGCAATTTTGATATTAGCATTTCAACAAAAATCATAAAGAAACTTATTTTTAATATACTTTTTAAAATGTTGTAAACTGTTGTTAACTTTAAAAGACAAATTGGAATAAAAACCAAAGTATAAGTATCCAAAAATTTTGAACGAGTAATAGATTCAAATAATAATAATAATATCATTTCATATATATAAAATTGAAAATAAATATATAGACCATAAAATGTTATTGCTCTTTTGATCATAACGAATATGTTACCAAACTTATCGTTTATTTTAGGTGAGTTGTAAAAAGCATACTTTATAAGACTAAGATCTGTCTTAAATAAACAATATGTAACTCTCATATCGTCCCTCAAGTTACAAAACCGCTTAAGTCATTTTTACCAACTGTACAGGAGACGAAAAAAACTATCTACCTTAAACTATCTGTGTGTTTTTCTATTGCTTCTAAATACATACACTAGTTAGCGGTGAAGAAATAACTTTTTATACATATTTTGACGAGCTCGGTTCGACGCCCAATGCACAGCTTCTTCCAAATGCATTAAAATGTAAAAACTGACAATTTTCGACTATTTTGGTGATTATATTATTTCTCCTTTTACAGCAATATGTTATGTTTTCAAATGGTCTCAGTCTCATTTTTTACACGGCGACAATAAATTCTTTCATCTAGTAGAGAATAGAGAGGAATTGATAAATTTTATTAGATCTCTTGGACCTGATGCATACAAATCCGGAAATAATTCAGGTATACTTTATTTTTTTTAAAATAAATATATTTTTTTGAGTCCTATTTTACTGTATATATTGTAGATAACGCAAACGACGAAGAAAAAGAGAAAAAATTACAAGCAATGCTGCGGTTGATAAAAAAGAATTTTAATGCTCAAAAAAATTTAGAGTTTTTAGAGAAAAATCCCGTAAATTCGGGTGCAAGAATTTATTTTCTCAATAATCCTACAGTTTTAAGTGAATATTTGGGACATCGGGAAAAAATGCGACGGTATGTGTTTAGTATGCATAGTTCGTATTATATGTTGTGGGTTGTCATAAATTGTATATCACGTATGATGATCATAAAGAAACATAAAAAAATCTCTTCTTTGGAAACTTAAAGTAATAATTATTAATATAACCAATAAAAGTAAGATCTGCCTTTTATGTAAGGTTACTTAAAATTATGAGTCATCTTTTTTGATGTGATTAAAATAAATTATTATCCCATCTCAGCGCAATTTGCAATACTTTGTTGAAAAAATACTTGGATATTTATTACAGGTTTTCAAACCAAAATACACGAAGAAGAAAATTTAATTTAAAAAGCAAACTAAGAAATATAAGAAGGGACGCTATGTTTAGAGTTGGTAGGTACTTTTATGCAATGTGTTAATAAATTTTACCTACATTAAAAACAATAGTATTTTCTATGATATATATAAAAAAAACTTTCAGAATCTACCGGTTCGGATGGCGTGGACGCGGTTATAAATAAAATGTTAAAATTTAAACCAAAAAATACAAAATATAGGCCAAACAAATCAACCAATCAAGATATATACGAAAAAAGTGGAGATCAAAATATAGATAGAGACTTAGCTGACGAAAAAACGGAACAAGAAATAACGAAAAAGAGATACAAAAAGAAGACACGTGAAAATATACTTTCGGATAATGATTTTAGACCACAAAAACACAATAAGGACTACGATTATAAAGACAATAATAAAAATGAAAGAAAAAGAAAGAAATATGTTGATGATGCTATAAATAATGATTTATGGGAGACTAAAATAGTAAATTGGGATAAAACTACCGCAAGAGATTATTCGAATGAGTACAAAAACAAAAAATCACATAAAGAAAGTTACAAAGCATTTCCAGAGAAACGAAAACCTAGCTACAACCCCAAGAAGGAATATGTTAAAAACGATTTCCATCCGTATGGGCGGACTTCGATTCCTTTCATCGGGAAAAGAGGAGTTTATGATGAAAAATAAATGCTCTTTAAAAATGATAATATATCTTTTTAACCTATTGCGATGATAGGTAGGTTTCAAATGTGTATAAGAATAAATTGTATATGTTAAGTTTGTCTTTACTATATATTGGCTTTCTTTCTGAATTTACATATTTTCCTAAATCTGCTTAAATCTTATGTCAATATACAGGATCACAACAAACTTAAAAATGAGGTTGTTATTTAAAGGGCAATGTCCATTTTTGGCCTGGCGTGAACAAGCTGCTATCAAAAAACAAGTTTATGAAAAAGAAAAATATTTTTTTTAGCTGACCATTCTAATGTTGTTTGAGTGTACATTTGTATTTTATTGAAAAAATATTTTTAAAGTATCTTCATTGATTTGCTTTATTGATCCACGTTTTGTGTTACCAGCAAGATCAATTAACGATTGCGTCAAATCGAATCATCTCGCAGTACTTAATACAACTATAAGTATTTAATACAAAAAAAAATTAATAATATTTGTTTTTAATTAGTTTCGTCATTTAAAACGTTTTATAAACTGAAATATGAAGAATGTTAAACGTAATCATATCTGTTTTCGATGGATTTTTTAATGATTTTTTCTATTGCAACACAGTTTTATTAAACAAAAAAAATACAAATTGACATTGATATGTCACAGACTGATTGTTTACATTTGCTTAGTTTACCTTCATTGAGAGTGTTGATTTATTATGGATTTTCTTTCAACGATTGTTTATTCATTGTGGACACCGACCTATCTTTTTCCAATGACCCCTGACCCCTTCACATCTACGGACCCCGAATTTCGCTCAAACGATGACCCTGGCTTTTGTATTATGGACTCCGATCAAGGCATAAACGATGACCAACACTCACGTAATATGGACCCCGAAACTAGCTCCATCGCTAACCACGGCTTTAATATGGACATTGAACAAAACCAAAGCGTGTCTCATGATAGTCTGAACACAGAAGAAGTGACTTCTTACCAATCCGTATCTCTGAGATGCATAAACTGTGGAACTGATTTGATAGAGGTTCAGGTTCAGTCTATTATAAGACAGTGGATAGCTCCTCGACGAGTAAGTGTCAATTTAATTAATTATTTAAATCACTCGTTTTTTAATACATATGTATTGTATATGCTATTCCTATAATGCAATATGAGGTTTTATCGTTTTATATAATTATTATAATCCTTATATACTGTTGTATTATAATAAATGAAAATATGTTTACTCCTAACACATTACCTGACTTTGTTATCGAAAATAATTTAAATAGAAGGCGGGCAGATTTTCAACCTATAAATGTAACCATGGACAGTTTCATATTTCCAAGAATAGAATATAATGATCTTATATTAATTGCATGTGGAACATACCAACTAAAACAAGCTTGTTCGTATTATGGGCAGCACATAAGAGGCGATGGTTCCTATACTATAGATGTAAGGTAAAAGTACCAGTAGATGACCACTTAAGGAGACAGAATATTCTTTTTAAATGTTTGAGTTTAATTATCATATGAATTCAGTAAGTTTCTTTTTTGGGAAACCCTGTGAAAAGTGTTTTAACATATGAACTAGTATTTCACCACGTAAAATGGACGAATAAAATTAAAAAAAATTAAAAATATTCTAATGTTAGAAATTTAGTAGTTGACCATCTAAAAACTAGAAGATGACCATATTTTGCATCAGTAGTTGACCACTCAGATGCTACAATTTTAATTGGGTTATTTGTTAAATAAAAAGCAAAATAAGACGAAAAGAAAACGTTTTATTTGAAATATAATAATAATTAGGCCTGGACACTATATTCCAACTCCTTATACACACGTTTGTACCATTCTGGTAGGTGATCACCTGTTACCTTGGCTCTCGATGCTGTCAAATTTTGTGATATCCTCTTGGAAATGGTTAAATTACTCCAAATAAAGGCCTTTACCCATGTTCTACCTGGTCTTCCATGCTTGAATAAGACACATGGACGTTTTATTTCCTTTAAGTATTTCTCTACACTCACAATTAACTGTTCGGTTGTCACAGGAAAACCCGCTTTTGCCATTTTTTTGCACCCAGTTGCATATTTTATGCTCCTCTTCTGGTGTAAGGATGGATGTCGGACCCATTTTTCGTTCCATCGGTGACTTCCCTTTTACTTTATTTGTAAGCGTTATTCTTGGTACACCGAACTTTTTGCAGCCGTTCGTATTGGTGTTTTATGAAGACGAACATCGTTCACTGCTGCAAGCATTGCAGCTGCAGTATAATTTAGGAATGCGCCCCTTTTCCCACGCATCTACAAGATGAAAATTGGTTTTAGTAATAAGTAAACCATAGCCATAAATTTGTACCATACAGTTAGTCAACTACTAAAGAAAATCAATATATTGTTAAAGTAAATAAAATAGTTTATTTTAATTAATTATTATATGCAGCATATTTACAAGATACAGAACATAATCAAAAGTTGACCACCATGGTCATTTACTAGAAAATCATAGTCAAACGGAATTAGTATTGGACCACCCCCACATCTCAATTTTGTCAACAAATCTTCAAATTTTAATTAGCCTGTCATATAAATAAACCATAAACGAATAAGAAACGAAAAACACTTACCGTCAACAAGGTGACAAAGTTCCTAATATTTAGCTTCAAACTTTTTCAATCTTTGCGAATATTGTAACAACAAACGAATTTATTGATTTTATGGTCCGTCACTCAACAAACAACTGGCAGCCACTTTCTATATTATACAGATATGGATGCGCAATTTTCGCTCTTAGTTGACCAGATAGCAGATCTGACTACTTATTAACGAATAAGTTTTAAAAATTGCCGCGAATTCTTATTATAACGGTTTATGTGCATTAGTGGTCAACTACAGGTACATGGTCAACTACTAGTGAGTTTACCTTATGTATGTAGAAATATAGCCAGCGACCTATTGGTTGACTACCCAATTCCTTTGGCCAACTGCAGATTATTGCGTGGAAAAATACAAAGCAGACATGTAAGTCGAAAAATATATTTTATATATGTATTATATGAAAATAATTACGATGGTAAGGAAGCTATAAAAGAATATTATTGTAATTGCATGGTTGGCCGAAGGACAGTGGGTTGCTGTGCTCATATAATGACTATTTTATGGTTTTAAGTTGGGCAAGGTATCAGGAACACATTTCACCACCTGTAATGTCTCAGAATAAAAAAAAATCATAAAAAATGTTGTTTTATTTCACTTTAACCTGTTTTTCCTCACATGACAAAAATCTCTTTTTAAACATTTTGATACAAAATTAAGTTCATATTCTCATTATTACTAGTTAGTGCTTTTAAACTAATTACAAAAAAATATGATAAAATGTCTGTTCACGTCAGGCCAAAGTCCCCGTACTAAGTGGACAATCTCGTTTGTGTTATTTTTTTTTAATCTTGTTTATTTTATAAGTCATACATTCAGAGATTAAGGCGACTTAAATATAATTACAAATACAAACAAAAATTCTTATACTATAAGTGTTAACATTTGAAATTATTACTTAATGAGCATTTTTATAATAGTCAGATCTAAGATTCAATGAGTCTATGATGAAACTTACAAATCTACCACTATGTTCGGCTGTGAAACTTGAACTTAAGATTTGATGGAGAGAGAAGAGCTCACCCCTAGAACATCGAGTTTCATTTAGGAAATCCAACCTAGATTGTTCGTTGATTAATCAATTGCATATTCTTCATCTTACATTTTCTTTAAATTTGAAAATGCTTAAGCAAAGCTCAGTTTTACAAGATGGTGAGTTACTAGCATCGAAGATTATTAGATTCTTATTGAATTCTTCATTTATATCAGTTACCATATATACGAGGGTGGTCTGAAAAGTTTCCGACCTAACATAGATACAAGATTTTTTTCTTAAATTCTTTTTTTCTACATAGTCTCCTTGTAACTCTACACACTTCTCAAATCGATGCTCCCATCTCTTTAATCCAAATAGTACTCGGCATTCTTCTCTGCAAAATAATTGTTCACGAAGGTAGCTCCTCATTTGACAAAAATCTTTGTACTCCGAGCGCAGTTTTTAGTTGAGGGAACAGAAAGAAGTCGGCTTGGAGCTAGATTTTTCGAGTAAGGTGGATGGTAAAGCTGTTCAAACCATAATTCATGGATTTTCGCCATGACAACCGTTGAGGTGTTAAAAAGTTTAACTTATATATTGTCAAAAAGTTTATTTTTATAAAAATTAATTGATGTAATTAAACATATATATAAACTATAACCGTGAAACTTATTTTTAAGTTATAATAGTTTTTTGTATTATATTAGTAAAATAAAATAAAAATTATATTCATTTTAATTTTTTTTTTGACGATGGGCGTGTGGTGTATGCATTAAGTATAAGTAGTATGTAATCTTTATTTAATCGGCGGCACTGACTCTTGAAATGTCCGATCTTTTTGCAATGATAGCATCGAATTTGTTTCTTCTGTATTTGACAATTGACATTTCCACTGACAGTTGACCTTGACATTTAATTTTTGCTACTGCCACTGTGCGCCTGTAGGTGGCGTTTCTGTGCATGTGCAATTAGCGTGCCTTCTGACTTAACCTCAAAATCCGAACTCATGTCTAGTAATTTAGTTTTGTGTCTGTTCTTTCTTTTTTATTTTCAATAACTTTGCATTAATTAACGATACATTTGAACCAGAATCATAAATTGCTGTAACTTTTAAAGTGTCATTTAATAATAATTTAATTTTTATTAATGGTGATACTTCTAGTTTTTTGGATTCCCTTTATTAAGTTCAACTTCTCATTCAGAGTTATTAACACTTTTCACTACATATTTTTGATTCTTTCCATTGAATCAGCAGTTTTTTTCAGGATGAAAACGTTTCCCTTTTTTCTCATTGATACAAATTGTAAGATTTATTTTCTTTATTTCTTTTTGTTTTTCTTGCAGAGTGTATGTAGTTCTTTTTGAGGTTATGCAAATAATGTTTGATTTTTCATCTGGTGATGGTTTCACACGAAAAACAAATCTTAATTTCTCCATATTTTTTGTATTTTATTGCGGAAAATGTTGACGAAATAATTTCTAATAATTTTCTGAAAAATATTATTTATTTATTCTCTTCACACTACATCAGTTTTTATTACAATTAATATATTTGTAAGACTAAGAATGCCTTCATCAGAACTCATCTTGAGCGGGTGAACAGAAAAATCACAAGTCCTTGTTACGATTACAATTATTTAATAAAATACACGGTGGAATGGATAATGTACAGTCTAATTAATGCGACACCAACTTAATTGAAACTTGGGTATTGGTGGTATCTTGGACTAATTACAAGACGAACTTATAATAATAATAAAGCCCTTTATTTCCGAAACTTACAATTTACAAAAGTTTACACAAAAATTACGTTGAAAGTAAATATAAATTTTACTAAATAATATCTCTTAATTCGGTGTGCCTTATTGCAAAGGCCTCCTCCAGTTCTTTCCACTGCTGTCTGTCTGGTGCTATTTTGGTCTATAAGGGCTTGAACTTATAATACTGATGTCTATAAAAAAAATTCCAAAAAAATCCTTATTCAAAATTCACAATTTTACATAAAAATAAACGCAATGTACCCGGTACCCGCATGGTGAATCCATTAGATGCTAAGAGGTTTCGTCTCTCCAAATAAATGTTTTTTTTCTCATGCATTCGTTTCTGTAATATCTATTTCCATTACGAGAAATATAATTATAAAATATCTCGTAAAAATAAATCAAATCCATTGGTGCGTGTTATTTATTATTTGAATTGAAGATTGTGTGTATTCGTAACATGAATATTTTATATTTGGTATTTTTTTTCGGTACGTACATTTTATAAAGATAATAATTACCTTACATAATGGCAAGATAAATGATTTAAAATTAACCTTAGTATATAGCTTGATCCAAAAATAATTGAAATTTGAATTTTACTTATAAAAAATAAACAGAAATATTGTTATAAAAACATAGTAATTTAAAATTTTTGAATAAAATAGGATTCAGTGCAATAATTCGAACACGTGACCATAATATCATTATTTCTACTTTTATAAGATAATAAAACGAAAAGGAAAATATTTTTTGTTAAAAAGAAGTTTTAAAGGGCTCTTCCCTTTAAAATAATAAACGTTTGTTAATTTTGCTCCAGTAAGATTTATTACAACCGTATTCTAAAATACATCGTACATAGTAAGATATAAAATTTTTATGCATTCAATACTATTAAAAGTTTGACATATACGTTTTATATAGCCTAATTGCTTATACGCCTTATCAGTAATGAGTTCTTTATGCTCTGACATCAATAGTTTAGAATCTAATTGAATTCCAAGGTCACACACTGATTTAACGTCTTGGATGGGCTTGTTATCAATATTATAGTTATATTCAATACTTCTATGCTTCCTAGAAAATGTTATTTTTCTGTTTTTATAACACTAATCGTTATTTAATTTTTTTCCTGTGTGTATTAACTATGTGTCAAGAATAAATGTACGATATAAAATGCTAATTATATCCAATTAGATCAACTTGTACCTTCTACCTTCTACCTGGCAATTTCCCAGCTATAGCCAGGGTCTGCCTTACTTGTTGTGAATAGTTTTTGGCTATTTGTTTTTACGACCGGCCGCGGCCGCCTGCCTGACGTCAACCCTCTTTTGGGAATCAACATTAATCAGTGATGTCTAAATACTCTTAGAAAGTACATATGATTCGGAAAAATCACATTGGTACTTGCCCGGGCCAGGATCGAACCCGCGCCCTCGGCGACGAGAGGCGGGCCCTTTAACCACTGAGCCACCACTGACTAATTAGATCAACTTGTATTAATAAAAAATATATTTTAATAATTTCAGCCTGCCTTTCATCATCTCTACAGAAAAATATTATAAAAACGAAATTGAAGGTTGTCGATTGTGCAAAAATCAAATGTCCAGCAATAGACGATCCAGTGTGTGTTAAAATTAAATATAAAAATTCTAAAAACTACGAATACGTCATCGCGGTTAATAAATGTGAAATAAAATACGCTACTTGTCAGAAAGGTAAAGGTTTTAGATTGTTTTGGGAAAACTTATTGAAGTTTTAATGTAACTTACTTGAGATTTATGAGTAAAGATAATATGATTATAATTTTTTGAAAGTCAGTAAGGGGGGGTGATAAAGAGGGAGAGAGAACGAGAGTGAGAGGGAGAGAGATATATCATACTTTTTTATTTGTATTTTGTTATTTGCATTTTTGTATTATTATGTTTCATTTATTTTTGTATTGTATTGTCCTATTATCCAGTATTCTACATATAAATGACTTATAATTTCCCTATACATATTAATTAATTTAATAATTATTCATTGTGTACTGGGCTACTGATTACGAAAGACAATAAAAAAAAATTGAAAAATTATTTTCTAAAAAAATATCTTGATGAAAATACCAAGGTACAATTATTATAACATAGTTATTGTTCGAATTATCTTAAATATATAAACAATATATGTTAGTTATTTAATAATATTTCTCGCGACATACAACATTTCTTTTTTGTACGTCATGTGTAAAAAATTATGCTCTTTGTGGTTAAAGAACTTTATTTCCTCATAAAGAACATACAATGTTCACTTAAATGAGATATATTACTTAATTAACAATTCAGTATAGTAGTAACGACTTCTACAATTCAAGAGTAGTTAATCTAAGTGCTTTTTACAATAACTTAATAATTTCTTTCTAAAAATCGTAAAGGTTTTTTCATTAAAAATTTCATTAGGTAAGCTATTATATAGTTTTGCTCCCTCAAACTGTATAATTTTAATTCCGTATTTGGTCCTGGTCTTGGGTAATACAAGTGCGTTTATTTATGCTCTTTGTAGTCAAGATAATTAGTCTAGCAATAAACAAAAAAATATTGTCTATCTTTATTTTTGTGAGGTTTTGAAAATAAATATTTTCTTATATGAATAATATTTTCTTTTCAGATGTAGAAGCTGTTATGGTGCCTATGGTCAAGTGCCATAACTCAAGTGACGAAATCAAGTGTTAGTTATAAAATATTATTTTATATATTAATAAAATGACCAAAAAATCTAATTGAAAATTATCCAAGATATTAATGCTTTGATACCACGAAGTTCAAATTCAATAGTTAATAGTTAAATTAATTTACAAGTCTCTATATTGTTAGTGTTGTTTTGGTATTTATAAAAGTAAAAAAAAATTAATTACGAAAACTATATAAGTATCATATTTTGTATCAAATTTTTCGAATTTATTTTCCAGATAAAAGAAACAAAAGAGATGTTGAAGGTTGGTGAAGTTTTCCTTATTTTATATAACTCTTTTTAAGGTATAATTCATTTTTAAACTATTAATATGGTACATAAAAATTATTTACTTTATGAGACATTATTTGTCGTGCTATTGTTGTTTTTTGTTAATAAAATTGTTAATTCCTCAATTGTATTATAGGCGAAACTAATGAAGATTTTACTGGCGAGGGTAAGTAGTTCTAACAGTATTATAACATATTGGTAGACAGAGTAAATGAAAGACTGGTTTTTGTTTATTAGGTACGAAACTCAATGCAGATTCAGATAAAAGCAGAGATATAGAAAATGATGATGTTGATAACGAAACGGTTTTAATGGCCAACGAGACTAATGATGGGTTTGATAAAAATGGGGAAAGCGATATAAATTACGAAGAAGGAGGTGGAAAAAATGGACAATGGATAGCTGTTGTCGACACAAAAGTATTAAACGACAAACAGACAGAAGAAAATGAGGTTGAATTGGATGGTGAAGATAATACGAATGAGGCAGGAAATAAAGAAGATGATTTAAAAAAACCCGTTACGAAAGAATTAAAAGATTATGACAGTAACGATGACCCAGAAGCTAAAGATGATAATGAGGACAATAATGATGAGGTAAGCTTAGAATGAACGTAAATATTAGAAAATAGTTCTCTTTAAAATTTAAACTCCTTGTCTTATTTTGAAGAAATTTGATAAACATCCATTTTTTCATTCTCATTATCAACTGTCAATAACTTTCTTGTGTAAATTAAAATGATGATTTAATTAATAACCGATTTCCGCGTATGATATAAGTCGTATTGCTTTCTGTGGCAAGTTAAAATTGCATTATTGCATTTTAAATCAGAGTTTTCAACAGGATGACTACAGAAATAAAGAGTACGGGGAAGAAAATCTAGTCACTGTTGGCAATTTTGGGAAAGACTATGACCAACAAGAGGAAGAAGGTAAAATAAATAATAGACTTCTGATTCTTACTTACTTTAATATGGGTTTTTTTAACATCAAGCGTTCAGACTCTTTCACAATTGCATTATTTTTGTTGGGCCATGTCTATGGCCGTCAGTAACTACCTTCAATCAAGTAGACCATCTCATTTGCCACTTTGGTTCAAATAAAATAAAATCTTTTAGAAAAAACATATCATAGACTTGTTTTCTAAATTATTTAAAAAATTAGGCAAGATGCCACAATATTATTAGTAATTGCATCTGAAAAGACATGAATAAGTGAAATTATCTCCCACATTCAATATTTTGGTATTATTTCAGCGGATTTAGAGGAAAGTAGAAAAGATTGTCCTACAGTCTGTCCCTCGCGCGACGTGATGGTCTGTGCTAAATGCAAACACCAAATACACAGAACGTTTCTTAGCGCATGTCATCTCAGAATGTTTGCTTGCCAGCATCCGAACGAGAGTAAGTTTAATTAACTATATTCTCTAGAGGGTACTTATAAAATATTTGTGATATGACCTATGTTAGGTTTTAGAACTGAAAATTTATGTCTATAGATAGTTTTATGTTCTCTCAGAGTTAGAGGAATTTAATCTTAATTTTAAAACATAACTATGCTACAATATCATCGTTTTATTTAAAAAAGACATGGATCTTCCTCCCGAGTGGCCGTAAATAATCAAATATTGTAGTTTATTAAGTATTTTTTTCTTGTTCGATCGAACAGAATTAAATAACTTGTGTCCGTCTCCTGGCTCTAAGCTACCTGCCCGTCAATTTTCAACTACATAATATATCCCTACAGCCGTTCTTGAGTTATAAATAGTGTAACTATCACAACTTTACATATATAAATATATATGGACAAATTACATTTAATTTTACATAAAATATTGAAGTAACCGAAATATTTCAGAGTTAGAACTAGTTAAACGGAAGCCCTGCATGCAGTCCGGGCCGTTTTTATCTAAATTCGAGGACACGAGAGGCAGGATCCATGAGTCTAGAGAAGATGATGAAATACAGAAATTCATATTTTGCAGAGAGAACAATCTTATAAACAAAAGTAAAGTATGATTTTTTGTCATAAACACATTTTTTTTTGTTTTTTACATACAACTTGATAGCTTCTAACGATTTCTCTTTGAGAAATAAAAATAATTTTATTTTTAAAAATCATTATGTTACATTTAGTGACGACACATACATTGAGGAATGTTCACATGTGTGTGTAATGCTTATTTTTGCAAAAAAAAATTACTTTGGGTTCTTTTCGTCTCAATAAACTTTTAACAGGGGAATTGCAAGTTTTTGCTTCAAGAACTAATATTATTTCCTATTTCTTATATACAATTATAAACATTTAATTGTGATAAATTTAAATAAAATTTATTTCTTGTTTCAGACGATACTCGCTGCAACTTTGGAAAAAATAAAGAATAAAAAAATATCTATTTCTTTTATTTTATCTGGTTCAAAATATTTTCCGTTTATTTTTAATCTGCTGTTCGTTTGTGTTATTTTGACAGCGCTAATGTCAGACTCGCTGTCATATTTCTGGTTGTCACTGTCAATGTCTGCTGTAATGAGATCGTCTTCGGGGTGATAAGGGTTGTTTAAACTTCTAGATAATTTTGATACAACTTTGCTTTCTAGAGAACGTATTGTAAGCACTGAAATAAGGCATAATTTATAATAGGAAATTGGCCACTGATATACATAGTTAAAAGGCCCGCCTCTCTCGCTTGAGGGCGCGAGTTCGATCCTGGCAAGTACTAATGTGATTTTTTCGAAGATTTATATATATTTGTAGGAATTTTTGATCAAAATTCATTAATCTTTATAACAAAATAATATAAAATACTCACAAAAAAATGCAATATTCAACATTTTAGTTTCCCAGAAGTTGACTTTTAATATATTCATTTTCGTCGTCTAAGACCAATATTTAAACTTTGCCTAGATCATTACATTAATGAGGCATAAAGTTTTCTCCATTTTCGTAATTAATAACTTTATATTGAAAAATAAATTCCTTGCATTTGACTCAAGATTCAAAGTCGTACCTACTGAGTTATTATTTCGTTTCAACTAACTTTTATGACGAATTTTTAAATCAGTGTTTTATTGACTTGCGAACATAAAAACTAAGATGTAAAACGAAATCTGAAAATTCCATTATATAAAGGAGCAGTTAGATTATAAAGACAATTGTTTTCTTTTTCTCAAATAGTTTACATTGAAAAGTAATTTTTCTCCACAAGTTTAATTTTCATATATAACTGAAAAAGAAGAGAATACAAGATGATTTTAGGTTCTAATATATTATGAGACGAAACCTCTCATCATTCCATGTATTCACGGTGCGTGTGTCGGGTCCATCGTTGTAGTGATAGGAGCTTCAACAGTGACTGGGACTTGTGACCCAGGTGAAGGTTTAATCTAACGTTAAATGATTACCATATAACATTATTTTATTTAGACTGATTATGTGAATGTAAGCTTATTTATCTTTTCAATACTCGACTCAAATGCTTGCATGTTTCTGATAGCAAGCACACTATATGAAGTTTGTAAATAAAAATAAATATAATTAAAGATGTATTTAATTAAAAAATATAGATCCAAATATGTTTTTATTTAAGTAACTAAACTAATATTTGTAACATTAATAAATACGTTATTCTGAGATCAATTCGACTATTTTACACTTGTGTAGCAGCAAATGTAAGGCGATCTAAATTTTACATAAAATTAATATTGACTAATAATAATTAACACTTTAGTAAAAACTAGAATTGAATGCAATTGATAAGGATATAATTTGGAGTATGTCTTCTTCTCGAATAGATGCCGTATCCATGTTAGGTTGTAACTGCAAAATGGGCATTGATGGAAGTAAAATTCAGAAAATCTAGTACTTAACACAAATAAATGAATCTCCTAGTATCGTTCAGGAAACTCTTAACATTGCAAAGAGAGTTGCTAATAAAGTTAATATGAGTTAACACATATTCAGTTTAGAGTCCACCGCTGTTTTACAGACATCTATAAAGCATGTAGTAATTATAAGTCTTAATCCTTAATTGAATATAGTTTTATAAGTAAAACTGATTTTTCATGCATCCTCCACTTGAAACATAATTGGTACAGTCAATAGTATATTCGAGATATATTCGGTAAAGTCGCATCAAGATTTCCCCCAACATCGATTCAAAGTCTGGCGTGACTTACCGATATTGAGTATTCGAACCTTTTCGGCGGGCTACAGAGTTATAGTGTCGGCAATTATTATTATTAGAGTATCGACAAAAGAGTTATGACCACTTAAATCCACTGTATCTATTAGATCCTTATTTATCCTAGTTTTAACTTTTATACTTACCTATTCAAAGTAAAATTAATAACTATATTATAGAAAATTGGCTGGGTATAGCTAAGGATAGAAAACAGTGTTGTGCCTCGGGGGAGGTTTTTACCCGAAAGGGATCGATAAAAACAATTTCAATAAAATAATCTAAATAACTACAATTAAAAGTGTATGGGTTTACCCATACATTAACATAATTCCATAGTACGTACACATTCATAAGCAAATATAAATGTAAGCATTGTCATAATATAGTCAGTATCAATGAAGCGTTCAAATAAACAGGTCGTTCTCACAAACTAGCTGGTCTCCATAAAACTATCAAATCTAAATGGTATGTGGTACCAAACCCATACAAAATGCATGAACTCAATATATTATAATCAAACATTTATCATTTTATATGAATTTAGCATTGTAATTGCTATGGAATTAAATAAAGCTATATTATTTATTAACTATGCAAAGACCCGGCGGACTTCGTACCGCCCTATAGTCAAGAAATATCTGTTACCTTTTTATATAGCCTGACGCTATTTATTAAACCTTACTTTAGATATAACAATAACGCAACAATATTTTGAGCTTGAATTGACGTAGACATGGTAAAGACCAACCAAATTAATAAATGTCTAAGCCTTAACTGTGTCCCGCGGGAATCAGTCTGTTTCTTAATATACGTTAATATTTAATAATGTTTAATGTATAGTACATTTCAATGGAAATTGGCAATGTTGTAAACACAGCAACTGACAACGATTATTCCGTTCTTACGTACAATGGAAAGTCAGTCCTGATAATAATTATATCTCAATGAACCCACCAGTGTTCTTAACAATCTTTTCACCATTAAACAACTGTGTATATATGTTTATTTTACAAAATTATTTTGAGCACGAATCTTTTGCATATGTCAAATTGACACGATAATTTTTACTCATCAAAATCTATTGGCCTTTGAAAAATTAGTGTTGTACATAACAATTATACAATGAACTATTTTTATTAAACTATTAAAATATATTGAAGAGTACTGACATCACTAGTTACATAGACAAGTCTTTGTCAATATAAGCCGATCACATTTGTTTACAAGATTGCCAATTTCTATTGAAATGAACTATACTAAAATATGGTTTTTCAATTTACTTAAACAAAGTAATGACTTTAAGTCGGCTGTCTTTTAAGGGATATTATCTGTCTAGAAAGAGATTGCATGTTAGATCCTCACTTTATATGACAGTGGCGTGCACACCATAGATGCAAATAAGCACTGCATACCCTACCCATATAACATAACCTATATTGATTAATTCTTACTTACATACTTTTAATCATACATTACGAAATACGAATGTTTACAGACATTTAAAATACACTTGATTCATGATTTATTTATTTATTTAATAGGAAGCCAACGTGATACACAAAAACTTATAACTACATATATTATAAAATGATGGAACATTATTGTTTACAGTTGCGTATCATCACTTAGGTACAGGCTAACTCAACATGGATTACATAATGTTTAGATCTTACTCCAAAACTTACTAGATACAATAAAAAAAAATGGTGAAAAAAATTTGTATATAACAACAAAAAGGAATAAAAAATAATAATAATAATCTAAAAACAGCTAAAAAGAAACTTAATTACCAAAAAAAAGTTGTAACATGACATATTATTGAGAAAGGAAATGTTTTTTAATTTTACTTTTATACAAATTCAAACTATCATTAAAAGTGTCTAGGTTAAAGCAAACCTACATACAAAAATTCTCCCAAATTTCCCCAAACCTCTGTGCAAGGCACTGTGATATGAAATAAAATAAAATAATTCTACAACCTACTGAATTTACCATTTATTTAAATAAAAATACAACAGAAATGAAATTAGACAACATAACACAATAGCTGACATTACTCTTACTTTATATTAACTGTTTTGACCAAGAATTAATACATCTGGCTGACTCATTGCTTAACCTATTTCTATGTTTTCTAATTACCAATGATGCCTTAGAAAACTATATCTCAGTACATACTGAAGTTGTAGGTATTGAAAGAAAATCTCGAGCCATCTTTATAAAACCGAATATTCTGTTTCATGAGTCCTAAACCAAGCTAAAGTGTCTTCTCAGCTGGCGGCTCTGGGTTTAGGTAATCTTCCAACTCTTCAATACATTGAAGACAAGATCCAGATTCAGTTTACGTGGAGGGACATGCATTCAGTTTATCAAAGTCTATAACATATTCATCTTATTCACATTTCATTTTCTTTTCATTTATTGATACTTCTAGACATTTATTCACTGAGTGTAGACATTTTTAACTTTTTATAAAGATTGTTAAATTTGCGCAGGCTTTCTGTATTTATTTGCTTGCCTCAAAATGTCATTTAAATGTCTGAGCCTTATGCCTCGTGTCTAAAATCAAAGAGGTACAATAAATCCAGTTGTTTTTCTTAGAATGCTTAAGCATTTTGTCTCTAGCTACTTGGAAACCCATAATAAGCCTTACATTCACTTCGGATCGATTTGGTTTCTCATCTAATTGTTTCACCGTGGATTCAATTTTATCTAGCAAGAGATTGAATTATACAATAACTAGCGGTAATGTCATATATTTTTCTCCACTTAGTTTAAAGTGAAGTTTAAAGTTTATTAGAAACTTGTGTATTTTTTCTAATATTTGAAAATCATTTTATTCGGTGACAGAAGTGCACAATATGCTTATGCCAGTTCTCACTTCTAAACCAAATCCAATCATATCATGCGTGGAATTCCATCTCGTTGGACAGTCTTATATGGGATTCAGATTTGATGGCACGCCAACTGCTTCACAAGCAGACTGAAACTTCCTCTTCAATATTTCACTTCTTTTTATTTATTTATTTAAGATGGTGGTGTACAGATGCTTCCGTGGCCCGCCAATAGCCCGGACCTTAACTCTATTGAGCACACGTGAGATTTATTAAAAAAAAAGCGTTCGTGACACAAATCAACCGGTAACTAACGAACGACACCTCCTCAACGTGCTAAAGACAAGCTATAAGTATAAATAATTCATGGGTTTTATAAAAAAAATACTAACGACAGAAAAAAAATGTCTTTGAAAATATTTTGGCAAAAAAGAACCGGTCTGTACGTTCTTACTCTATCGTTGAAAATGCAACAATAAAGAACCCTAAGTTACCCAGGCCCATTAGCCCTAGAAGATATGGGGGAGGTGCAAATATTGCCTAAAAATACTACTGTGTACTGCATGAAATGTAATATAAGACTGTTTTGTTATCGGAAAAAAATCTCGTAATTGTTTTCTTAATTTTCATACAAAATAATACAAAGTTTTTTGTGAAATGCTAGAAGAGGCTCTATTATGTTATAAAAGATATTTTGTTATGTCTTTGTTTTGTTTTTTATATAAATAAAAATATTTTGTAAACCGCCACTACCTGTTTGAATGTGTACCCTAATTTGATTATGTTCATCACAGTAAAAATTACAATAAAGTGGTATTTCTCGACAGATTTGGCAATGTTCACTCTGATGAACCTTTGGTTTCCTGGAAACCTGAAGGTCGCAACCTTTTTTTTTATTTTTTTGGATTCCTTACTATCCTAAACTTATAAATATACATAAATTTTACATTTATATAACACATTGAACCTCTGCCAAATTAAGGCCTAAAACTGTGCAAGATGACAAGACCAAAGATAGGAATATTAAACATGTAAATAATTCAGTGACAGAACAAAAAACTTTTAGTGACACCATTAATAAAACTTAAATTATTGATAAATGATACATTGGAAGTCCATGGAGTATATGACTCCGGATCAAATGTTTCTTTGATTAATTCAAAGTTAATAAAACTACATGGAAAAAGAAACAGTTTTAATGAAGCACGTTTAGTGACTATTAATGGTGTCAAAAAGACAAGTGGTTTAACAAAATTAAAATACTTGATATAGAAAATCAAGTGGATATATGTTATTAATGAACAAAATTTCAAGTATGATTTCTGATAGGATTAAACATGATACAAATGTTCAAGTTGGTACATAATGAATATTTAAAAATTACTCAGAAAAAAACCGTGAATGAAGAAAATATAGAAGATAATACTATAATACCAAATAGTAAAGAAGAAAGAATGAATAATAAAATTAAACCAGAAGATTACAATATTAATTTTAATGAACATGTAAATGAAGAAGAATTTGATGTACATACATATGAACCATTTAAATAAATATCAGAGATTAGAAATAAATAAATTGATTAAAAATTATAGTTCATTTATTGCAAAGGTAAAATATGATTTTGGAACTGTACAAGGATACGAAGCTAGAATAGACTTATTAATGGACAAGTATTGTTGTAAACATCCCTACAGATGCACTGTGGATGATAAAAAAGAAATAGAGGAACAGATTGCAAAATTATTAGACCATAAACTTATTGAAGAATCTTATAGTCCACAAAATAGTTGTACCAGAAGTGCAACTATTTCCTATTATAGAAGATCTAATCACAAAAACAAGGAATTGCAATTTTTTCCTTAGATATAAACTCTGCATTTTGGGCCATATCTTTACGCATAGAAGACAGAAATAAGACAGGATTTGTAACACAAGAGGGACATTTCCAGTGGACATGTCTCCCATTTGATTTGAAAACTTCTCCGGAAATTTTCCAGAGGATACCTATCACTCAGTAACTGGTTTCTCACCAAGTTATCTATTGTATGGTACGGATGTCAATATTTTACCGAAAGAATTGAAACAAAAAAGAACACATACTTAGTGACTGGATTAAAGATAGGGATATAGCACTTCAGAATACAATAAAATCACATAACTACAACAAAAAAATCTTTGATAAAAATAGAACATGCCATGAATTTAAAGTTGGAGATAGAGTTTTTGCAGAGAACGGAAACAGGTTGAATAGAAAGAAACTTGAGGAACTGGAAATTGGACTATTTCAGATTATTGAAAGAATTTCAAAATCAATATACAGGATTGACACAGGTCATAAAAAACAGTCAAATCTGTTTCACATTACAAAACTCATTCCAGTACCCAGCACCCAAGGAGATGAAGAAATGGAACAAAGTAGTGCGACACATTAAGAGAATATCTACCCCTGACTATTTTCTTCACCATGGGGGGGAGATGTAAAGAAAATTCGTTGCCGTATTTTATTTATCTGTATTTTGCCGGCAAGACTGTATCGCAATTGGTTTATTGTATTATCTATTTTAATTGCGTATGAAAAATGCCAACACATAACATTCACAAGAAAACGTAACTTTATTCAATATGTATACAATCTCGGTGACACCCCTGTGCGTTCAGTGGATTCTATTAAAGACCTTGGCATAGCTTTCGCTAGCAAGATGTCATTTGATACACATGTGAATCACATAACGGCGAAGGCGTATAAGTTATTGGGTTTTGTAATACACAATACAAAAAAATTCAAAGACTATAGTTGTTGCATTACTCTTTTTAATTCATTAGTGCGGTCTCAACTTGAATATGCCTCTTGTATATGGAGTCCTTTCTATAACATTTATAAAACAAAGATTGAAATGATTCAAAAAAAAATTCTCCGATATGTACACAAACGAACTCTATTCATCTATCTTATCAGAATCTTTTGATGAAGTACAAATTATTATCTTTGAGCGATCGACGCCTGATTAGCGATTTAAAGGTGCTCCACAACATATGTCATCGTGCATACAACACGGATATTCTTGAGCAAGTCAAATTATGCACCCATTCAAAAAATCTCAGATCACTATCTCTATTTCATGTACCGTTTTCATACACAAATGCGGGATTACGCGCTCCAATACGAAAAATATGTCGCACTTATAATAACGAATTTTCTCCGGTTGATATTCTACGTCACAATTCAGCCGCGTTTCATAACAAATTGCGGGACATATTATTGGAAAAAAATAAACCACCTAGCAGTCCTGTTTCTCATTAACATTGATTAGGATTTAGTTTAGTTTGTTTTAAGCATTAAATATTCCCTGCACATTCGCCATCGCTCCCTTCACATACTAGATTACGTTTACACATTTTATTTACACATCGCTTCTGTCAAATGTATTTATTACTGGAGATGCGTGCCCAAGCGTCCTCTCATTTTAAATTATTTATATTTCTTGGTGAGACATATTTAAGGACACAGGTATTGCTTGTCTCTAATATGCTGTATTGTGTTTACATTTTTTATTATACTCCTGTGATCTGTTTTTTTCTCCAATAAACTAAAATAAAAATTATTTGAAAGATACTCTGGAAGAGATTTTGTGCTGTTATATGTTTGAAATATTAAAATTTGTGAAATAATAAACTTTATATGTCGTTTCTTTGTCTACAGGTATGTGTTTTGGTATTAGATAGTAAATTGGGGTTAACTGTTTATAATTTTTGTAATAATAAAACTCTTTGGCTACAGAGCAATACATTGATGTCTTTTAATTCACAATCGAAGATTGTATAAGCTTATATCAATAATAATTGTTTTTATTTTTAATTTTCCTGTTGCTTTTTCATTTGAATAGCTGTTAGTATCTTTGTTTACAATGGTTATAATTATATCAAAGTGTGTGTTCAATCCATTTACTAGATGTCTGAGGGGGTGGGGTGTAAAAAAGTTAGACCAATATGGCTCCTGGAAACATCCAGAATCATAATCAGCATGCTGTTTCGTTTAATTCATTTTGGCATGAAGAAGTCGCATGCTCGACGTTAAATTCACGATTTAATGATTATGTTTAATATTATAAATGGTAACATTGATAGCCATCTACTAACTCAGCTTTCTATTTCGGTACCTAATAAAATTCCTCAACTGTGTTCGGATCAAACACCCCAGTTTCCAGACTTAGCAAGCTGGTTAATGATTACAGCGACGTGTTTGATATTTATGACGACTCAACGAAAGGAATTCGGTCACTGTTAAACACCACGGTCACCTTAAAATTGTATTTGTCCGTCTTATGGTTCACTTTTAGTTTTTAGTTTAATCTTTTCATTGTTAACTAAAATTTTTATTTTATTTTGTAAATTTAGCTTTTTTTTTTAAAATTTTGCTTTTGTTTTTACTGCGGCTCGCGCTGGGATGTCTAATAAGTGTTCCTAAGTAAAAAAAAAGTAACATTATTTAAATGTCCTCGTCTTAATGCTAGAAATAATTCTTTGTTCTTTTTAGGGTACAAATAATGTAATAATAATTTTACAAAGAATTTGTTTTTGTACCGTTCTTACCTAAATTATAATAATATTAACTTAGAAAACTTAGATATTTTTTGGTCAAATATCGGTGTTTATAAATATGCGGTTCGTGATGTCTTGAAATGCTAATTGTTTTTAACTCTTTTCTAAAGTGATAATGTATTTGAAGTTTTTATTTTTTTGTTTTACTTTCAATTTTAATTTAGATTGTTTTTTTTTGTGTATTGGCTTTAAATGGAAACTTGATTGATTTGTTATTTTTGTTTTATATAACAGTGATATTATTTTAGATTTATATATGACTGACAATAATATTAACTGGGAAAACTGTATACGGATGATGCCCGAGCGATGTCTGGGCATTATGGAGGACTACAAGCTCTCATCAAAGCAAAAGCTCCAAATGTTAAATGGACACATTGTGTCATACATAGAGAGTCTTTAGCAGCAAAGAACATTACACCTGAGTTAAGTGTTGTGATGTTTCATTATTAAAGTGGTGAACTACATTAAAACACGACCCTTTAAATCAAGACTTCCAAAAACTTTGTGAGGAATTGGGTGCCGAGTATACCTCTTTAATTAATTATTGCAACTCTCGTTGATTATCCAAAGGTAATGTACTCACACGTGTATACGACTTAAGAAACGAAATTCACACATATCTACAGACTGTCACATAATAGTATGTAGTTAAGAGCAATGTAACTTGCAATAGGGTGAAAGAGACAATATTCAAATAAGTAAATATCAAGAACTAGTAAACCTGGCGAACTCCGTTTCGCCTCCAGAAGGCTTTGTTTTATGTAACATTTCGTTTGGTGATTAAAAGATGAAGAAATTTTTCTTTTGTTTTATATTTGAAAAGGAAATTTTTTATTTTATTTCACAACAGTAATGAATTCATTTCGATTACAAAAATGAAGTGTTATTTAGTTGAACTTCTCTAAGTAAATGAAAGTGAATCCAAAGTAGATACCGAATCGAAGCGTTATACGTGTCCGCAAATTATCCGTTTCATTGAAGTGCTCCTTTGTAAACCACATTTTTTGTTTTTTGGTCTAACGTTAACACAAATAAAGCGGATGGTTTCCCATCACACACAAATTACATATAACTGCCTATGTGAAAAATAATGATTTTCTTATTTTATCCCGCAAATACTAAATTACATATCTATCATTATACGTCAATTGCATAGCTGTCAATTGTGTTTCGTTATTCCACGTTTTATAGTGACTGACGTTTCATGTCAAGTCACACGAGAATGCTGTCGAACGGGATAAAAAGTATCCTATTGGAATTTCCTGGTTCTAAACTACCTCTCTGATAATTTTCAGCTAAATCGGTTCAGCCGTTCTTGAGTTATAAATGGAGTAACTAACACGACTTTCTTTTATATATATAGATATTGTTTTTCTAAATTGAAATTAATTGATTTGTCAACAGAATGTCTCGTATGTTTTAAATTATGTAAGAACTCTAGTCACCATAAATTAATAGATAACATGTATGGAAATATAGTGTGTGTACTGAGAGAGGGCGCTTATAATACGTACATGGAAAATAAAAATGTGAAAAAACGTAAACTTGTGGTGGGCTGGAACAAATATGTACAGACCGCTCACCGGGAGGCTCGATTATGTTACCAGGAGTGGCTTTTTATGGTAAACCCACAAGTGGGAATTTATATAATAAAATGTGTGATTCCAGAAAAACATTTAAAGCTAAATTAAAATATCGTATAACTAATGAACATCAAATTAAAATGGATATACTAGCACAAAGTCATGGAAATAAAAACTTTGTAAAATTCTGGAAACATACGAATAAGCTTAATGTGAAACCGAGCCAAGTGAGTGAGCCAAGAGACATTGCCAGCTTGTTTCAGCGGCTTTTTTAAGTCGAGTCACCTCTACCCAGCGGACAGAGGGAGCTCAACGCTGAGTCTGGTGCTTATAATTTCTCTAATATATTTACGGCTTAGAAAATTGCTTCTGTTATCAATAGCATGGTGAGAGGAAAGTCTCCAGGGCGCGATGACCTCAGTGTCGAGCACCTTAGGTACGCTGGCCCACAGTTACTGCGGGTCCTTTCTTTATTTTTTAACTTATGTCTTAATAAAACTGGGAATGCCTCTGACATGTCCAATTACAGGCCAATATCTCTGGCTACTATAGTTGCTAAGGTGCTGGACAGTTTGCTTGACGAACAGCTGGCTAAGCACTTTGAACCTCATGATCAGTTTGGTTTCAGACCTGGACTATCTACTGAGAGCGCCATACTGTGTCTCAAGCAGACTGTGAAGGTTTTAAGTTTTTTGTTATTAACACTCAGCTTTTAATGTATTTTTAATATGGATATGAAATAAATTATTATTATTATAATGATGTCCAAAAGTTTATTAACATAGAGTTTATATTAAAATTGGCATATCTCTGTGACATATTTAACAAATTAAATGATATTAATAAATCTTTGCAAAGTAACAATACTCATATCCTGTAATTGGTGGATAAAATAACTGAGTTTCAGAAGAAGTTGCTTTTATGGAAGAGAAAATAAGAACAAGTAATTGACTGTTTCCCTACTTTACAAGGTATTCTACAAGAAAAATCGATTGAAATTCTCGAGCCTTCTTTAACAATAATGTTTACACTTGCTATCATTAATTGAAAACTTTGAAAAATATTTTCCCGATAATATGGAGCAATATGGGACAGAAATCCTTTCCAGTCGCCAACACCATATAGACTTTAAAAAGAAGAAGAAGAACAAGTAATGGAATTGTCCTGTGATTCCAATCTAAAATTTCAATAAGTTTTATATTAGCTGGTAGCCCGCGTCATATGCAGGAATATATTTAAGATGCTGTAGTAGAGCTACTTAGATTTTGAATAAAATTTTTTAAACTTTTGTATGTATTGCAAATTTAAATTTATATAGTATTTAGTATGTAATTGTTTAAAATTTATTTCATATTTTTATTTCTGGCGACGGACAAACTTCTGATTAAATTATATATATCGAGGATGCCCGCTGCGTCTATAGTTCGCGTCGTCCGGGCCCGCGGACCTGTAGCCAGTCCCCAGGTAGCCGCCGCTGGCCAGCTAAGCGGGTACTGCGCCGGGCTCGTCAGTCCGTATATACGTTAGTTGTGGAACAGTTTGGAATTCGAATAATAACAAATAAATATACGATAAAACTAAATTAAATATAATTAATTAGTGTAATGTGGCGGTGAACACAACTCGTAAGCTGTTAACGTTCTTTGTTCCCGGTCGTTGACCTTCTAACAGCTGGGGACCACTAGCACCATATACTCGAAAAATTCGCACGTAGACTTAACGATCACTTGGTCTTGTGGTTACAAGTAGGCGTATACCAGTGACGAAACCGAGTTCGATCCCCAGCCACGACGAAAACATATTTACATGTTTTTGTTATAAATTACAGTATTATAATAATTAATAATTAGCAAAAATGCCTTTAAGCAAAAGATATTCTATAAGCATGATAAAAGATATTCTTGGCGAGTCTTCAGAATCCGAAATTCCGGTTCCTTCTGTGAGCAATGTGCACAAAATATGTTATTTATGTCCATCTAAAGTCCGCAGGATGACTAGGTATCGATAGATGAAATGCAAAAACGCCATTTGTCGATCTCACAATATTGACATGTGTGCCAGGTGTGCGGAATAGATATTTTTTGTTTTATGTCTTTCAAGTTAGATTCAATAAACCAAACTAAAGTACCATATAACCAGTTTCTATGTTTAATAAATAATTTTGATAAATTTCACGTTTTTTATTACGTAGTCCCTCAGACGAAAGTTTAGTTACTACATATGTATCTACAATTATAGTTTAGTTACATAGAGTTAAATAAAGATTAAAATCTTTGATGAAATTGATTACACATTACTCGGTATTTGGTGAAACGTGTGTTGGCTTTATTCTGTTGAATGGCAAAAACGAGGTTTACCTCATGCGAATATTTTAATTTGGTTGGTGGATAAAATACAGAAGAATATGACAAAATTATTTCAGCGGAACTTCCAGATCCGAATGTTTAACATTGTAACTACAAATATGATCCAATGTCCATGTGGCACTCAAAACATGATGTTGCGATATATGGATAATGGAAAATGTACAAAACGTTTTCCAAAACCATGTGAACGCTTTTAGGTTGCTGATGGGGTTGCCTTGATTCTGCAGCGCGTCTGGGATGTTCGCCGAGGCGAATGTGGACTGCTTTTACGCGACCATGCGTAAACGATGTGCATCCCTGGTGCGTAGGGTTCGAGCCAGTTCTAACAGCATCCTAGTAGCGTTTTCTGACGGGTTTGATTGTCAGTACTTGAACCATTGCAGTATTGTCCATGTCACAAACAAAGCATGTCAGAAAGGTACTGTAAAACTATAATTTTAAGTTATGTAGTTTTTACTAACAATAGGTTAAGGAGTGCACTATACTAACAATTTTGTAAATATGATCAGACTGGTCGAAATAAAAGATTATTATTATTATATCGACGTAGAGACGTAGACAATGGTGGGCAATCATATGAATTGAGTCTGTCAAATGGTGTGACAGTAGATTGATCTGTGTAGTTCCATATTCGCCACTGTTCAAAACCTACAAAGCGCTCATAAACATTGAACTATGCAGTTCGGTGAAGTCTATCAAATACATTTGTAATATATTCACTAGGGTAGTGATAGTTATATTTGCTGTTCAAAATGTTAACGACAATGACGAAATAACACGTTATCAAATGTACACGTAATAAAACTATAAACTCGACTCAAGACTGTGTATCACTTCAATCTGACCTTAATAATTTAAGCAACTATTGCGTTAAAAATCTCTTATATATACATATAAAAAAATGTAACATAATAATGTTACAAGGAAAGAGAAAACTATAGTATATATGTAATTACACACTGCAGGATACATTGTTATATCGAGTATTCTAAGGCTTGAGTTCATCTTAAGATTGAGTAAAGAATTTACTCATTGCTCCACCCTTATTCTTTTATTCAACGCATTTTAGGTCCATACTTGAATATTGTTCCACAGTTTGGACACCCAATTGTAACAACTACGTAGATAAAATAGAAAGATTACAAAATAAGTTCTTAAAACATATCAAAACACTACTTGCCGCAAGTGTTTTAAAAAACAATTATTACTTCGTTTTGACAAAGATGATAAAAAAGCTTAAAATGCATTTGTTTACATCCTTTCAATTACGATTTAATTTTGAGGAGAATAAAATAATTTTTTCGAGAATTGGCTTGGGATCGAACCCAGGTGCATAGGTGTTCAACTCTGTAGTTTGCAGATTGAGCCACCGATGTAGTTGGTAACTGGTTTGAAAATATGGTATCGTATGTAGACGTTAACAGTGAATTTGTAGACCGTTAATTTCATTTATTTTCTACCCATTGACTGTAATTGTAAAACTGACTGACTGTGTTTATTCTTTTATTTTATTATGCTTTCGATAATTTGATATGTATATACATGTGCTTCTAAGTCAGTGGTGGCTCAGTGGTTAAAGGGCCCGCCTCTCGTCGCCGAGGGCGCGGGTTCGATCCTGGCCCGGGCAAGTACCAATGTGATTTTTCCGAATCATATGTACTTTCTAAGAGTATTTAGACATCACTGATTAATGTTGATTCCCAAAAAGAGGGTTGATGTCAGGCAGGCGGCCGGTCGTAAAAACAAATAGCCAAAAACTATTCACAACATGTAAGGCAGACCCTGGCTATAGCTGGGAAATTGCCAGGTAGAAGAAGATACATGTGCTTCTCGATTGTATATGTTGAATTCCTTGAGCACAAAATACGAATATAGCACAAGCACAGTAAAGTTGTTAATTTTTATTACGAATAATAGACGGCTTCTGTTTTTTCATTGTTGTTTTATTAATTCACACTTTAATAAAGTCCACAAACACTGTCACTTTAAAAGACGTATTATAAGTTCTCAGATAACACGAAATATTTTTATCTACAATTCAAGTCTCAAAAAATGATATAAGGACACAAAACGCGGATATTATGTAAAATATTGAATTTTTATCACAGGAATATGACGAAATTAAAAACAAATTATACAAGTTTGAGGCTGAGCGAACGGAATATCTGGCATATGTATATTTCTACTCTCGAAAACAAAATCGAAAATATTGAAAAATTTCTTTTTTACTATTGTCATTATTGGATTCATATATATATGTATATATTTGTGTATATATGTTATATATTTATGTACTTGTATGTGTATTTGTTTGTGCATATTTATGTATATTATGTGTATGTATATTTATGTATTTTATACCATGTATATATTTTAAATGTTTCTTTAACTTCTGTGCACATCCTACTCACTACTCTCCTTCACTATTCTGGGTTGGCTGGCAGAAAATGCCGCAATAGCGTTAAGTCCGCCCTTTGTACATTTCTTTTTGTGCAATAAAGAATAATAAAAAAAAAGGCCCTAAGCTCGTGAGTGGAGATACGTAATATTGCGAAACAAAAACAAAATTAAACAATGAACGATTTAATCGAGATTGTTTTAAACGTGAGCTCTAAACTATCTCTGAATATTCAATCCTCAGACATCAAGGATATTTATCGTTCATTCTCAAAAGCCGAGGCCCAGAAACCGATTGTTGTAGAATTTACAAGTGTGTTAATAAAAGAAAATCTTCTTTCTCACTTTAAAAAATATAACAAAGTGAACATATGTCGAAGATTTAATACAATGAATATCAACATGAAGCATTAAAAGCAAGCTTAAAGAATTAAACGCTTTCACGACTACTCGGATTGAATTTACAATACATTAGTAAAACCGCATCTCTCATACTTAATCGAAGTTTGGGGAAGTGCAAAAACAAAACTTGCTAACTTACAAGTTGCACAAAATAAACTTATCAAGCTACTTTTTAACTATCCATATCTAACAGCCACTAAAAATATTTACAAAGATATTAAAATAATGAACATCAATCAATTATATACTTATAATGTTTGTATCTTTATTCAAAAGTCACTTAATAAAAACATTTACACTAATATAACATTTACCAAGCGCGATAGTAAACTTAGCAACCGACGAGTGAGCCTTTTAGTTCTGCTAAAAATCAGAACTAATTATGGAAAAAAATGATCACATTTGAAGGAGCACAGCTTTATAATAAAATACCTTCTTGTATAAGGAAGAAACATTCACTTAGCGCATTTAAAACGCAACTTGATCAATATCTTACCAACTAACGCATACAGTGGGTGCGTTTTCCTTTTCTATTATTCTCTTATTAATTTCGTACTAACCACTACAGATTTAATAAAACCTGGTGTGACGAATGTTAACAATGTTATATGTTTAAGTCAGTAATGTTCTCAAATAAGTGACTATGTATTGTCTTGTTGAGAATAAAGATCTTTAAACCTAAATCTAACATGGCTAGGCCCTTGAAACCAATCTATGTGTCGGAGCTATTAACCAGAAAAAATAAACATTTTTTCTTGGCGCGAGATTTTGCAAAAACACACGAGTATTCCTTTTGTTGGACTTCCCGCGGATCTATATACCTACGTAAACAAGACCTCTCAAAATTAAAATCAATTGCAGTATGACTGATAAATAATGATTTGAAAAATTCAACACACTATCGCAATATTGGTTACGTTACTGGTCTCCCAATTTATGCATGTTTTAATGTTACTCTTCATGTTATTTTTACGTCATTTGTAACTTTTATTTTACACATTTATACATCGCGTATACGCACATAGGTATATAAGTAAACAGTTAGTTACATATTCTTTGTCTAAAATGTGTCACATCTGTGTATTTCATATTCTTTGATATAAATCATGTATAAAAGTCGAATAATTGCATATGTAAATCAGTGTGTCTTATTGTTCTCTCCGGAAATAAACAAGCTAGTGTCTTCTTTATCCTCAACATTCTATGCCCATCAATAATTGGTGACCCCGACGTGATTGAATTACGCGAGAGAATTACGAATTTATCCTCTGTTCCTAGAAGAAATACGATTCAAAGGAAAATATATGTATGAGTCATACATGAGTACAGTCTTTCAAATTATTCCGAGTATCCTCGTGAACTTTTTCGAAGATGAATTGTGCAAAGCCTATTTGTTTTTCGCACACAACTTGATGGCAGTCTTTTTTGAGACAGATGGCAACCTAAAATTTTTAGAAATTGAAAAGGAAAACAATTCTGTCATGGACATCGCTAAGATTTTGCAAACACTTAATGACACCCTGAAAGCAAGAGAAGATGCGAAATTCGTCCCACTTAAAGTAAGAGAATTGATCTCTAATTGTAGCAGCAAAGAGAAGAAAAAAGTTTTTTTAAATGACATTCAAAAATGTTATAAATGTTGTCGGGACTATTTAAATAAATGGCGGCAGCCTTTAATGGACTTTCAAATGGTTGTTAATAAAAAAAGACGATACTATTAATGACGATATTATTCCATCAATACAGTTTCTGATTGGAAAAGGGGTAAATTTGGATGATGGAAAATTATATTTGAATAATATTATCACTCAACAAAGACTGGACAACATTTCACGATCTTTTTGTATCATTGGTTCATAAAAATTATCCATTAGACCAAACAATCTGTCTTGGTCAGACCAGACTTGTTCTACAAATCTAACTTAGGACAATATTCCCCACCAGCTAGACTAGCACGCACATATAATGATCTCTCCTCAAAGATCTCTAACCTTGGTATTACTTGTAATATTGCCTATTTTTAAATCAAATTTGTTAAGTTTCTTAAAAAATAATATAAATTATTAAAACTAAAATTATGAATAAGTGTTATTAACACAAAATTAATTTAAATAATGCTTACTTTTTATTTAATTTATTTTGCATTTAATATGTTCATTTAAATACAAATTGATATTGTTATAAAACTGTTAAATAATTCAAACTCTTTTTAATTATATAATTTATCCAAAGAAAACAATCTTGTGTTAATTACTAATGTTTAATATATTTAGTGCATGCTGTGATTACCTATAAAATAAATACAATTATCAACTGTGATCAATTGTTAACTATATAATATTTGTAATACTATTGTCATTTCTGTTGGTGATCCTATAAAATAAATAAATAAATACAGTGTATGTTATTTATTGAGTCAGTTAAATAACACAAACGATGAAACCTTTTGAAATTTTAACTACGACCAAAGCATCTCAATGGTTTCATGTCAGAACCAATGACAATCCTGCAGATTGTGCATCAAGAGGTATACAACCAAGTGAATTAATAGACAATAGTTAATGGTTTTCGGGTCCGTCATTCCTCACAGATAAAAATATTCAGTACACTAGACCAAACGATTTGAATGTTGAATTAGAAGATTCCGTGAAAACTCATGTTGCTTTGATTCCACAGGAGTGTGGTATATTTGAGCGATATTCTTCATTAACGAAATTGATAAGAATTGTTGCATATTGTCGACGATTTTTACAAAGAAACAATATGAAGACTTATTTAAAGAAATTTGAAATAGACGCAGCGCTAGAATGTTGTTTACGAGAAACTCAAAAGGATTTTTTCAGAACAGAATATATATGTACAATTACAAACAAAGGGGTATTTACAGTTAAAATCAAGTAAACTTAAACAGCTCTGTCCCTTTATTGACAAGCAAGGCTTAATAAGAGTACGTGGTAGACTTGAAAAGGCTCCATTACACGAGCAGACGAAACACCCCATAGTTTTACCAAAGGATAGTCATATGACTAAATTAATAGTAGCAGATGCTCATTTGAAGACTCATGCTGAATTATTTAAGAACAGCTTATTGCATACTTGGAGCCAGGAGCTTAATCAAACATTACGTTCGCAGTTGCGTTATATGTGCCAAACATCAAGGCAGTATCAGGAACCAAATGATGGGGTCATTGCCAACTGTTAGATGTATCCCTACACGCCCATTTCTGCATAGCGGAGTTGACTATGCAGGACCTATAAATTTAAGGACAACAAAAGGTAGAGGACATATAAAGGCTACATATGCCAATTCGTATGCATGTCTACTCGTGCACTACATCTGGAAGTGGTGAGTGACATGAGTACCCAAGCCTTTTTAGCCGCTTTTAAAAGGTTCGTGGCAAGGCGAGGTCATTGTGCCAAAATATGGAGTGACAACGGTACAACCTTCCTAGGCGCTTCTCGAGAGTTGCAACATTTGGCATCACTGCAAGCATCGATTGCACCAAAATTATAAGCCATGGGTACTGAGTGGCACTTCATTCCTCCTCATAGTCCCAACTTTGGTGGACTATGGGAAGCAGCAGTGAAGTCCACAAAGTTTCACCTCAAACGTGTCATTGGTGACAGTAACTTAACCTACGAAGAACTAAGTACGCTTCTCAATCATGTTGAGGCATGCTTAAACACGCGTCCTATAAGTGTCATTAATGTAGAAGATCCAGGCGAACAATTGCCATTAACACCCGGGAATTTTCTCATAGTTGAACCAATTGTTAATGTACCGGATAAAAGTGTTGAAAATATTTCCGTTGGTTACTTATCGCGATGGCAATTTGTTCAAAGGATAGTACAATCGTTTTGGAAACGCTGGTCTAACGAATATTTGCTTAATCTCATGAATCGGTACAAATGGTCATCGAGAACACCAGAACCAAATATCGGAGACGTAGTCTTAATAAAGGAAGATAATTTGCCTCCAAGTCGCTGGTTGTTAGGACGTGTAATACAAAAACATCCTGGTGATGATAACACCACTAGAGTAGTCACCCTCCGCACTAAGACTTCAACAATTAAAAGACCAACTTCTAAACTATATATTTTGCCAATTAGCGATACATAAATTGTACACTTTTGTTAATTTTTTTGTAGCTTTTTATTGTTTATATATAAGGTTTTAAGATCAAATGTATTACTATTAAGATTATACATATGTATATATGATACTATGATATTACTATTAAGAGTTAACTGTTTTTCTTGTTTATAAATTAAGGTTTAAGATCAAATGTTCATATATTATTAGTATTAAGATTTAATTGTTATTATTGTTTGTTAATTATGTTTTTACGATGAAATTTATGCTACTACTATTGAGATTCAACTATTTAATCATGCACTTATCTAGAACAAGGACATTCCTGCAGTACTGTCCTTGGCGGGCGGTATGTTCAACGCAATATATCAATAAAAATAAATAGTTCACCTAAGTGAGAACTAGATGGCGTTACATGCGAAATAGATCACGGTATTAAGTATACTAACCGATTAGCTTAAGATCATTCATGTTTTTTACTATTGTTAGAGTTGATCACAAATATACTTTCCCTAGATCAGTGTACGGAGTGGTTTTAATTATATAACCCCGTATGTATACACAACATTTTTGGAAGTGTATAGTGTGTGTGTGAGTTCAACCATTAGACCAAACAAGCACGAATTTTATAGCACTTAAAAAGGATAATTCCTATATACAAGGATATGTTGATGTAGATTGGGGTTCAGATTCAAATGATAGAAATTTTTTTTGGATTTTGTTTTAAGTTGTCTGTATTTGGCAACTAAGCAAGAAAGGACATCTAAACAAAGCATTAGATCATTAAGATAACGATTTTTCATCAAAGAGGCTTAATGGACAATATGTTCAGCTATAAACTATCGTAATTAACGGCACTTTGGATTGTACAGACTTATTATCGCGGATACATACTTTCTGCAACTTCCAAGTCATTACTCACTAGCAAACGCACGAATTTTTCAGAGCATATGTCTAAATCTAATTTGGGTCACTACTCCCCTCTCCATAGAACTATGAGAGCCTATAATTCAATAGGCGGAGACAAAGATTTAGATATTTTCGGTAATATGAAAAAATTTAAAAATAAAATATTATGTATAAATACTCAAAATTGTTTAGTTTAGATAGTTTACTTATGTTCTTATCTTTATTTTAATTTATTGTTGTTATATAATAGGTTTTAATTAGCTTTTTTTTACTTTCTGTTTATTGTCGCTTAACTTATTATATGCAAGCTGTTATCACCTATAAGTAAGATACCACTAGTCTTATTTTTTATTCATGTATCTGGAATGTTTCAAGGTGTATTTTTTTGGTGATCTAATAAATAAATAAATAAAAGAGTGCCGTGTGCAAAACAACCGAAAGGCTATGACTGTACAGCATCTCTTGTTCGAGAGAGGAAAGCACAGGAAAGAAATTTATGGAGGCTACATTAGCCGAAATTATATCCCACAAACGCTGCAGGCCGTGTTTCGAGAGGTTTTTCAAGAAAACTGTTAAACTAGCCAACGAAAAGAACAAGATGAGATGAAGCTGTACTACTTATTGTTTATTTGAAATTTAATTATAACCATATGACACTCGTTTAAATTTCTTTAAAATGGAAACCTTGTCTAAATTTCGGCAAATGCATGACTTAATATTTTTATATAAAATTATCAACGGGTTAGTCAAAAGTGAGTACCTTCTGTCGTATGTTAACATCTCAGTACCAATTAGAAAGCCTATTTAAAATATTTTATACAACGGTCACTCGCACCAATGTCGGCACTGTCCTATGAAAAGACTCTGCTCTGAGTACAACCAAATATGTTTTAAGATCCCGCATTTGGACGTATTTTCTGATGCCTTGTCCAGATTTAAGAATAAAATCTGTCATTTAACATCTTAGTCTGTAGTCATATTTTGTCACTGTTCTGTTTCCATGATTATGTATATATCTTCTTCTTCTACCTGGCAATTGCCCAGCTTTAGCCAGGGTCTGCCTTACATGTTATGAATAGTTTTGGCTAATTGTTTTACGACCGGCCGCCTGCCTGACATCAACCCTCTTTTTTTGGGAATCAGATTAATCAGTGATGTCTAAATAATCTTAGAAAGTACATATGATTCGGAAAAATCACATTGGTACTTGCCCGGGCCAGGATCGATATATATATAAATCAACATAATGCAGATCAACTTATAGCTCATAAAAGTGACATAACAAATTTACATGACTTTGTTGGCGTACTTTGTGAAAAATGTCCAGGTATAAAGATTTCTAGTATTGGAGATGCCGATATTGAGAGAGTGAATAAAATAATCAAGGAGAATTAGCATAAGCAGAAAGCTTTCAAAGGTACGCTCTTGGTGTACCAAGTGAGGGGTAATGTTTTCATCCCGAATAAACTTGAAATGAAATCACTGACTTGTTTCTGTAATAATGCCTGTGATTTAAATTAGGGATTTTACGATACCAGACCAATGCAAATCGCCTACACGTATCTGAGGTATTCTCAGATTAGCAAGATGATATACCACTAGCAAGCAGAAGTCGAGACTGGCAAGAAATAACTAAAACAAAGTATGTCAGGGGTGATTATGTTTTAGTTAAGTTTACTGCCTTGCTAAATTTACTGCCTTACGGTGATGAGATAGAAAAACTGCCAGTTCCTAAATTAGTAATTAAGAAAAATTTTGAATTTTATAAACTCAACGAGCCAGTCAATGTGTATGAAAAGTAAGACATGTAACTACGTGTTCTAGATTTTGATTGTTGTTCTATTTAATTATAGGAAAAATAAAACTGAAATTATGTGTTTTTAAAGTATAATTATTTAGAATAAGAAAATATTTTTGTTCTTTGTTATGATAGCGTTATGTTTTGTAAGATATTTAAGTATTAATGGTACTGTTATTATTGTTGGTAAGAGAGATTATCTAAGACTGATTTGTCTCTAATATGATTGCATTTTGAAATAAATATGTGTATGAATAAGATAAAAGTGAGATTTGACAAATAAATACAAATTATATGAGACAAACATGTGGTTTTATTGTACAATTAATGTATGGCATCAGTCCCTAGCACCACCCGTCAGTCCCTAGAACACAGATTTCAGAAAAACACAAATTTCTCTTTCAATACCTAGTAAAGTGACTGTCCCCTTTATATACTAAAAGGTTATTAGGATATTAGCGGATTGGCGAGTAGACTGAGTTCTGCGGCATTCGCGGTCAAAAAAATTAGATTATGTACCGATGTTGATACTACTCGCTTAGTATATTTCAGTTACTTTCACAGTATAATGTCATACGGTATTATGCTGTGGGGCAACGCAGCCGCCATCCATACTATATTTGTGATACAGAAGAGGGCTATTCGCGAAAACTATAACCTAGGAGCTAAAGAATCGTTAAGGAATAAATTTAAAGAAATCAAATTATTGACTGTTGCTTCTCAATATATATTCTGCAATGTTATGTATGTACGAAAAAATATTAATGATTTCATGAGAAAATGTGATACTCATAGCATTGGTACAAGGAACAAACATAAACTTGTTACTCCTGTTACTCGACTACATAAAGTCAGTAACTCCATTGTGGGGCAATGTATACGGTTTTACAACAGGATCCCAGAGAGTTATTTAATTATCACTTTAATTCAACAGGTAGGCAATAAGTTTTATTTTTTTCTTAATGTGAATGTTGTGTACATCTGTAATTGTCACTCAGGTCCTAGATTTTTTTTCTATTTTATCTGTTTGTTTATGTGTTGAATATGTGTGATATTGATGTACCTTTTAAATAAATAGATAGTCCATTTCAAATTTAATTAATTATAATTTCAAATTTATTTTTTTACTTTAATTATTTATTGTAAATTAACTTTATGATGATTTTAGCGAATTGTAATTTAACTGTTACAATACATACGTTTTAACCTAATTTATTAATTGAAATGGCGTTATAAATTCCACTCTGCCGTCGACAAGGATAGAGACAGTTCTCGTACTTGTTAAATATTCAATATTAATTTTAAGTAGTTTCAGTAAAAATTGTACTGTTGTACATATAAAATTTATTAAAATTCTTGTAACGCAAGAAAGATAGGGATGGCAACAACACCCTTCGATAACGGGTGCCTTAAAAATAATAATAACAGAGAAAGCTATTAGGCTTACGCGAGTATGTTAATATCCTCACTAAAGAATCGATAAAAAATGCAAGCATTGAACAAACTACTGTATCAGTAGTGCTAGGTCTATTGCGCTAATTGATACGCGATTACAAAGACTGTACCACTGAGATTAGTTCGCGCCATTACAAGGATTAGAGGCATATTCTTAACTGAAACGTAAAGTACCGTAGAAAAGATGATACTTCAGATAATGTAAAGCGAGCATATCGAATATACCGCTAGTGATACCTGGGTTATCCTGGCTATAAGCAGGTCGAATTTCATCTCAAAGGGAACATTCTACACCGGTGACTACACATGTTCGTACTATCCAACAGCCGACTGATAGGAGCTCTCATCTGCTTCAAGCGGAGACAACTTGACTAGGTTATTGCTTATTATTTTGAAGCAATTATTGCTTATAATTGCTTCGCTCTACAGTAACATCTAACCTAAATCCTTCAAGTGTAATTAGACCAGACCATTAATCGAGTAATTTCTCAATCAATTGCATAATTTGATTTATTTTAATCGTAATCGTGATAAGTACTGGAATTTTAATTAATTAACAAAATGTAGCGAAATTAAACGCAGATGGACACTCCAGGCCGCACCTAGAACGGTTTTGCATGAAAATAGTCCGAACCGCAAACGAAAGACCCAAGACAAGAGGATGATTGCACCGTCATTTTAACAATTTTAATTATTTATTGTAATTTTAATTATTTATTATTAATTGTACTTCATGAGACGAAACTTCTCAGCATTCCATGGATTCACGGTGCGGGTGCCGGGTCCATCGCGTTGCAGGGAGAGGAGCTTCAACAGTGCCTGGGACTTGCGACCCAAGTGTAGTTTTAAGGGGCCCCTTAACTAACGCGCGTTATACGCTCACCTCCACTGTCCAAGCTAATCAAATTTGAAAGGAACCTACTAAGGCTGCCTTTTATTAATTATTGTAATTTTAAATGTTTTATTCTAATTATTTATCAATGTCTATTCCAATTATCCAATTATTATTGTATACAATTTTAGCCAATTTTATATTTTAATTTTAATGTTTTATACAATTTTAATTATTATTGAATTTTAAATTATTGAAATTGTTTATTTGATAATGTAATTGGATATTGTGTTGTTTTGGAATAAAGAAATTAATTGTGTCAACTCCTCCACCACCAAAAAAATAGAAAAATAAGATAGACCTAAGCTAGGTACACTGGTCAGAGGTATGAAAGGGATGAATGAAAGAAAGAACAAGTATGAGGAATGAAAGGCCCTTATGAAATAGTAAATCACAACTGTAAACAAGGTCTCCACGTCACGGGTGACCACGTCAGAGGGAGCTGTAAATTTAAAAAAAAAATCATAATCGTGATGACTTTCGTTTTCGTGCCCCACGATACAGGTCTCCTAGTGTGGGGTCCAAAGAAAATCAAAATTTTAAAATTACTAAAACCATAATGCACCTCAACCAATGGAAAACATTGTAATAGTTTAAGTTAAGTTTAAGAAGGTTAATTGTGTTATCTATTATGTAAGCATTGTGTTTTTTCAATAAAGTTTATTATTTAAATTAATCATTAATCGTTAATTTGATTAAGCAAATTAAGATTTTTACTATCTTCTATCTATATATACAAAATTCCCTTTGTTTGTTTAAATTTATCTATATATATAAAAAAATTCGTATCACGTCTTTGTCCGCGATGGACTCCTAAACTACTAAACTAAACTTGAAAGATAGGATAGCTTACATATCAATTTATAGTCACAATATCGTCAGACGTCGTCGTCGAGCTGTCATTAGCACCGTACGTGTTATCGGGCACTGCGTGATTAGCAAAATGACAACTTCAATAACGGCTGAAACTTCATATCGTGTACAAACTGTAATATTGTGATTAACGAGCTACTTTCGTTTGTGTGCAATAAACTGGATGTGATGGATGAAGAAAGCATAAGCAGAATTTGTATTTCCGCGTTTTGTGAAGAGGAAATTTGCAATGCAAAAACACTATTGTTTGATTCCATACCTACTCCCAAACGAAAGATAAAAAGAAAACGCGACGGTAAGAATTTAAGAGATATTGATGATATCATTTGTTTGTTAAAGGAGACTGATCCTGAACAAATCCCAATTTTTGTTGCTAAGGATTTACAAAAACTTCCACCGGTTCTTTTTGACCATGTTGATGTAACAAAGTTATTAAAAGACCTATTGATAATGCAAGCTGAAATAAAACATATTAAGGAAAAGTATGCTACCTCTGAAGATATATGTGATTTGAAGTTGGAAGTGGAATTATTAAAATCATCATCGACATCTTTAAATCATTCTAAAAAACTTGAGGGTAATAAACAAAAAGTACCGGATTCGTGTGGCGGTCGATCAGCTGAGTATTCCGTTGCAGCGGCGATAAGCGCGGAGGACAAAGCCGTTAGGACCGTGACTCATCACACACCTGAGCGTAGCGGTCAAGCGAGTAAATCGTTACATACGGACGCCGGGAACAAAATAAATAATGCATTTCGAGAAACATTTTCGCATGTGTTGCAAAATGAAAATAAAACACAAAATTTTGGTACAAATGAATGGACGGTCTTTAAACGAAAGAAAAAGTTAGCCTACAATAGATTTGCTGGCAATCGAGGAGTAGCGACTACTAAACCGGAAGCTAAGTTTAAGGCAGCACAGGTATGTGTGCCTATGTATATTTATAACGTGGATAAAGAGGTATCTGAGAAGGATATTATGGATTATATTCAGGAAAAGACAGGCTTACTAATAAAAATAGAGAAAATGATAATGTAAATACAAAAAGAATATAACAGCTACAAAATATTTGTGCCTAAACACAAAGAAAGTGTCTTGATGAACGATGAGTTCTGGCCAGAAGGCATCTCTTATCGTCGCTTTATTGACTTCAAAAATAAAAATAAAAAAGACTTGGATATACGAGTTAACAATATATAACTAAGTTATGGATAGAACCGTAAATATGATTAGTTTTAATTGTAAAAGTGTAACAACATCTTTTGACTGCATTAGGCGACTGTGTGTATCGGCGGACATCATAGCACTGCAGGAGACGTGGCTGTTACCGCACGATATTGCTCTCCTAGGAAATATACATAATGATTTTGCATATACTGGAAAGTAAAAGAGCCGTAGAGGTGGCGTATCAGTTGACTGATATACTATTTTTAACATTTGGTATTCCTTGCATCTTACACTCCGATAACGGAAGAGAATTTGTAAATTCTGTTATAAATGAACGCGTTTCATTTTGGCCTGAGTGTAAATTGGTCCATGGAAAGCCAAGGCACAGCCAAAGTCAAGGATCTGTTGAAAGGGCTAATCAAGACATCGAGAAAAAGTTAGCTTCATGGATGCAAGATAACAATACTACAAATTGGTCGAATGGTATTCGGTTTGTACAGTTTATGAAAAATCGGGCACTTCACTCGGGTATCAAACAATCACCATACAAAGCAATGTTTGGTATAGAACCGCGAATAGGGCTTATGACTTCGACTTTGCCTCGAGATGTTATTGAGGATATACGAGATGAAGATGATCTAGAAAATGCGTTAAATAAAATAAATATGACGGATAGTACAGATACTGCAGAAACTGAGCCTGTAGCTAGTTGTAGTGGAGAGCATCAGATTATAACTGGAGGCAAACAAAAAGCCGCAGAGAGTTCATCCAAAACAAGTGAAGAATCACCAGTCGAAGTAGAAGCCAGTCAATATGATATTGAAGCTGGAGCATCTACGGCTGAAGAGCCTCTAATAATACCACCAAATGACAAAGACATCGAAGTTATTACAAATGTGAATCAACAAATAATGACATCCAGAGAAGCGGCACATCAAAACTTAAAAAAACAGGCCATCAGAATGACATTAGCTTCAGATAAAATACACGTTCCAGTAGAAATCGGCGATAATGTAATTATACAAATCCCAGATGTCGACAGAGCAAAAGCAAATCTACGTAATATAGTCGGAGTGGTTCTTCAAAAGGATGATCAGGGTTTTCACAAGATTGGAACGAAATATGGAATGCTCGACAAATTATATTGCATGTATGTACCTACCACGTATAGCTTAATTGTTTTATCATATAATTTTATTGCTATTAGATAAAACTGACTATTAAAATATTGCTTTTCAGGTCAGAATTGGACAAGTGCAAAGAAAAATTTTTGCATGAAGAAGACGTTCCAAATACAAGTTTACCTTTAAGAACTGTTGCTAGGGAAGTAAGAAAGGATGTACGTCAAAAAGGTGTCTATGCAAGAAAATTGGTACCTTTGTAATTCAAAATGCCATGATAGTTTGTCATGTAATAACAAGTAGATCGTCATCTTTGTTATTTTTAAGGTTGTTTGATTATTTTTTTATTGTATGTTAATCCATATTCCTTAAAAATATTATTATTATGTACCTTTTCAAATTTTATGGTTGTGTTCTGTTTATTTGTTTGATTATTTTATTTACTTTTAATTAATGTTGTCGACTTAGCAAGTATTTTATGCTGATGTTACCTAAGATTTTTATTACTAGGTACGGTACTATGTTTCTATGCCCTAGATCTTTTTAATAAATATTTTTAAAATACTATCTTGTTTTAATCACAAAATTCAAATAAGTTTCTCCAGTGCTAGTTGTAAGTAAAGCTCGGAGTGATAACTAGTTTTATCAGAAAAAATCAATTATATCAGTGGTTAATTCTAGTTGTCACTTTTTATTTCTAGTTTTAACAAAAGCTTTTAGTAAAAACGGGTTTTAACTAGGAAAAACGCGTTCTATCTAAAAATTGGTTTTAACTGTAACATATACATCTAAGTATTATTACATATTTATATTATTAAATTGCTATGCATCAAATCACATTGTATGATATATATATATATATTTTGATGGTCTTGAGGTACTTAGGCCCCAGGAAATGAATCTGGTTATCCATCTTTTTATTAAGCGATTGATTCTCATGTTATTGATTTATTATATTGTTAATTGATTTACAAAAATTTATTTACCATATTGCAGATAATTTAACGGAGATTAATAATGCTATGTCTGAAAGTTAATTAATATATATATGTATGAAAAGAATGGTACAAAGCTCCCAACATTTTTTTTAATAATTGTACAAATGTTTTCTTTCATTATTTTTATTCAACCTATTAAAATTATTTTGCACTGTTTAAATGGGCTATAATAGCAATTTTTTCAGTAATTTTTTTTTAATAATCAAATCATTACCGAGATACAGAACTCGTCACACGGCGTTGCTGCACGTGCCCAACATGTAGACAAACTACGCCAAAAATTCCATACTTATTCGTTTAGCAAATACATACAATAAATTTTATTCACATCTAGACCTGAACCATGTTACTAAAAACCAACTTAAAAAAGAAATAATAAAGATACATCGTAACCTGTAATTTTATGTACTAACAAAATCATTGTTGAGTTTCTAGTTGTCTTGGTGGATGAGCGGGGCACCCAGTAATACGGGTTTGCACCTAGTACAGGGGCCCTTGCAACTTGATTGTTATGTAATCCTTGAGTCAATAAAGTTTATTTTTATTTATTTATTTATTTTATTTATGTTAAAAACGCACACACTTTTGTATTTATCACCATTTGCTTTGCTTTTTTTTCCCTTTTCTTTTTATCCTTAATTGTACGCTCGAGTGTTACCGTAGAACTGTAAATTTGTGTAATCCTAAATTGGACTTGTTTATAGCTATATTGTAACTATCCTAAAATTACTGTATCGCTGTTGGATTACCAATAAACAAAAATAAATAAATAAATTATTTTCAGCCGAATGCCACCGAAAATATCTAACCTCAACAACGCGCAAAGCAGGAAGGCACGGCGCAAACGCGTAATACAGAGTCTTTTAAAGGCAAATATAAAATCACCTTGCTTAAAAAACAACATGCTGCAGAAAATGTTAGACACGCATACTACAAATGCCTGCCGCTAAAGAATTTTGGAAATATTAAGATTACCCCCTTACTTCTCCAATCACACACAAATACACATGCACACTCATGCAAGAGTACATGTACACACTTTAGCATTTTCTATTGATAATTTCTGTTTGGATTAAATTTACTTCTTTTTTTATAAGTTTGCTATCATCATTTATTTCTAATTGCATATTTTCCAACGTTTGTTAATTATAATTATAATAATAGTGGCGTGGGTAGGATAATGTTACTCCTATTTTAAGTATTTGTATAAGGGACTGACTGAAAACCAGCGTTTCCCAGGGCCACGGTCCAGGAAAACATGCATTTGAATCAGCTCCTATTGTCTGCGTAAGCATATTATGTATTATGTTTTCTTTATTCTATCCCTATGTATTTCAATGGTTACTATATTTCTGACAATAAACGGATTTTATTATTATTTTTATAATTCGATTGATTTAAAGAGTCGCCACGATTGCAAAATGACAACTATCAAATCGTTATAAAAGCTGACGAAGTACCATTAGGTGAACATGCTATGCATGCATGCAGATTCAACGCTCCAACTGTTGATGAGATATAAAAATTAAAATATAAATTATAGACAACGCTGTCACTACAATTTCGGATCTACACCGTTCATACGACGCACTAAAATATCCATTAATATTTTGAGGACGGGATTAATATCACATTAACATCAAACAGTGTGATCCAAATACCGGTGAATTTAACAATTAACTATTTATTATATATACTGGAAGAAATCGCTTGTAGTGATAAGGCCGCCCTTGTGTTAAATTTTCTGTGATTTCGAGTGCAATAAAGTATATTTTTTCTTCTATTTCTTTTAATTTTCTCATTATATGTACGCATTTTAATTTCATTTTATTTTTTAATGTTTTTAGGTGCTAAAATTAATAAAAAAGTTAGTTCAATGAACTACTACGCACACCGATTGATTTGGTTGGTTAGACTAAATTAGGACAATTATATGCTTCGATATTGCCAGTTATTCCATCAATACATTGTTGATATGTATGCTAAGATTGAAAGCGTACGCTTGCTATTTATTAGACACAATCAGACTAAATTACGATCGGAAGAATACATTCATTTACGAGAAGCTGTTGTTGCAAACATCGATGGAAATTTCATCCCCAATGACATCGGTAATGCTTTCATTTTACCTTCAAGCTATATCTTCAGTCCACGAAACAAAGAAATATATACAAGATGCGATGACTTACGTACGCCATTACGATCGACCAGACTTGTTCTTTACATTCACATGTAATCCGAATTGGAAAGAGATACTCCAACGGCACAACTTTATAATGAAACAAGAATAATGAATATATTACAACTATACACATACTAAACATGCATTTTAATCAAACAAATTAAAACAGGTTCCGTTCAATCGGAGATAGTGATTTCGAATTTAAGGAATAAATACAAACTTCAAATTAAGTGAGAACTAATTATGGTAAAAAACAATTCTGTTTGAGGGAGTACAACTGTTCAATAAACTACCAGACGAAATAAAACTGTGTGATAGTAGTATAGGGATGTTTAAGGTTAAATTAAAATAATATTTGATATCCTCGCTGTAGTAGTAAATGTAGCAAGTCTGTCATGTCCAACGGCCTGTTTGTTAAAATTGTTATCTTGCAAATATTCCTTGTATCTCATTTTAAGTGAATGTAAAATTCTTATGAAAAATAAAGTTCTTTATACAGATACAAACTTTACTATTTACCAGGACATCAAGTAATCATACAGCTGTGTACCCGAGGTATACCAGTAGCGAAAGGGACTTCAGGACCAAACGTGGAGGGATATTGGCCTGTGGCAATATTATCGACACCTGCTAAAGTATTTGAGTCGGCCATTCATAGTAATATATTTAATTAGGTTAGTCCACAACTTTCAGAAGCCCAGCATTGATTTCGACTTGGAAAAACTACTAGCACCAATCTTTTAAGCTATATAACAAATATTATACCAACAGTGGACGTCGGTGAAGTAGATGTGGTATATTTAGACTTAAAAAAACCTTTTGATTTCGTTGATAACGATGTACTACTTAAAAAGCTGGCGTGTGTTGGTTTCACTCCCCATTTGTTATATTTCTTTGCTAGTTATATGAGCACAACAATATGTAGATTATAATGGATTTTAATTGGACGCATATTACACAAGGTCAGGGAAGTAAGTCCTTTGCAGTTCATATTAATGTAAAATCTATCAGATTGTGGAATAAACTTCCACTAAAAATAAGAAAGGCACCTACAAGGGCATTTTTCAGGCGTCGTTTACAGGAACATTTTGCTCAGAATCTGTATTAAGTCTCTGTTTTTATTACTATTTTTGGTATATAATGTATATCTATTGGTATGTGTGTGTATGTATATGTATCTATATATATGTGTATATATTATTTATATATCAATAGAAATTTATATGTATATTTTTACTTTTACATACTGCTACCATCTTCACGTTTTTCTGCTTTGCCTAAAGGTTGACTGGCAGAGAATGCCTTTAGGCATTAAGTCCATCTTTTGTATCTACGTGTGTAGTTAGACAATAAAGTTTTTGAATAAATAAATTAATTAATGATAAACGATCTACCGGAAGTGGTAAATAGGACAAATTGTTTACTATTTGCGGCTGATCTTAAACTGTCACGTGTAATAACGTGTGGCATCAAAAAGCAATATAGCCCAACTTCAAATTGCTCAAAATAAAATAATTAAATTACTTTTTCATTACCCTTATTTAACACCTTCAGATAAAGTCTATTCAGTACATACATTAAAATTCAGATAAAAAAAATATTATCTTACAGTTTCATCACAACATTAGAAATTAAATATACATTTATACATGTGTATTTTACTTTGTATATGTATATACATATATATTATTTGTATTTATATAAATTAATATGTAGTTTATAATAGTTTTATGTATATTTAAGTATGTTTATGTAAAGTAATAAATAAAACGCAATTTAATTATTCTCTTTGTCAACAAAACTAAAGATGTACCTACTTTACCTTTAATTTAACATAATATTACTCACACTCCAGGGTGGCTGGAAGAGATCTCTCATAGAGATAAGCTTTCCTGTGTATCACTTTGTTTCTTTGTTATTCTTTTTTTTCTGTGTTACTTGTTTTTGGTACATGAATAAATAAATAAATAAAGTCTATAAAGAAACCAAATTAATGAATATTAAGCAAATACACAACTACACTACTTGTATTCTTATACGTAAAATCTTAGAAAAAAATACATACAGAAATATCTTTCGAAAGCAGAGGTCAATTACACAAATATGCAACTAGACGTGCTAGCCATCTAATACTGCCTAAAACTATGTAGAACTAAGAGTGGAAAAAAGATGATTATTTTTGAGGAAGCAAAACTTTATAACAATTTACCTAAACAAGTAAAATCTCTAACAAATGTTTCTATGTTTAAATCTCGACTTTATAACCATATTCTGTGTAACGATTCACTGTTAAAATAATTAATTGAAACTGTTATCTCATCTCTTATGCTGATCCGAACGAATTGTTATATTTATAAGTTAGTTATAAGTTCTCATCTAAATGACGTTGTCGTAATGAGAATAAATTTCTTTAGACTGAATAAAAACCGAGCATGACTGAGAAATTACAACAGGCCATTGACAGTGTAGTTACCTTGAGCAAAAGTAATCATTTACAGTTTAACCTTTCAAAATGCGTAACGATTACAATATCGTGCAAATAATCCCATAATATATAACTATCAAATTGATGACTTGGGGGTTACTATCAATAGGGAGTTGACATTTCGCAATCATATTACTAAATGTTGTAAAAAATCTTTTAGAAATTTGGGTTTTGTTCTTCGTACGGTAAGGGGATTTACAAAAATTAAAGCAATTACAGTTATGTATAACGCTTTAGTCAGAAGTCAATTGGAATACAGTTCTGTAATTTGGTCACCACACACTCTACACACTGAAACAATCTATCCAACATATATACAACAGTTTAATGTAAAGAGCTCACTTTGATACCTTTACTGGTATGGCTCCGTTGCGTACCTAAGTCATGTTGTTCCATCAACTTTTTGTTTATTAGGGAAAAACTGATGCTAATAAAACTTTGGTATCTCGATTTAAATGGTTGGGTAGTCTACAGATAAATATAAATTTGATGCATTATTTTTTTATGCATATTTACACTATATAACTTAACATACACAATTTTTTTTAATTGTTTTTATATTTTTTTTATTTATTTATTAAATAATTTAACTGTCACATTAACAATATGTATTTATAAACTTGTTCATCGCCACATCAGTCAGGTTCAAAGGGTACCATTGAAAATCAGCATAAGGTGTGTTAACACTTTTTACGCTGAATGGTATACCTTTTAGGGATACGCCTTATGTATTTTAATGTTTATTTTTTTTTTGTTTTGATTTTTTTTTTATCCTAAGTGTTAATTTTTCTTCGTGTTTTGGTGTAGGTATATTATATTAAATTAGTCATAAGTTTTATTTTATTCTTTATTCCTATTTTTATTTTTTTAATTTGTAATTTTTCTTTTTTTTTATACCTAGCTATATAACTATACGTGTCTCAAATAAAAACTTTCTTTCTTTCTTTCTTGGTTAAAATGGCGGCGTGGGGACCTGGAGACCTGTACAGGTATTCCTATACCCATCACGGGCTCCAGTCTCTCACTAATGTATATTTATATAAGATGATGTGTATCAAGTATTTTGTGAAGAGAGAATAAATGACTATAAATGACTACACATTCTTAACTATGATACGATACAGGCCTAGCCTAGTGTGGACGTCAACGTTTACTATATATTGCATCGTAAAGTGTTTTTACAAATGAATAAATGAATAAATGTATCCCAGGACACGAACATATTCTATTGCACTTTGAATGAATTCACAAGGAATGTTTTGTATAACTTGTTATAAAATGTTATAGTTATGTAAGTTAATTTAAAGTTTATTAAATAAAGTCTACACCATTGTATTGGGTAAGCCTGTAAGGATGGTTGTTATGTAGTATTAATAAATAAATAAATCAAAAAAAACACCGGAAATATTTTAGAAGCAATCATTTAGCTTTTCCCATGAAAATAAATAAGTCTCAAGGCCAAACAATGTCAATATGTGGTTTAGATTTAGAATATCCATGTTTTTCTCATGGGCAACTATGTATATGTAGCATGTTCACGTGTAGGAAAACCTTCGAATCTATTTGTGTTACCTAAAGATGGATTAACCAAAAATATTGTGCACCAATTAGAACTTATTCAATTCGTTAATGAAGAAATTTGGCATCACAAGACTTTGCACCACAGCCTATCATTCACAGGCAAATGGACAGATCAAGAGATGGCATCGTACCATGAAGACCGCACTAATGTCGCGCGAAAAGTTTACGCAATGGTCAGAAGAGTTACCTACAATACTTTTAGGCTTACGCACTGCACTTCAACAAGACAGCAACTTAAGCCCTGCACTCATGACCTATGGTGCCATATCATCAGATTTCTTCTCACTCGCACAATGGCTACCCTAACACCAGTACCGCAACGGTCATATGAGACTAAGCCGTTCATCTACAAGTACCTTGCAACGTGTACACATGTATACGTGAGGAATGACACAGTCCGAGCACCCCTCACCCCGCCGTACGATGGGTCGAGGCAGATACTCCATACGAGGACGTGGAAAGCAGGACGAGGAGATCAGGCTCCTAAGAGAAGAGAACGCCGAGCTACGCAAGCATCTCGAGGACGCAAAGATTGCCCAAATCCTCAAAAGCGTTAAAACTTCTCCTCCTCAGGAGTTCGGGTTGTGCGAATGTGCCAGAGTCCCGACTCAGGCCTCCGCTGACCAGTTATTGAAGAAGGGTGGAGGTCACAACCGTCGAGGCTTCTGGACTTTTGGCTTCAGCATCTCCAGCTGTAGCGAGGACGGCTGTTCAAAAAATACTACGAAAAACACTACGCCAAAACCATTTATCAGAGGAAAGCCTATAATATTTGACCATAAAAATTAGGCTATGTATGCTAGTACTGGTTAAATAGTTAAATAGCTTACTGGGGGAACCACTGTCTATACGACAAGTGTCACTCTAGTTGTATTATACTCTCCCTTGTGTCAACTGTTTGTTGTGTGTTATCATGTTAATAAATCTCAGTTTATCAATTTAATCCATACTTTTTTTCGCCCAATCCCATCAGATATGTTAATTTTCACTGTTATATAAATAAAATAAAGCAATAACCTTATGTTATCTAAAAGCTCCAAACGAATTACCATCAAATAAAAAAGTATTCAAAAACATAAAACCACAATTTACAGACAAAACTTCTACTTTCACCTCTTCAGCCTTTTTGGTTAAAACAGCTCAATTCTGTCTCCAGTAACTCGAAAAGATTAACAATAACTTTAATTTAAAAAATGGTGGTGGCTTTTAATCTTACAATTATTTTTAATGTTTTACCTTTTTCTTAAGTAAGAATTTCTATGAAATACTTAGAAGTTTGCTTATATCGTAATTTTGTATGAACATTTCCTTTTTTATTTTTTTGTTCACTGTTACTTTTTTATATATTTATTCTTTGTAATGGTGTTTTAACTCAAATAAATTATTTTATTATTATTATTAAATATTGCAGAAGTAAGCCAAAATATATCACGATCCTTAAACGTAATGCTGAATAGGACGTAGTGTTGAGTAGGACATACACGAGGCGCTTCATTTGTCCCGGACATGACGTCAAAATGTAAGAGTGCCTCAAAATTTAAAATTGCACTAAATACTTCAATTTTTTTGTCGCGCTCGAGCAAGGCAGGGAAACGACAAGCACGTCTGACATTATGAGCGAAAGAGAAATATATTGTCTTTCATGCGAGGCGAGGCGCCAGCCAGGAGGCGCGTATTTAAAAATTTAAATAGCAATAATCTAACGTTGTTTAGGGAGTCATTGCTTAGTATTAGTAATTAGTATTTTTTTGATATTCCGATTTTAAGGGGATAGATTAAGAATCTTAAGCAAAAAAAGATTAAGAGTATTAATTTAAAATCCTCAGGTAAGTCTGTGTAATTATGATTCATAATTGATTATAAATAACTAATAATTGTTCTTGTTTAGATAATTTGTGCTTGTTTTGTATTTATTGTGGTTAAATACCTATTTTTTTTATTTGAGTAGATGCCTTTGTTTTAGACAGGTACATACAAATTTTAATAAATTTTCGACTTAGTACATTAATTATGGGCGAATTTAAAATGGTTGGCGGGTTTCTATCTACAATGAGAACGACTGCAACGTTTTTTCAGTTCGTTCGAGTAGTATTGTCGGCTCGCGCTCTTTTTTACTTTCAATTTATTAAATTATATCATTTGCTAGTATAAAATTAATAAATTATTTTATATAGAATTTAATTTGAATGGACTTATTTTAGATGTGAACTGTGTACTAATATATTTAGTTACTTATTTAAGTTAGTACTTAACTCTTAAGTTATTTTGTTACTAACCAATATGAGTCACTGGTACTACAATAAAAATAGATTATTATTATTTCTTTTTATTAATTTTAATAGAATTACCCCGAAAGATATTTTTTTTCACCTAAGATATTACATAGGTACACTACCTAATGCAAATAATTTTGGATTAAGATGTTTATTTTATTTGCAATATTTTCTCTTTATTTTTTCATGCGTAGTATGTCTGGTGATAGTGATAGAAGATCCTCAAAAGCATGGCAGTTTTTTACGGACCTCAAAAATGATAAAGCTGGATGCAATTATTATCTTAAGTAAATAAAAAGAAATATTAATTTATTTTAACACAGTTTTTATTATTATTATTATTATTTCTCTGTGTGTGGAATTCCTAAAACGACAGCATACGCTGAGTGATTATCCTTTTAGTGACATCATACTGCTGTGTAGGCAGCATTTTGTTTAGATTTATTTATACCTCCTGTTCTTTAATCTTCATTAGATATTATTTAATTGTATTGTTATTTTATGTTGTTGTTTTTTATTTCTGTTTATGTTAGTGCTATCTCGCAAAGATGTTCACAAATAAAACATTTTCTTTCTTTAAATTTTTGCCAGAAACAATTTTCATACAAAGGTGGTGGTGCTTATAACCTAATTAGACACACAAAACCAAGCATCCTCAAGTATTTGTCTCTATACGTGAAAGTCCAATTGAAAATATAGCTTTTTCTGCAACAGATATTCATCATATTACGACAGCTTCAATTAATTCAACTGCACAAGAACTTGACATACACACTGAATTTACTGCTTCAACTTCTGTAATGCCTGAATCAACCAATTCCTTATTAGCTACAACAACCAACACCACTCTATTTAAAAAACCTTCAGTAACTAACACCAAACTATCACAATACTTTTACAAGCCGCTTTCGGCTAAAGACTGAAAATCTGAACAAAATGTTAGTAAAAGTATTTTCCAAAAATTACTTATCCTTGAATCTCCTGAGCTCAAAGAATTTATAAAAGAACTAAATCCAGCCTACCAGTTACCTAGTCGTAAGACTTTATCCAATGCATTAATGACAAATGTCTATAATCAGACAAAAAGGAACTTTATCAAGTTCAAGTAAGAACTCTATCAAGCAGAGTATGTGTCTATTACAACTGACGGGTGAACATCTGTCCCTAATGATAACTATTTAGCCGTAACTCTTCATTTTTTCTATCAGCAGGCCGAATTGAAAACTTTTTTGCTAGAATGTGTCCAGTTTCCATATAGACATATGTCACAAAACCTAGCAGAAGAACTGAGAAGAATCACAGATATGTAGGAAATTACCAACAAATTCGTATCAGCAATAAAATTAAATAATTGGAAACAAATACCCTGTTTCGCTCATACTTTAAATCTTATAGTCCTATCTGCGTTGAAATTAATTAAAGACATTACCATTAAAACCAAGAACATAGTTGAGGTATTTCGTAGAAGCCCACTTGCATGGAAAGGTTAAAATATGCAAAAAAAGCTAGATGAACCTCTGTTGAAACTAAAACAAGAAGTTTCCACACGCTGGAACTCCACATGCGATATGTTTGAAAGAATATTTAAGGTTAAAAATAGTGTCATGTCCTCAATTGCAATAGATTATCCAGACAGAGACGAAACTTCTCAGCATTCCACGGATTCACCGTGCGGGTGCCGGGTCCATCGCGTTGCACGGAGAGGAGCTGGGACTTGCGACCCAAGTGTAGGTTTAAGGGGCCCTTAACTAACGCGCGTTATACGCTCACCTCCACTCTCCAAGCTCCTCTCCCTACCTAACTAAATTTGAAAAGAACCTACTAGGGCTGCCTTAGCCTTTAACTAGTGACGTGTAGTCTCACAGGCGTCGTGTGTTTGGTGATTCTTAGAATTGATGATTTCCCCCCGCTTGCCGCGACCCGGTATCTCAGTAGCTTTTGTTTAAGTTCCTAAACGACCATAGAAGGGATCAGAAATGCCGTCCGATACGTAACAGGTTCGTAATTGTAATTTGAAATCCGATTGTAGCCTGTGAGACTACATGTCCCTAGTTATGTAGTAAATATTTTTTCGAACAATTTTCTTGTTTTTAGTGCAAAATGGCAGAAAACGCTGGGAGAAACGTGGACTTCAGCCGTCGACTTGATTATGAAGTAGATGAAGCAGATAAAAAATGCTCCATTTATTCCAGCAGCCGCCGAACGAGAAGGTGGCCAATGGTGGTATTCTACCGCATAGTGGACTTGAGCGGCATGAATGCTTATATATTATATAATATGCATCAGCCTAAAAATACAGATAGAGGAGATTTTCTAAAGTCATTAGCCCGTTCACTAGTGCTACCCCACTTGCAAAGACGTGTTGGGTGCAGGCAATTACCAAGGGAGTCACGCCTAGTGATAAAACGAGTTCTGGCTGACTATGTGGTTGAAGAAGATGTCCAAAGTCCTGAAACTAGTAAAGGCAAGCGAAAGGCATGCAGTATTTGTCCGCCTAAACTTCACAAAATGACTGTGTACACATGTGTCGGCTGTTGCAATCCCGTATGTTTGCAATGTTCTCGACCCTTGTATAAAAATTGCCAATGATTTATGCCAAAAAGAGTATGTGTCAGAATTTTTATGTTTTGTTTTCAGAAGAAGCTTTTATGTTTTTTTTATCGTAGTATTGTTTAAGTTTTCATAAAAAGAGTTACATTTGTCATATCATTTATGTAAGGTCTATTAAAATATTAAAATAAGGATCTTATGTCAATTAAGGCTGAGAAGTACAATTAAGTGTTAATTATCATTTGTATTTAAAGTGATTATAAAAACTGATTGAATTAATTTATATTTGTTTTATAACATTCTAATAAATAAATATCAACGCATTTTAAATCATTATAACGCAATTTTATGACAAAATTTAAATTTAAAAGTAGTAGCCTGTGAGACTACATGTCCCTTATAGTGTTCTCAATTTATCACGTCCCTAGTTAAAGGTTAGATGTACGTTTCAAGAATGCATTAATGTTAGTTCTGGACAAGCCCAAGTCCTTTAGTAGGTTGTAGAGAGATTTCGCTGTTATACCTCTCGCTCCCACCTCTACCGCGTACAAATCTACTATATATAAATATTAATGCTGAAGACATTGAAGTTTTGGAGTAAGCTGTACAAATTCTTTCTTTTTTCAAAGATGTCACTGAAGAGATGAGTTCTGAGAAGAATATTACTATATCAGAGGTAAAATGATATCACAAATAAAATAAATATTATTTGTATGTTTAAATAAGAGTTTTTCTTGAGTTATTATTAACATCGATTATTTATTATTTTCAGATTATAATTATATTAAACGCCCTTAAAAAGAGGTGTCAAAATTTTTTATCTTCGCAACATCCCGACTGTGTGTTAAGGATGGCTCAAGTGCTTTTAGGCGAAATTAACAAATAAAAAACAAAAACCTCAACCTTCTACGTGTTGGTACGAACGCGTAAATAGTGACAAATCCTGACGTTTTTATAATAACTAAATAACGACTGTTTTGAACTGCTAAAGCGCTACGTAGGCGCCTCTCTCTCTCTCTCTCTCACCCGCTCTGTAACGAGTGTCAATTGTGATTTGTAATTCCTTTTCTTAATTATAATAAAACCAGTTAAATCTAAATTCAAGTGCTTTATTTATATACAACACTACAAGAGGAGGACAGTACTTCATTTTGAAAACATTGGTGAAATGGAGGACCATATTGTTCTCATATGGACTGGGTTGAATAAAGAACAATTCAACCAGATGTTCCCGAACTATCAGAAATTTCAAAATCAGGCCGCTTATCTAATGAAGCTTAGAACTGGAGATTCAAATGTAAGATGAGCAAATTTATTAAAAGTATCACGGACAACTCTTGAAAAGTGGATTCATCAAGTAAAAGAAATACTTACAGAGCATTTTGAAGCAAGAAATCTTGGGTTAAACCACATTAATAGACAACAATTAGTAAGAAGAAATCTTGCAATACCTAAGTCTTTGTTTAAAAACTTTGAGGGAGTTGACGTTTAGATATTTTACCAATACAGAGATCCAATGGTGACTGGATACCAACGGTGCAGTGCTGATGAAGAGGTAAGGAGAATTAAGCAACTCCTCTTGGATCCTACCATAGAAAAAGCGATGGATGTGCACAAAAATTTACAAACTTAAAAATTATAGAGTTTACCGTGTAGTAGACTACACTACTACTTTCTTCTTAGAAGAAGAAATGAGATGGTTAGTACCACGAGGTGTGAGGTGGCAGATTTTAAAGATGAATCAATATGATTTGGGTCACTGGGGAGATTCGAGAAAATTCTACAACGCATAAAAGAACATTTCTTGTTCCCTACCTAGAATGTGCACACCATAAAGCTCCCGGCGGGAAACGTGAAAGTGAATTACAATCTATCATTGTTAATTTTCATCTGTAAAACATTTAATATGAATTTATAATTATAATTGCATTGTTTATTTAATTTCAAATTTTAATTTAATAGTTAATTTTAATTTATAATTTAAGCCTAACATTTGCATGCCTTAAGGTAGAATGTACTGTACTGTACTATATTCTGTACCTACATTCGGAACAAATAAATATTATAAAAAAAATATATATATACACCCTATCGAGAAGGTAAGTAAACCTTAACGTTTCTTACACACTGAAGTGCTGTGTACTGTTGTAATTGGAAATCAGATTTATTGTTAGATATGTTAAGTACTATCTCATGTATCTAAATGTTTTAATCTGTAATTGTACCAAGCAAAATAAATAAATACCGTAAATGCAGATCACTTGGGACTTTTTATCAGAAGTAAAAAAGGAAACTGCTATTTATTGGTGATTGTAGATGGGTTTACAAAATGTGTAAGTATAAACGCGGTCAAAAATACAAAATCAATCATTTCGGTACACGTAATGAAACAATACGTGAGTTATTTTGGAGTTCCCTCACGCTTGGTCACAGACAGAGGCACTAGTTTCACTAGTAAAACTTTCATATCCACCACACAAAAAAGCCCCTCAGAATTATTATTCGGCTTTAACAGCAGAACAGAAGATAAGTTTAGCGAAGTCATCAATGATACAATAAATAGAATTCCGGTAGAAGAATTAGACGAGTTGAGACGGGAGAGAAAAAAAAAAGAACAACAGGTAGAAGAAATTGCGAATTACAATAAACACAGTAAGACAGCGATACAAAACAAGGAAGGGGATTTAGTGAGAGTCGAACGGCAGGTACCTAACGATGGTAATTCACAGAAACCTGTAGTAAAATATCAAGGTCCTACCGCATAGTAAAAATGCTCAATAATGATCGATTCTTGGTGTATTATACACCTTTAACTCGAAAACATGGTCGGAAATATGAAGCTGTCGTGGCCTTAGATAAAATCCAGCGTTGGATGAATTTTTCCTAGAAATCTCGAATCAGATTCTTTTGAAAATGAAATCAAAAACGATGAATAGTATATAAAAAGTCGTAAAAAGTTGTATCCTAAATCAAAATACATCAGTAACGTTTGTAATTATATTCAGATTAATTTTATATATTAGTAATATTTAAAATATGTTCCTTTATATTTTTTATCTATATTAAAACAAATTTTTATTTTATAAAAAATGTATATGGTTTGAATTAAAATATTTTAAATTGTATATTAAAATTAATTTTAAATAACAGTAGGGGAAAGTGGTCACCATTCGTACGCGGGGCATATTCGTACAACACGCTTTTGCTTGTGTGCATAGACATACCGGCGTGTTTTCGCACGCGGTAAGTAAATTATTTACGTAAGTTTAATTCGTAAATCTAAGTAGAATTGTTATGTTTTTGACAATAGGGCGATGATTCATTAATGTTAACATTGATTATTTTGAGCTTTGATTGTTATATTTCTGAAAACTGAATTAGAATTTGTATGAGGTTGTATTTTGTGTGCAAGGCATGGGGTGCATTCGGACAGCCAAACAAGGGGCACATTCGTACGTACGAATGCTCCCCATTAAACTTTATTTAGCACCAGAACATCAAAATTAAATTTTTAAGAAATAAAATATAGTAAACCTTTTAAGATTATCGTGCAGACAGCACAACAACATATTTTTTATTTTATGAAGTATCTTTCTTCTAACAAAACGAAATATTTTTATTAAGTAAACCTTATAATTAATATTTTATTGCAGAATCATGGTGCGAATGAGAAAAAGGGTACGCGTACTCAAGAGGTGGGTGAAGAGTCCAGGAAATTAGCAATAGATGACGTAATTCGGTATAGGAAAGCCGCGTTGAAATATAACATCAAGTCATCGACGTTGGAAAGCAGAGTCAAGAAATTCAAAGATAACACCGATGGACCCTCACGAACATTTCATTCTAAGTTCACGAGTCCACAAGTCTTCTCCTTGGAAGAAGAGAACCGCTTAAATGATTACATCATTAATTGCTGCAAAATGCATTATGGGCTAACAACAGTACAAATTCGCAAACTTGCCTACGAATACGCGAAAGCGTCAAATTTAAAAAATCCCACTAAATGGGATGAGAACCAAATGGATTGCTTAGAGTGGATGCGTATAAAGAAAGTATAGAGAAAGAAACGCCAACCTCAGTCTGCGAAAACAAGGAAAATACAAGCGCAGCTAGATCGTTTTCCTTCAATAAGACGAAGAGACTGATGATCGCAGTATTAATAATAATTTAAATGTGACAGCAGAAAAAATCATAGATAATTATTTTGTTTTGGTCAAGTTTGCAAAAAAGACTTCTGTTGTTTATTACGTCGGGAAAGTTCTCAGTCATTATTCGGGTACAGAGCTGAAAATATTTTATCTTCGGAAGAAACCGGGATCAATATGGTCATTCTTTTTCCCTGATGTAGAAGACATACACACTCTGTATATCACCGATGTCGCCATGACCCTCCCTGAACCGAAACCACCAGCGAGCTGTACAGCTAGAATGGCTAGACTTTTCACGTTTGCAGTTAATTTAAATAATTATAATATTCAATAACTTCCAAAGTAACAACCAAGTGTATGATTACCTACTTTAAGCTTAGATTGTCAAAGACTGTACAACAATCTCTTAAAAAATTATTGTAAATATCTCATTTAGACTGATTATAAAGTTTAGAATTATCAATAAGTAAACTAAGGATGAAGGATTTAATCCTTTGTTATTTTTCTAAAGAAATATATCGACTATGAGTCAATTATGAGTCTAGTCAAATATTATTAAGTTAGTTCTTTGATAAATGAATATTTTTTAATTATTAATAAAAAAAAATTATGTCTTTAATAGACGTTTTAATTACCCTGTATGAATCTACCCCATGGCGTATGAAAGTACTCCACCTACTGTACCCCGTACTTGGGGTACGTTCGTACAAATCTCGTCTCGTAGAAAAATGACTATAACTTTTTAACCTTTGAACACAATAGTTTCGGACTTTTTTGTAACAAACTACAATATATTTGTTACACTTAGGTACATAAACTGGGTAAATTCGACAATTATTCATAAACTAAAAAAATAAAATCTAAAAAGCGTACGAAGGGTGACCACTTTCCCCTATTCTTATTTGATGAATTCTGACTTTGACAACTTCATTTTTGATTATGATTGTATGAAATTTGGTTTATTGTAATAATGATTTATCAAACTTTAAAGGAAAGCGATGGGACTCTCTTAAAGTAGGATGGCCGAGCTGTAGTTAGTTAGTTTATATACAGGGTGACTGGTGAATTATTATCGATATTTGAGGACGTGATATTTGACGATCATATATGACAAAATAAAAATTAATATAACATAAATATTAATAAACTTCTAAGTAAAGTTAACCAAAAGTTGTGTAATTAATTACGCATCGTGTGAACACCCTACAGATTAGGTATACACTGACACTCACACATACGCGTGTCGTGACGTAGTGTTGTATCAGCACGCCGCCGCACACGTCCACACTTGAACACTTGGAACGTGTCAACACTTTATTTATTTATACGGAAATTTTGTCAAAAATTAAGTGCCTATTTTTTTTACATAATTCGAATGAGAATCATGTACCGAGTATTCTCCTTAAATATTGATAGTAATTCACCAGTCACCCTGTATATGTTACTACTTAAATTATGTTTAGCTACAGTTATTATTATTTAAGATTAATTATACAAAATATTTTTACAATTTAAATGTATTATTAAATTCTTCGGAGCGCGTAATGAGTAGACGTGTTAAAGTTTTTAAATTAAATAAATAATTTAGTTACAAGTGAAATTGAATCCTCGAAATACGAACATAAATTTCATTCTTATTTGTCGCAACTTGTGGGTCCTTACATCATTTTTATTTTTATTTTTTATTTTTGTTAATTAATTTGTTATACTAACATAGTCATCAGCCTATCAGAAGCCCACTGCTGAGCAAGGCCTCTTTCTCACATGGAGAAGGTTTGAGCATTAATCACCACGCTTGCTCAAGACGGGTTGGTGATTTCAAACTTATAATTGTGAATCTATAAGTCCAGGTTTCCTCACGATGTTTTCCTTCACCGTATGTCAGTGATGTCTAAATACTCTCAGAAAGTACATATGACTCCGAAAAATCACATTGGTACTTGCCGGGTTGAACCCGCGACCTCGGCAACGAGAGGCGGGCCCCTTAACCACAAGGCCACCACTGACTTTTTTAACATAGAAGATAAGTAATATGTATCAATAACAATAAAATGAGTCAGTCACTTGAAATAAAAAGTTATTATTATTATTATTTCATTATCGCACTGTGCGAAAAATACAACGCAAGCGCAAGAAACAAGTGCCTTTGCCCCTTCATACTCGTTGTGTGAAAGAGACGGGTTCCAATAATTCATTTTGCTCTGCACCAACCGTTCGCAAAGATAAGGCGAGTACACACACTCTATTAAGGCGGGCTTAAATAGCGGCAAAATATATGTCCTTTTTATCTTATTTTTCTAGCAAAAAATAATCTAGTTATAATATAAGTCTATAAGTTAATAATTTCATTATATTTTGATTCCTGTAATCTGTTCATATTTTTCTGTGTAAAACTCTTTCTATTAATAATTGTGTATTTTGTTATGTATTTTTAAGTGCTAATGTATTTTTTTTATAAGTGAAATATTTAGTATATAATCGCCTAGTTGTTGGGTTATAATTCAGCTCATTTATAATGTTTACTCATCAATTATTTGCATATTTAGTTATAATCTGTTGTGTGAACCGTTTAAAATAAAATAAAATAATTTGAACACACGAAATGAGTTTTTACAATCATCTACTGAATTAACAATACGATGTGCATCCCAAACCGATCTCTCCAAACCACGTGTATGAACCTGAGTTATCTCAAGTGACACTTTGGAAGAGAAAGCAACCTGATTCAGATTATGAAGGCTTAAAAAATGATTTTACAAATTTCCCCAAACAACTTATGGCTACGTTAAATTGTTTTGTTCAGAAACAAACAACAATTATGAATAAAATTTCGGAAGATTAAGTATAAGGGACGAAATAGAAAAATTGCATAAAAAGTACCAACGAACGTCTTTCGGAACAGACAGTTATTGCTGATAAAATCAGATATTGCTGACCTTAAACATGCGAACAATGCAACAACTACAAAGCTTATTTCCTTAGAAACTGATATCAACAATCTTAAAACTAACCCATCGGATCAGAAATCAGCAATAAATCTTAACTATGAAGATGTTGTTTTCCGATCTCCATGAAAGAGAAATTAGGAGTAAAAATATAGTCACGATTGGTATACCAGAGCCCATAATAAGCAATAAAGAAGAAAGAAACACAGTTGATAAGAAAGAGGTCAACAAACTGATTAAATTGAATTTTCCCGACTGTTCAGAACCACTCAATCCATCGTGTATGCCAATATAAACCGAATGGAAATCGACCAATCAAAGTCTGTCTTATATCGCAAGAAGCAGCAAGAAACAATTCTACGTAATAAATCTATAATTAAAGAACCTATTAACATATATAATGATCAAACTCCACACCAACAACAATATATGAAAAAAACTAGCAGAAGAGCTATAGCAACGTACTCAAAATGGTGAGACCTAGTCGACTGAATATCAAGTGAAAAAATCCTAGGTCTTATATTTTTGTTTTTTCTGATGTAGAAGACCAAACAAGCGTAGATTATAGAGATTTTTATACGATTGTTTTTGTTTGTTTTTCTGAGTTTTATTTGTTTAATAACATGACAGTCTTTTCAATCCTGTTCTGGTTAATTGTGATACTCATAATTGTTAATTCGGCTAAGCTACAAGTATTTTGAAAGACTGATTACAATATTTTCGCAATAATAAAGTAATATTTTAATGAAAGCATTATAATTTCAACCAATTTCATACAATCTCCACTTAGTATCAAAGTGCCCTGTTGGTGGGGCACAATGATAAAAATACAATTTTTAACCAAACCTATATTATCCTTTTGTTTCACATCTTGAACGATTTTTATCATTGATATTATAATATTAAAACATATAGCTAAATGCTGACTTGAAAATTAATCAAAATCATGACATTTATGTATATGTTATTTGATTTTCAATTTTTATGTATCAATGTACCCCACCTCCCCCTATTTATTTCTCCTAGAAGTGATTGTAATATTGAGAAATAAAGTGATTTTAAATCGTAAACCGTATATTTATTGCTGTGTGATTTTTAAATATAAGATTGTAAACGATTTTTTCGGTTGACCAAGTGGGCATTCGAGGCGAGAGATTGTAATAGTAAAGACGATTGTGATCCTAAGAGTCATAATAAAAAGTGTGATAAAATCTTAGTTTAAATTCCCACTGACCTAAAAGACTTACAAATAAGCACCTTTTTCCTTCTTTAAGAGATACCAGAAATCACACTATAAATCTAAGGACTCAATATCGGAAACTTTAATGTACAGGAAAGTACAAAACTGCATTATTTAAGAAAAACATATTGGTTATGGCCCCTACTATATATAACAAAATACCTAATGAGATAAAAGAATAAACTTATAAAAAAAATTGTTTTCTTTTCTATTTAACAAGTGCTATTACTCAGTAAACGATTTTCTAATGGATAACACAATTTTGTAAGAAATTGCTGAATAAAAAATGTATAAAATACAAAATATATAACTTAAATAATCTGTCATGGTATCACAAATCCTCGGATATATAATATAATTGTATAGTTGATTTTAATTATGTAATTAAGTTTAATTTATAATTTTAATTGTATGAGTATTGTTAATTTGACTTTGTTATTTTATTGAATAGTTAATTTTAATCTGTAAAACACTTAATATGAATTTATAATTATAATTGCATGGTTAATTTAATTTGTAATTTTAATTGAATAATTAATTTTAATTTATAATTTAAAACCTAATATTTGCATGCCTTATAGTAGAATGTACTGGAACTTATATTAAAATCTATTTATACACCTATATTCTGTACCTACATTCAGAGCAAATAAATATTATTATTATCATTAATAGGCCAAATCACCAGAAAAGGTTTTTACCCGGGATTTCTGGATTTATGTTGTATTAATTTTCTTATATTTTTATACAGAACTTTTTGATTCAACCTCGTATATCAAACGTTATGAATAGGTATTGATTTCACAATACACATAGAAATCTCCATTTTTGTAATAAACAAGAAACTCACAACCCAACGAGACTAAAATTTTGACCGAGCATTTAAAATTAGACCAGTGTTTGAGCATCGCAATAGAAAAGAACAATTAATTCTCTAGCACATGATAAAATTCAATGGACATATTATGCGGCCATATAAAAAAATTGTCAAACGGTGCTTCAAATTATGGTGTCATTTTGATGCGACCATTAACCTACACGAATTTCATCTATATACAAGCAAACAATTCCCAAAAGAGGGTTGATGTGAGGCAGGCGGCCGGTCGTAAAAACAATTAGCCAAAACTATTCACAACATGTGAGGCAGACCCTGGCTAAAGCTGGGATATTGCCAGGTAGAAGACACAGGCAAACAAAACACAAGCGTTGAGTATGAATTATGTGAAGCCATAGTCCTTCAATATACTCAAAAACTAAAGGATCTGTGAGTGCTATTACAGTCTAAACAAAATAAGGTAAACTTCTATATTTTGAAGTCTAACTCGATTAAATAATTTTAAAGCGACACAAAGTGGCTATTTCTTTTTTGTGGTGTTCATTAAAAAGCTCATGAGACAAAACCCATTGCAATTTTTTTTAATGTATTAGTTTTTTAAGTATTTTTAAATAAATTGTTTTCTTTATTTTACGGCTAGTCATCTAAGCTCATTGACCAACATCGAATATTTAATTTTTTCCCTTTAAGACTGACATGTCTAAGAAATTGAATATCTTGTATCTTTTTAAAAATAGCAAAGTTTTTAATCGCTATATATTTTCAGAAAATCATTTCACACAATCTATTCCAAATATACGTTTTTTTCCCGTAACCTATAAAATGATTATCCCAATATAACGCTTCCGAGGAATAGATACTTCAAGTAACAAAAAAAATTCTTATGCGAGTTGAATTCAACGATAAAAATATTTCGTAGACCATCAAAACTGGGTTATTTTATCTCAATTTTAGAGCCAATAAATGTGCTGCTGAAATGATCAAAATCAAAAAGAGGAAACAAAGATCGACCCATTACAGAGTAAAGAATAAATAATTGACTTATCACGTCACGACATCAGCCTATCAGAGCCCACAGCTAAGCAAAGGCCTCTTCTCACATGGAGAAGGTTAGAGCATTAATCACCACGCTCGCTCAAGACGGGTTGGTGATCTCAAACTTATAATTTGATAAGTCCATAAACGATAATCATAAATGCTTCCCTAATTGTAAATTTCTTCTATACGCTGATGATTTAAAAATATACCGAAGTATACATAATTATCAGGACCACATCTTGCTTCAGGAAGATTTAAACAGATTCACCGCCTACTGCTATGAAAATAAATTGGAGCTTAGTCTCAGTAAATGCAAAAGCATAAGCTTCACCAAAAAAAGGAAGGTAAGCGGGTTCGTGTATTCCCTTTGTGACACGGATATAGATGAAGTCCAAAGTATTAGAGATTTGGGTATAACAATAGACAACAAACTACACTTTGATACTTACATATATAACATAATTAGTAAAGCCTTCCAAATGTACAGCTTCGTCATACGGCCCTCTACTGAATTTAAACATCCATCCACTCTCGTCTACCTTTTTAAATCATTAATTAGACCACAGCTTGAATATGCTGTTGCTGTATGGAATCCGATATATATGAAATACGAGAAAAGCTTAGAAAAGGTACAGAAAAAATTTTGTATCACATGAATTATCAATGTTGTAGAAAACGTTTGATCTATGAATCACTTTTAAAAAACTACAATCTACTTGATCTCAAATATAGACGACTGCAATTAGAAGCTGTGTTACTATATGATATTTGTAATAATAAATTCGATTGCCCGACCATTATAAACCAAATTAATCCCGCCGTTATCCATTTTTTGCTGTAGCGCAATCCCGCACTAATGCCGGTATGCGTTCCCCGTTAAATCGAATAATTAATGCTTATAATAAGAATTATTACAATTTAGACATTTTTACTAACTGTAGTAGGGCTTATAAAAAACAGGTTATTCATGTATTAAATCACCAATAGTAATTCCTAGTTTTATATGTATGTGTTTATTTATACTTGTATATTGTTTATTATATATTTATATTGAACAAAATGTTTATATTTATCTTTTCACCATAATGACTAATAATTAAATTCTTAATTGTTTGAATTAGTTCATATTTAAGTCTTCAACAGGTTTATTTTTATTTTATTTTGTTATGTTTAATGTGACCATCGTTGTTGAGTTTACAATAACTAATATGTACCGACTTATTAAGCTATAAGAAACTATAATTGTAAACTTGTATAATTGTAAACTTAAACCCGCGCCCTCGGCAACGATAGGCGAAATCTTTAACCACTAGGCCACCACTGACTAATAGTTGACTCAAAGAGACAGAAGTACAACAGTAGTGAATAAGAAATAGACAAACAAAAAATTAAACAAGCCAAATATATACCACAAATAATGTGTTTGCCAAACTTATTTTGTATAATGCTTTCTTTGGAAATAATTAATCCTTAGGTGTAAGTAAAAATTTTAGATTTCCAAGACCAATCTAGTGAAACTTCTGACATCATTGTCAATTATTTAAACCAAGTGTTGACAGATAATAATTTGACTGCAAAAGTCGTAGCATTTTGTGGGGACAATGCAAACGTCAATTTCGGAGGTGCAGCTAGGCGAGGAACTAATAATGTTCTAACGAAATTACAATCATCTCTGAAAAAAGAAATAATAGGTATTGGATGTGGAGCCCATGTAATTCACAATGCAATAAAATCTGCTGCAGATGGGCTACCCGTAGATTACGAAAGCGTTATTGTGAAGATATATTCCTTTTTCTATATTTATACAATTCGAGTTGAAGCTCTAAAAGAGTTTTGTGCCGAAACTGAAATGGAATATCAACAAATGCTCGGTTATAGCAAAACCAGATGGCTTGCTCTCATGCCTGCGTTGGAGAGAGTTTTAAAAATGTACCAGCCGTTAAAAAGCTACTTTTTGAGTATTGAAAAATGTCCCCTGTTACTAAAAAACTTTTTTGAAGATCCCACATCCGAATTGTGGTTTTATTTTTTACACGCTCTATCAGCAAGTTTTTATCAAGCTGTCTTGAAACTTGAAGGTCAGACTGTATCGGCAATTGAAGCTGCAAAAGAAATCAATCAATTAAAAGACAATTTAACTCAGAAACAGACCAATCAGTTTCTTCCATTTATGGTTCGTCAATTAATGTCAAAATTAAAAGATAGTGGTACTGATATCGATGAAGAATTTGTGAAAAGGACGGCTACAGAATTTTATAAAACAAGCCGTGAATATCTGGAGCAGTGGACTTGCTTTCTTATCCAAGAAATGGAGATATTTTATTGGGCAGATTTAAAAAAGGTCCCCACATGGGAAGACATTCAAAAATCTCTGGATGTATTAATTCAAAAGCAATATATTGACTGTAATAAAGATACTGAAGTGTTTGACGAATTTTCATTAATTTCTAATTACATCACATCGCAAAAAGTAACGGAATGGAATAATTTAAATGTTTCCACGGAAACCCGTTGGGTGGAAGTATTCAAACACTTTCGCGCCAATAATCTTCAGCATGAAAACTTTTCTATTATAATTGAATATATTTTATGTTTGCCTGCTACAAATGTTCCCGTAGAAAGGGTATTTTCTATTATGAATAAATTGTGGACATCCGAGAAAACCCAGTTACAAATTTCAGTTCTAAGGGCGATGTTGATAATTAAGGTGAATATAAAAAAAACGTGTCAAGAGTTTCATTCTTACTTGAAATCGTCACCAGCTATATTAAAACAAATTTGTTCTTATGATAAATATAAACATAAATAAACATTTTGCGTACCTTTCTGAATCGTAACTCTCTCTTAAGCCAACTAACATTTTCTGAATAAATAACTTTAAAAAGCGTTGTTTGTTTCATTTACTACTTTTGATTTAACCTAAATAAAGCAATGTCCCGTTTTGAGTCAAAAAATAAATGGTCACGTTAACCTACTCTAAGACCACTATAACTTATCCTAACTAAATGAAATTACTAATTACCCAGGCTTCTACACAACGCCCTAATATTTATCTGAGCCTTTTACCGCCTCTTTAGTCAATAAAACCCACAGGTAAGCATTATCACCCACTCTGTTAAATACTGGTCTACAATATAACAAAAATGATAACAAACCCACATTCAACTTGTCTAAAACAAACTCTAGATAATGATGAGATATATAAAAGCAAACAAAAAAGCAAATTATTGCAATAAAAACTTAAATTTCTACATTTATAGTATAAATTAAAGAATTATTAACTAAAATATGCAATAACAAATCGATAAGTACATACAAAACTATCTAAAAATTAAAGAAGAATAATAATGAGACTTAAATTAATTAATTTTTAAAGGAAAAAATTGGTAGTAACTTTTATTTACATTTCAGGATAACTAAATAATAAATTATTACTACACTCTACATTTTAATCTCATTTCTTCAAAATACAAATACAATAATTCAACATACGTTTGACGCTTTGTTTATCAATATTATCTTGTTTCGTTGGCTATAGATAGGATCGGTTCAGTAACTTATTCGATACTAGCTTTCCGCCCGCAGCTTCACCTGCGTGGGGTTCTGTTATATCGCAATTCCAAGAAAACCTTTCAAAAGTCTTAGATAAAAACTTTCCTGTTCTTTCTCACGGTCAACTCTATGTCTGTACCAAATTTCATTAAAATCAGTTCAGTGGTTTAGGCGTGAAAGCGTAACAGACAGACAGACAGAGTTACGTTCGCATTTATAATATTAGTAGGGATTTATATTAGAATATATTTATAAGCATAATAATTTATTCGCAACACTTATTATTCGTTAGACAGAGCGGCGAATTTGTTTGCTATAGCTGTGTGTTCCTCTTCATCAGATTCTCCAGAACCTTCGGTCTGAGATTCCGAGCCGGTCTCTGTGTCCGAAACAGACTCGGTCTGTGAGTCCGATTGCGATTGGGCTTGTACCCACTTGATGTATTTCAGTTCTTCGCAGCTCTTGAAGTTCTCTGAAAAACATATATTAAAATAAATATCATTTACGAATTTAAATATGTGTGTTATACTTGTTTTGGCCTATTATATCAAATTTATTTGAGTTTATTAGGCAATGATTTTCTAAAGCAATACATTAATAGGCGACTATTTATCATTTATTGGAAATGTATGAAATTTTCTCCATAATGAATTCTATTTCCTACATATTATCTATACTAGGAAATCAGGTCTCATAGTTAAAGAAATCACAGATAAGATATCTAATTCCTATCAAATATATTACAAATTTATGACATATTACCCCCACCCCGTTTAATACAAAAGTGGAGGAGGTAGTTATTATAAAAGCAAAGTTATAGCTTTAAATCGCCCACTATAAACTATTAATTGTACGTTGAAAATAATAAAATATAAAATAAGGATCACATTCCAGTCTTTCAACATCGATCACGTTTATATTGTGTCGTTTAGGTTCTGTACCTCAGTTATTTTTTTGTTATTTTTGCTATAAAATTTTTGTTATCTAAAAAAAGTTTCATTTTTTTATTTTTTTATTGCTTAGTAATAAGTTGGTAATTTGTTATTCTCTTTTGTTATTTACATTTTATATTGTATTGGTAGTATTTTTTGTTTTCCTTTTTGGATAATTTTAATTTTGTGTAATTTTAATTTCCCCTTTTGTATAATTTAAGCAGAAAAAAAAATCCATGCCGTGATAACTTATAACTGAAACATCACTTGGCAAAAGTGTAATTATCTTTATTTTTTAAAACTTATAAATGGTGTATGTTTTGTTAGTTGTCCTTATATAAATTAATTAATAATCCTTACCAATCCCTCCCGGAGGTCTGAGCCACAAACATAGTTTCCCATCAAGAGCCATCCTCAACAAACTATTCGCCGCTCGATAAGTGTCCAATCTGTAAAAACATTAAATATTTTGAGGAATATGAAAGTAGATATAGCAATATATATATTTTTCTCTTTGTTATAAAGATGTAAGGTTGATTTTAATAGTTTTTTATTTATATTAAAACTTCTTCTTCTTCTTCTACCTGGCAATTTCCCAGCTATAGCCAGGGTCTGCCTTACATGTTGTGAAAAGTTTTTGGCTATTTGTTTAAGAAGAAGATTAAAACTATGATTTAAGAGTAGATATTCGATTATAATCAATTGATTATTTCATGTTCAATATAAATGTTATTGTGACATACACACTGACATTTATTATATGTGTGTGTGAGTGTGGCAGTGTGTGTGATGTTTATTTCAAATAATTTAATATATTTCTTATATATTTTATGTAAAAACTATCTTTATACACTTCATCTCAATATGATCTAAAATTAATACATTTCTGAGGTGGCAGTGCCTAGCTGTGGTCAAGATATTACAGCTCGAACATGTGCTGGCTCGACCGTAAGTACCACTCTCTCACAGAATATACTTATATACTACCAGTTCTAAGTTTATAACTCACGTATATTAAAATAATTATTATAATTGATGAGTTCAAGAATTGTATGCAATATGTATTTCAACTGATTACTTCATTACTATTGAAAACTACAATTCATCTTGAACAGAGTATTTGAACATCACTGATTTATGCTTTCCCAAAGAGGGTTGATGTCAGGCAGGCGGCCGGTCGTAAAAACAATTAGCCGAAACTATTCACAACACGTAAGGCAGACCCTGGCTAAAGCTGGGAAATTGAGAGAAAGAAGAATATATAACAGTTATTAAGAAACTATCAATGTGTTTTATGAACGAATCGTATATGTTAGAATGTTCTCAATATTTAGTAGCAGCGCCATCCAGTGACGAGTGGACGAAACTGTCATCTATACGTTTTCTAGAACATTCCTATTGTTAATAAGTATTAATATAAACGAGTATGTAGTGTAATGTTCTAGTGACGCTGTTATGTACAAAGGGTCGCTAGGACGTTTGTGAGTGTACCGAGAAGAGACATGCAAACTATATTACATGTTATTATAATAAAGTTAATATTTATTACCTAGAACTAGCGAATAATATTTACCTGGCGGCTTTCGCTGTAAGGTAGCCTCTCTGCTTGGCCCACCCGTCGCAAACATCTCTAGGCGACCAAGTATCATCGTTATCTGGATGTTGTATACGTAATAACGAGGGTAGATTTATACGCTCTCCGATATACCTGTAATGAGATTTGTTACATTTTATCATTTATACTAGAACACCCGGCGAACTTCGTATCGCCCTATAATCAAGAAATATATGTTCCTTTTTTTTATTTATATTTTTGGAGGTTACCTATTAAAGACATAAATCTGCGTGTTTTGAAGTGCGACAGAATGATTGACATATTACTTAGTTGTCAAATCTTATGTCAAGAAACGTTTGTATCAACAACTACTAATAAATTAAAAATTAATAAAAAAAAACATTGTCCAGCGGACTAAATTGTGAATCTAAACCATTCCTAGATCCCCTCGAACACACATAAAAAATTTCATCAAAATCGGTCCAGTCGTTTGAGAGAAGTTCAGTGACATACACACTCACAGAAGAATTATATATATAAAGATGTAATAACAATAACATTTATATATAGCTTTAAATTAGTATGTAAACTTTTTAATTGTGCACTGTTTATATTTAGTAAATATTATGTACACTTGTCATTGACGTACATATCTGTTTTAATATAGTCACTTTAACTGTAAATATTCAATATGTATGTTGTAAGTATGCCTTGTTGTAAATAAATAAATAAATAGCTTTTGCACATGACAATGTTTTTTTCATTTGTTTTATACAGGGTGACTGGTGAATTACTATCAATATTTAAGGAGAATACTCGGTACATGATTCTCATTCGAATTATGTAAAAAAAATAGGTAATAAATTTTTGACCAAATTTCCGTATAAATAAATAAAGTGTGTACACGTTCCAAGTGTTCCTAGTGTGGACGCGTGCGGCCGCGTGCTGATACAACAACACGCCGCCGCGCGCGAGTGTGTGTGTATACCTAATCTGTAGGGTGTTCATACGATGCGTAATTAAGTACATAACTTTTGGTTAACTTTACTTAGAAGTTTATTAATATTTATGTTATATTAATTTTTATTTTGTCACATATGATCGTCAAATTTCGCCTCTATTTATAATAACCAACAGTCATTGTTATGACTACACTTGCACAGAAAGCTATGCAGATGATACCTGATAATTTATCTACACTCAATTATCGATTATTCAAATAATAACTGCGCCGATATATATGAAACAGTCAGCACCATCTATCGTGTGTCGTTACTTCATACAATACATCTGTTATGAAGTGTTCCCGGAACTACACGGACTGAACGATACATTATATAATATGTGTTATTATAATGTATCATATATTATTACATCCAACAAAACAAATTTAGCATGAGTTTTTAAATTACCAAATCCCTACTAATATTATAAATGCGAAAATAACTCTGTCTGTCTGTTACGCTTTCACGCCTAAATAACTGAACTGATTTTAATGAAATTTGGTACAGACATAAAGTAGACCTTGAGAAAGAACAAAGGATAGATTTTATTCCAGACTTTTGAAAGGTTCTCTTGGAAACGCGATATAATCGAACTCCACAAGGGCGAGTAATATATTTTTATTGTTTAATATAATAGGTAAGTTTTTTACCTGATAGTTGTGTATGGTTCTCGTAATTGGGCTATAGGGTAAGATCCCATTAAGACTTGTATGGCTCGGGGAACTAGCGAGGGGAAAACTAGTCCGGGACAATCGCACAAACGGACCTGGGGGTAAATCAAGTTGTTAAGGGTAATTATAGTTGTTAATATTTGTACATTAGTAAAGGTTAAGATTTTATTGACATTTTGGAAATTCATTTGAAACCTTTAAAAATTGCAATTTAATTCGTACAAATACATTAGTTTATATACTAAAATTGCAACAGTATTTTCATGTTTATTCGAAAAATAGATTGTTCTCCCATCACAAATTAAATTTAACCCTTAAAAACACAGTTCATTTACAAATACAGAATATTTCTAAACATTAAAACTTACAAACATTATTAACATATCATAAAAGCAAGTAGGTCAGGGTAAAATATGTTTTTACATGAAAAATAGGAATTACCCTTACCTGACTTAGGGTAATATATGTTTTTACATGAAAAATAGAAATTACCCTTACCTGACTAGTCAGAAATATAGTCTGGAAATGCTTCGTATGTCCCGGAGTGCGTGATACAGAGACAACTTTTTTACCCATGATGGCGTTCATGAGTGATGATTTACCCACATTTGGGGTACCCACACACCCCACCGTTAGGACGCCATTTTTATATTTCTCATGATTATAATAAGACGTATCCGGTTTCTCTACGATCGTTTCACCTGTAAATATTTGAATTAATTTAAGTTATGCATTTGGATAAGTTATTTTGATTTGGTTTTTCTATATACGGAAATTACTATAACTGATTCAGTTGATAGATTTTTGTTATTTTTGATATGATTTTTTGATAATTAGCTGATTTCTAATTAATATCTAATTAAAGGAGCATCTGTGCTTATACGATAGTTTGAGGATTTGATATCCGTTTGAAATATATATATTATAAATTATGTAATTAAATTAAATAATGTCTTGTAATTAAAATAAAACTTCATACATATTAAAAGGAATTTTACATATTATAAGGAATTTAACTGTTTGTGAACCACACAAGTTTTACTGTACATTAAAAACTTTTCATATAGTATATTGCCTCACTATTAAATTAGCTAACAGCTATATAGCTACTAAAATTTAAATATGAAAGTCTATAATGATAAATAAAAAATACATATAGCGACACTATAGCTTAAATAGAAAAGTAACCAATAGCAGATTCAAATCCTGTTCGTGTTAATGTTTTTTTTATTTCTATAAGTTATATTAAGTCGATAAGGCTAATATGTTAATCTTCTTCTTCTTCTACCTGACAGTTTCCCAGCTTTAGCCAGGGTCTGCCTTACATGTTGTGGATAGTTTTAGCTAATTGTTTTTATGACCGTCCGCCTACCTGACATCTCACTCTTTGGGAATGCATTAATCAGTGATGTCTAAATCTTATAAAGTACATATGACTCGGAAACGTCACTTGTACTTGCCAGGATCGAACCCGCGGTCTCATGCATGAGAGGCGGGCCTTTTAACCACTAGGCCACTGAGTTAATGCTAATATGTTAATATTATTATAATCACTCACCCACTTCAGCCTCATCAAAGTCCAAATCACTCTCATCTTGTATCTTCTTCTCCCAAGCGCTCAAATCCACTTTACCCTCAACTATTTCTTTGCACGCATCTAATAGTTTCGTCGCACCCTCCGCGCACATACGTAGGCGACCTTTTCGTCTGCGTACTTGGAGACCTGGAGAATTTTCGACCAAATTAGTTTTACCCCGGGGTAAAAAATATTTCTATATTATAAAACGAGTTGTTTATTATGAATAATTAAATAATATTATATAAACATATAATACAAGCATTATCCTATGATAGTTGACATAATCCAGTTGCCCTACCCTATTAATAAACTATTCTTGCCATTAACACTCAAAAATTCTATAAAACATACAAAAAAAAAATATCTCATATTTCATTATATTCAACTTTCTATTTGTAATACCTAAATAGTGTTTTATGTTGAAGTAAGACAACCGTTTAATGATGTATGTTAAAATAATTTGATTATACAGATTGAATTAACAAAGAAATGAGTCATAAACATAATTATTATAATTTTGGTAGAGAATATAGTATTTTAACTGGATATATCTTAATAACAAATTACATATTTCATAAATTTTCTTGTAAAAATTATCGTTACCAGTATCGAATATTATTGATTAATACAATTTCATCTACAAGATATAAAAACATATATAGTCCGTTTGATTTAAGCTGAGCTTTGCATTTGTGTGAGTGTACACAGATAGTGTATGTGTGGTGTCAATATTTTGAATGCCACGTTCTTTTCTAGTTTTGAACCGGTTTATTCTGTTTTTACTTCGCCCCGCACCTTAATCACTTCACTCTTTGTACTGGTAGCAATATCAAATGTTGAAAACGCAATGTCAAGTGAAGAAAAATATAGTGTTTTTTCAAAATTTTTATTACTTAATAAATTTGATTCCATAATATTTTACAAGTTTTGATTATTTTATTTCAAATCCAGAATAGCTCTATCACTTATGTTAATCAATTTAAAATATAATAAATTGAGTTCTAAAAGCTTTTGTCTAACTCTACATTTACTTTCACTCACACAAATGCAAAGCTCAGCTTAAGTCTAACGCACTATACATCTCATCAAAATGAAAACACGGACTTCTTAGTAGACCGTGAAAAGACTCAAAAGACCGAGTAGACCAAGCTTAATATATCAACTGCTTACCCGCTTTATCCGTACCGGAACCAACCAGGTTATATCCGGGGCACGACGTAAAATATACAACTTTTAAACCCGGATATCTCTCAGTGAGATATTTTTTCCACGCGGCGACCGCCGGCGCAGGAACTAGATCGATTTTATTAAGAACCAATATCATATCCTTATCAACTTTCCTTATATACTCGTAGAGAGACGGAGGGAACATCGCGCCCTAGAAGTAAAGATAGTTGTATGAATGTAGAATAGAATAGAAGTTAGTATTACATATAAGGGCCTAATCACAAGAATCATGAAAAAAAACACATTAAAATAAAACTAATATTTTCGTATACTACGCGTTATTATTTTAACTATATACTTTTACTACTTGTTACTTTGCAACCGTGATCATTAAGACGAGATGTGAATGTCTGTTAACTGGTCTTGTCTAATGTTTGATCTTATGTGACTTGTTCACATACAAATTACATCGGTTGGAGTATGCGTGTAATTTGTTGTTTAAAAATAATTACAAACGCCTAGTAAATCCGAAAAACACTAGTTTTATTTCAATGAACACTCGCGAAAATCTTAAATCTCATTAAACAAAACAAATAAAAGTATGTAGAGAGAGAGGATGGGCCGTAGTTAAAATAATGAAATTCCTTTAAACTTTATATAAGTCTAGAGATCAAATTATCCCTACTAATATTATAAATGCGAAAGTAACTCTGTCTGTCTGTCTGTTACGCTTTCACGCCTAAACCACGGAACTGATTTTAATGAAATTTGGTGCAGACATAGAGTTGACCTTGAGAAAGAACATAGGACAGTTTTTATCCCAGACTTTTGAAAGGTTCTCTTGGAAACGCGATATAACCGAACTCCACGCGGGCGAAGCTGCTGCTGGAAGCTAGTAGCATAATAATTAATTATTAATTAAAAGCGGAATAATAATTAATTCGTTTTCACAAATTAATTATCCAAAGTGTCAAGGTTAAGCAAGCTAAGTATGTACAACTAGTGTGTGTGTCTGTGTGTGCGTGTGTGTATGAGTGTATGTATGTGTGTGTACTCACAGCATATCTAACATCCACGATCAGTAACAATATGTCACACATCTCCAAAACCCTCCACAACTGTCTCCATGTCTCCAAATTAAGTTCGAAGTACGAGATATCTTTCCAGTGTCGAGAATTCTGTAGAGACTGGATGTACTCCTGTAACGAAAAAACTAATTACATATACAGGGTGACTGGTGAATTACTATCAATATTTAAGGAGCATACTCGGTACATGATTCTCATTCGAATTATGTAAAAAAAATAGGTACTTAATTTTTGACAAAATTTCCGTATAAATAAATAAAGTGTTGACACGTTGCAAGTGTTCCTAGTGTGGACGCGTACGGCGGCGTGCTGATACAAAACCACGCCCCCGCTGCGTATGTGTGAGTGTGTGTGTATACCTAATCTGTAGGGTGTTCACACGATGCGTAATTAATTACATAACTTTTGGTTAACTTAACTTAGAAGTTTATTAATATTTAAAAATAAAAATAAAATAAAATAAAAAATAAAATAAAAAAGCCTTTTATTTCCTTCAGAAAATACATACTTACAAAGTTAGTTGTTTTTTTTATAATAACAAAAGAATAAATAGCACAAATAAAAAAAGAAAAAATGTTTTTTTTTTATAATAAGTTAATAGTTCCAGGTTTTATATGCATGTTTTTAATAATTAATATTATGTTTTATTATTCTGTAGGAACCCCTCTGCAGGTAAAGGCCTCCTCCAAAAGTAGCCAGTTTTCTCTGGATTGCGCTATTTGCATCCAGTTTGGACCCGCTATACGTTTTATTTCGTCCTCCCATCTGTTATAAGGTCTCCCTTTCTTTCTTTTGCCCACTGGCCCCCTCCATTCTGACACTGTTCTTGTCCACCTGTGATCTTGCAGGCGTGATATGTGTCCGGCCCACTTCCATTTTAACGCCATAGCTTGTGCTAAACCGTCTGTTGCTTTTGTGATGTTGCGTATTTTTGTATGTCTAATTTTATCTATTCTCTTAATGTTAAGCATACTTCGCTCCATTCCTCGTTGGCACTTTATAATTTTTTCTTTGACGTTTTTGTTGAACTTCCATGTCTGACAGGCATAGGTTAGGCATGGTATAAGGCAGGAGTTCATGACCTTTGTTTTCAGTTTAATTGACATGTTACTCTTGAATATTTGTTTGAAGCTCCAGTATTTATTCCACGTCAGCTGGGCTCTGCGCTCAATTTCCTGGTAATTGTTTAGCCTGTCGAAGCTTATTTGTTTGCCTAGGTATATGTATTTTTCCGTATATGTAAGAGTACTGTTGTCGACGTAAATTGGTACTTTGGTGTTATTAGTCATTACCATAGTTTTAGAGAGGTTCATTTCTAGACCAGCGAGCTTGCTCGCTTGGTTTAGTGAGTTTACCATGTGTTGTAGTTCCTTTCCTGTCTCTGATATCAGTACCAAGTCGTCGGCAAAACGTAGATGGTTTAAATATTTTGATTTTACTTTTATACCACATCTGGTCCAGTTAAGCTTGCTTATTATCGATTCTAATGTGGCTATAAATAGTAAAGGGGACAGTGGGTCACCCTGTCTCACGCCCTCTCTTTATGGGAAACCAAGAACCGGCTCTTTCTAGTTTGACTCTACTTTTACTCTTCTTGTATATGCTTTTGATAACTCTTATATACTCTTTTTCCACATTCTGTGTTGCTAGAGTTTCCCAGATATAGTTGTGTGACACCGAATCGAATGCTTTTTTATAATCAATATAAGCCAAGTACAGTGGTCTACTTCTCTCTTGGTATTTTTCAATGAGAAGTTCGAGTGTGTGGATGTGATCGATGGTGGAGAAGCCTTTTCTGAATCCTGCCTGTTCGACAGGTTGTCTTGTTTCCAGCGAGGAGCTAATTTTTTTGGTAAGGATTGAAGAAAATAGCTTATATGTACTCGGCAGCAGGCTTATTGGTCTATAGTTCCCTATATCATTTGGGTTGCCTTTTTTGTATAAGAGAATAATGTTAGATTCAGACCATTGCGACGGTGTCTCGCCAAATTTGAGGATCGAGTTTAAACAAATTTGTAAAAGGTGTAGCCAGTATTGGAGCGGCTATCTTTAGAGTCTCGTTTGCTAGGTTATCCGAGCCCGGGCTTTTGTCTAGTTTCAGTTTGTTCAATGCCTCAATGACGTCGTTTTCATCAATTTGGAGGCTTTTTGGTTCGTTATCATCACTGTTGTAACCTAGGTTTCCGTGGTTAGTGTCTTCTGGCTCTTTTGTGCTGTATAGATCTCTGTAGAACTCTGTCGCTATGCTGATGATGTCGTCACGGTTCCTTTTGGTTATTTCACCTCGTTTAAGCTCTTCTATCCAGGTTTTATTTGGTTTCAGTTCTTTATATGCCTTTTTTGTGCTTCCAGTTTGGCGTAGATGTTTTTTCAATAGTTTTAAATCTATAGTTGGCGTAGTCTTTTTTTATGTATTTGTTTACTAGCTTGTAAAGCGCCGAGATTTCGTTTTTTGTTGTTCTAGTTTTGTTTGAACTTTTTTGTAGTTCTTGTCTTCTTTTAAAAAGTTTTAATGTACGCTCTGAAAATATTTTGTGGTCTTTTTTTGAGTTATGCACTTCTCGGGCGTTTTGTAAGCTTAATGTGATGATTTTAATTAAGTTATCGTAATATTTTTGAACTGGGACATTTGTCTCAGCTAACATTTGGTCTTTCGATATGTAAGAGTTTAGGTATTCTTTGAATTTGGAGATTTCTTCATCACTTTTTACTCTATTATATTGACAGTTTGCAAACTTTGTTCTACTTGTTTTGAAAAGTGTATCATGTGATATTGTAGCTCTTACTGGCCTGTGGTCCGAAGGGTAGTTGATGTTCAGTACCTCTATATTTTTGAACAGACGTGGTCGGTTTGATAGTACAAAGTCGATTTCGTTTTTGTACGCTCCATCCGGTGATCTCCAGGTCCATTTATGTTTGGGTTTTTTCTTGAAGAAGGTATTTAAAATTGATATTTGGTTTTCCATGGCGAAATCTATTAATCTTTGTCCTCTCTCATTTCTAATTCCATATCCGTGTCCTCTTGTGATTAAATGCTCCTCGTTTTTTGGCATACCAATTTTGGCATTAAGGTCACCCATCACTATGAAGTCTTTATGTGCTAGTTCCATTGCCCTGTTTACTGTCGCGTACGTAAGCGCAGGGAACTACATTGCTCCGTTAAATAAATTTGTTTTAAAAATATAAAGACTGTGTTTTGAAGTTATAAAACGTAGATATGTGTAAATAACCAAGACTGTGTGTGAACTACATAAAACATTATTGTTTAAATAAGTTGAATGCGAAAGTGTGAAACGATAATAACCATATAATTCAGGTGCTTTTACTGAGGACAGTGAATCAAAAGAAGTGTCTTAATAAAAATAAATGCTTTGCTTGCTTTGCTAAAACGAATTCAAGAAACACCTAAAGTTCTACTAATTTAAAATAAAACAAAGAAATATTAAAAATATACAGTGAAGTTAGTAGACACAAAGAGAATAACTTTTTCTGAAGAGGGTCTTTAGTAAAAACTCCAGACACAGATCATAATATTGTACATACAGTTCGCAAGTTTTAACTGAACGATTAACAACATCGTTGGCCCAACGGTGTGAACCATACTTTCACACGTGAGCGATACGGGTTCAAACCCAAGCTGTGTTTAGCGGCCTATATCAATTTATTTATTTTATTGTACGGAAGTTGCTCCTGTGTCAACGGTTTACTTCGGCTCCATGTTAAAGTGATCTCAAAAATAAAAATAAGTAATCTTTCATAATTCTAGAAACCGTTTGTCAATATAAAAATTTGAAAGTCAGTTCAAAGAGACTAGCGACATCTGTGGAAAGCTACACGTATCACCAACACTAGTCCGAAGCATCCTATACCTATGCTCGATTTATTAAGTGATCAAAGATATCAAAGGTATCACTAATACGAGTCAAAACCATCTTCGATCCACGAGCGGCCCGACAACCCTAGCAAGCTGACTCAGGAACACAAGAGGAATCAGGAACTTAACCAAAACCCACCCGAGCAACTGAAGCAGGTGCAAAGCAAGCTAAGAGATGGAGGAAATTATGCACGAGTTACGAAAAATTCGAAAAGATTTGGATGAACAGAAAACTGCAATAGAAAAAAGTGGGGAAAAAGTGACCGAAAAAGTTACGCAAAACATAAACAGTATTTTAGAAGACAAGTTTAAACTACTACATGAAAATTACGAAGATCTAAAGGAAAAATGTGAAAACCAAGAAAAGCGACTATATTTTCTGGAAAAACAGGCAAGGAAAAATAACATCGTCTTCTTCGGAATAAAAGAAGTGGAAACATCATATTTTAACCTTGAAATTCTCATAAGGAACTTTATCAAAGAACACTTCTCTCAAGACCTGGATCGCAAGGATATTCAAGAAGTTAGAAGAATAGGCAAGAAGGGAGAAAGACCTCGACCAATAATTGTCACTTTTTGTACACTTGGCACAAAAATAAATTTATTTAAAAATAAAAATACACTAAAAGATACCGGTTACTATATAACTGAAGATTTTCCAAAAAATATTCTGGAGAAGAGGAAAGAGCTTCAAGAACAAGCAAAAATCGAAAGGGAAAAAGGAAACCTTGTAAAAATAAAATACGATAAGCTTGTCATAAGTGGAAAAAACAAAACAGCGGGAAATAAAAAAAGAACGCTTTCAACTTCACCCGAGGACAAAACTACAAAGGGAGCTGAAACAAATACACAGGCTAATAAGAAAAATAAATCTCAAACGCAAATAAGAAGAACTCCAAGCATATCGGAAGGCATTTTAAAACCGGGCATGATGAATTACCTGGTCAACAGGAACACCAACAACTCATCAGATCTACAGGAAAATAACAAAGTTAATATATAGCAACTACAACCCCCCTCGCGCAACGTTAACGTACAGCAACCACTATCAGAAAACGTAACTCATCTTCCAAGCCGGCTGGTCACCGTGGAAGATTACGACCACAACCCTCCAAAACACCCTCCACAAAATAAAACCCCACAAAATACGTTATATATTCTGACATACAATGTTAGAACTCTTTCATCATATGAAAATTTGATAGAGCTAAATGAAGCTTTCAAAGAAATTAAATACGACATTTTAGGTTTATCAGAAACAAGAAGAAATGGAAACAAGATAGAAGAGTACGAAAACTTCATTTTCTGCTATACAGGTCACACACCTGGAAGACATGGAATAGGTTTTATTGTTAAAAACCATCTTAAAAACAACATAGAAAACTACATTGGCGTTTCTGAACGAGTAGCCATGCTGAACCTGAAATTTGAGAATACTAGATTATCCATCATTCAAGTCTACGCCCCTACTGCACAAGCAAACGAGAATGAGATCGATGACTTCTTATTAATATTTATGTCATATTAATTTTTATTTTGTCATATATGATCGTCAACTACCACGTCCTCAAATATCGATAGTAATTCACCAGTCACCCTGTATATAAGCAACATTTTTCTAATTTAATTAGTTTAGAGAATATGAGAAAATTTGTTATACACGATAGAAGGTATGAAGTTTGAATTTTAAGAGGACTTACGATGATCAAACTGAAATTTGACCGCGAATTTTATACTAATAAGATTTTTTTTATTGAAATAGTTAGAACAATAGAAAAAATACGTTTCTCTCTTTTATGCAATATACACGATAGAAGTCACGAATTTTGATTTTTATGTTAGTCAAACTGAAAATTATTTTAGGAACATTCGTGGTGTACACTTAAATAAACTATGTATTAAAAAACGTTAGTTTCTAATACTTAAACATCCAAATGTTATCTACTATAAAGTAATTGTGATTTCTAGAATTTAATTTTTAAACTCAATAAGTACTCAGAGTATTTACGAGTATATATGTATATATTTTTAATTGAATACTGATGTGTGTAAAATCTAAAAGTAACGAATGATGTCTTTTTGAGTTATTGAGTAAGATGATTCATGAAAGAAACTTTGAAAACATTATACACCAAATAGTTCATTTAAAAACAGTTTCGCTAATTAATGCGTACATATTTACCCCAAAAACTAAAATTACCCCAAGCAAATAACTTTTACCCTCGAAAATAGGACTTACCCTGAAATATTTTTGCTCCTGCGCGTCCAACTGCGCGGGAGACATGTTGAAATCCCACGGCGGTCGTTGGGGAAAGGAAAGTTCGGGAGGAAAGTAGTTAGAGGGATCTATTTCCATTTCCGCTTCCGATACTGGCTCCAAAGCCTTACTGAAAAGGTATACGTAATTACTAAAATTTTCCATCATACAAATTGATGTATCAATTGGACAGTAGAGGTGAGCGTTTAACGTTAAATAGGGTCCCTTAAACCTACACCTGGATCAAAAGTCACAGTCACTGTTGAAGCTCCTCTCACTACAACGATGGACCCGACACACGTACCGTGAATATATGGAATGATGAGAGGTTTCGTCTCTTTATCTTTTTGTGATTTTTTTGATACTGAACTATATTTAAGCAAGAAATGAATTTCTGATACTGAATCCAAAACTATACAGAAACGGTATCCCTAATTTTGGAAATTACTAAGATTTTAGGTAATACATAATAAAATATTTATATGTTTGTGAATCTTTTGATAGTGAAGTAAATTTAATTTAAAAATAAATAATTGAATTGAAGAAATTTTATTCACAAGTTAAATAATAAGAATTAGAAGGGGAAAGAATGTTATCAAGTAGATATATAATGGTATAGTCTGTTAAGGTACAATACAGAAGCCGCATGTTTTGTGATTATTATATTTTGTTTCGAAACTTTAATCGAAATTATTAAGACAGTTTCAGTGAAAAGCAACCGAAAAATATTTTCTATGTTATTTAAAAATTATTCCTCATACATATAAAATTATTTTCAAAGGTAAGTGATGTCATTATATCGGTTTAGTGACGCATTCACACGGGGAGAAGTTAAAACATCATGTTCTAATGTCAAATGTCAACACAGAAAAAAGTGAATAGTAATTAATATGACAAATAATGACTTGGAGATCTAAACATAAGAAATTCCAATGTAAAGCGCAATTCTTATTATCTCTGAGCCTCAACGGATATAATGACGTTACAATCAATCACGGGACGATTTTAAAGTGCTTGAATTTATTTTTTATAATTTATTTAAAAAAATATATAAATAAATCTTAAAAAAAAAACATAAACATGCTTCAATTTAAATATTCTTTTGTATACATATAAATTTCTGGTGATATAAAATTTATGCAACTTCTCAATCCAGAATTAATACTCACAGGGCTTCCTCCTTTTTCATTTTCAATTCCTCGTCACTCTCTCTATAGAACTTCAAAGTGTATCTGTTGCTTTGGGCTCGTCTGTTCGGCTGATAATTCACAGAAACAACATCAAAACTTGTGTTACCCGAAGATGCTGAAAATTATATAATATATTTATTATTATAGATTTTCTAATATCTGAGAGATTTCTGTTGAGAAATAATGTTCATTTATTATCGTACTAGCTTTCCAAGTGGAGTTCGGTTATATCGCGTTTTCAAGGGAATTTTCAAAAGTCTGGGATAAAAACTGTCCTATGTTCTTTCTCGAGGTCAACTCTATCTCTGTACCAAATTTCATTAAAATCAGTTCAGTGGTTTAGGCGTGAAAGCGTAACAGACAGACAAGCAGACAGAGTTACTTTCGCATTTATAACATTAGTAGGGATGATTAATTGACAGTAAAAAAATGAATTAATAGTACTCAATTATGTTAAGATATGTAATATTTAAACTGGAGAATAATGGTCATTGAAATATTAAGTAAGACTTATGAATAATAAAACTACCTTGTACGAGCTTACATCGAGTCAAATTCTAAGATTTATCTATATATATAAAATTCTCATGTTGCGGTGTTAGACAGAGAACTCGTCCCAAACGGCTTAACCGATTCTCATGAAATTTTGTGAGCATATTTAAGCCAGAATAGTTAATATTAAGTTGATTAAACACTTACTTGGCATAAGTAGCGTCTTATTCTGTTTCTTGGATTGCAACTGTTGTTTCTTTGCTTTCCCGCTGAAGGGTGTTTTACGTCGAGCTTGAGGCATGATGGATTGTGTACTGTAATACATACAATATTATTGTTAAAACAATGTTAAAAATTTATGTTAATTGTTATTGGAATTGTGTTAGGTAGAGAGAGGAGCTTGTATGGTGGAGGTGAGTGTTTAACACGTTAGAAAGGGTCCCTTATACCTACACCTGGGTCACAAGTCCCAGTCACTGTTGAAGCTTCTCTCACTACAATGATGGACCTGGCACATGCAAGGTGAATACATGGAATACTGAGAACTTTTCATCTAAGCTCTTTCTTTTACATTCTCTTTTCTATAGGTACCTACATTTTAAGAACAACCTGACCATATTTATTCTGAAGATTCTAGAAAATTCTTTCTAAAGTTGTCGGCTGTGGATTCTTTGAAGTTGAAGTCACTCATTAGTATATACAGAAGCTATCTTTAGATTAATACACAGTAGGACCTCGATTATCCGGACTAATTGTTGTCGGTAGGCATCCGGATAATTGAAAGTCCGGATAATCCAATATATGAAGAAAAACTGGCTTTTTGCATATGTACATGTGTAGTCTGTACCATACATATGTAATGTGAGGTGTTTATTTAAAACAACAAATACATATGAGCGAAAATCAACGTTTATTAAGAAATTTTACATAATGTACGTATAAGTGTTATAAGTAGGGCCCGGATTAATATGTAAATACATATTTTTAATTTAGGCGATTTTCGGTCTAGAATGTGTTTTTTACATGGATTGTCATATTTAGACTGTGAAAAACCCAACTTTTATTTTCCATATTTTACCATATTTCAAAGTTAAGTCCATATTTTACAAGAAAATGTCATAATCATCCATATATTCACAAAAAAACATAGAAAAATAAAGGATTTAAAACGCTAAAAAATTTAGAAAATTCTGTGCGAAAGTTTCGAGGGCTGTAGACATGGCTTACACAATTACTGAATTAAGTATGCATCCATCACGTCATGTGAGTGGAGAGATCATTCAGCAAATATAATGCTATATTTCGACCAAATGGTCAGTTTTCATTTTGATAATTTAAAGAAGGACGTCATTGTGTATTGCAACCAATTTGATAAAGCTAGTGTAATGGAAGTTAAATAAAACTGTTATTTTTTGTTGAAATAAATATTTCACTCTTTTTTTCATCGTTTTTTAAATGTTTCTTAACGATGTACGTCACGAGTGACCCTTCCTTATAGTAAAACATGTTTTTTGTTATGTTTAATTATGAAATTATTTAATTTTATATTCCATATTTTTTCCATATTTTTTGATTTTTTCGTCCATATTTTATGTACATATTTTAGATTTTAGAATAAACTCGTCGCGATTGGCAGTCCGGATAATCGCGAATTCGGATAACCGAGGTCCGGATAATCGGGGTCCTACTGTAAGTGAATTTAAGTTATGGAGTCGCAAATTAAATTTAATAACCAAGTTTAAATGTAGAGAGACGAATTTCGTATGACGCTGAATCACACTCAAGTAAATGAAAACGCGAAATATTGAATAGTAATAACAACCTCGTAACTTATTTTTCGGATTTTTATAAAGCAAAAGTATTTTATAGAGTTTATAAATGACCATGAGGTATCAATATTCAAATAATTATCCATACTAAACGGAATTGTAGGTAATTACAAGACTTACAGCAATGAAACTGAACACCGGTAAACATTGTTTGTAACGAGAATTTGTAAGAAAAAATCATTGAGCAATACTCATGTATGTAATTATAAATTACTTTGTTGTATTACAGTTGAAAAAAGTATAGCCAATTAGTGAAAGTTACAACGAAAATGATATATTATTGAATTAAACACTCAACACCGCAAGAGTGGTTATATTTTCAAATACAGCATGGGTTAAGGAGTTATACTAACTTAAATGAATATTAAATATTATAAAACTCACCTTTACTTAATAAATTAGAACTTGCACTTCTCGCAACAGCTTAAAGAAACTGAAAATGTTAAATCTCTCAGTTCTCGAAATTTCACATTCCGACCATCGGTAAGGCAACAAATAAACATCAGAATCAGATATTAATTCCAGGTAGATATAGCAACTTTGTTGGATAGTTGTCAGATTATCAGAAATTCATTCAATTTTAATATTTAGAAGTTTTTTAATTAAATTAATATATGTAACGAAATAAATTAATTCATATATAGATAATAGAGATAAGTTTTATGAATTAAATTATATTTTCATATCATATTTCATATATTTGCATGAGTTAAGTGACAGAAACTTAATAGTTATCAAACTATATTGTAAAAAATAAAATATTAAACACAATGTAATAATCAATATCAAAAATTCTATTTTATACCTACTGCTCATAAAACTTATTTGTAATTTGAAATATGAAGTCCCTCTACTTTAGTCATACTAATAATGACAAAATGACAAAATGATGACTAATAATGACAAAATAATTGACAAAATATATAAATAAAATTATATTATATTTCACATATAATAAGTATATTTTAATTTTTTGAATTTATAATACCAGAAAAATTGTCCTCTAAGCCTGTCTTCCAAAGCACATTGAAAACTAGATGACAACTAACTTTCATTTCTTACTATAATAACCTCGAAATGTTTGACAAAACATCAAATGAGTAAATAAATAACCGACTCTTACCTTCTTATTTGAATTTATAAATAAAATATAATTAATAATGTTACCGCTATCATTATTGAGAACCGCCCAGAACCATCCGATGCTGGTGGAACTCAAAAATGGCGAAACATACAACGGACATTTAGTAAGTTGCGACAATTGGATGAATATAAATTTAAGAGAAGTTATTTGCACGTCCCGCGACGGAGACAAGTTCTGGCGGATGCCGGAATGCTATATCCGGGGTAGCACTATCAAATATCTTAGAATACCTGATGAAGTTATCGATATGGTTAAAGAAGAGACTCAAGTTAAATCCCGCGGGCGTGGAGAGATTTCTAAAGGCCGTGGTGGTCAGAACATGAGATCTGGCAGAGGTGGCAGCCGTGGCGCCTTCGGTAACCGTGGTAGACCGGCGCCTTTGTCACGCGGAGGCGGAAATGCTGGCCGGCCGCAGAACAAGAACAAAAAGTAGCGTACTAAGTCTTTCGTATATTAAATTATTTTTAAGCATCTCTTTGTTTTATTTTATGATTTTAATGAACTGTTTGACTGGTTTTTTTAAATGTTGAATGCTGTAATGCTTATTTTCATTGCTTTATATAGAGAAACAGTAGAAAAGTGTTTTAAAGGGTTAGTTTGAGTTATTACTTATAATACCTAAGCATTTTAGTCTTTTATATACAAAATCTAATATTGAATCCGTCAATGATAATTAAACCTACTAAAAGATTTAGGCCTGTCATGAACTAACATAAATTTGTTCTTAGAATGTACTTTTAAAGTAGCACTTGTAGGATTGTTTCAAATTTGTTTGATGAGGAGCTTGTAAGGTGGAGGTGAGCGTTTAGCGTTAGGTAGGTGCCCCTTAAACCTACACCTGGGTCACAAGTCACAGTCACTGTTGAAGCTCCTCTCACTACAACGATGGACCCGACACACGCACCGTGAATACATTGAATGATGAGAGGTTTCGTCTCTTATTACACAACTCTAATGGTCATATAATAAAATGGTGGTTCATAGTCTAAGGAATTAGATTTTAATTTTATTGCCTTTTCATATATTGCAATACTAAATAATTATAAGCTGATCTTGCAACATCACTTGTATGCAAATTTGCTTTATTAGTTTAATGAAAATAGCATTGAATAAACTTACACATGTTAACAGTAAGTGAAGATTCATCAAAAACCATAAGCAATGTCAAAGATTAGCCAGAATAAATGTACCAAAAAATAAACTATAGTTTTGAATGTATAGTATTCATATATATAATGTTGATTTAATAAAAAATAACAAAATATTACACATAGTAGGTTAAATAAGTAACTTTCATGAGTATATAAACGAGTATATAATAGTTTTTAATGTGATACTAATACATAATGATGATTCATGCCTCACAGAATCTAACATGTGATTATAAAATGACTCATGATAACTAATGTACAGAGCTCCGATGGTTCACAAGCAATAGAAGGACTCAGTACAAGACTACAGATCTTTATAGAAAAATAATTAACTAATGGGTACTTTAATAAATCAAAGAGAAGGGTTGCTTATAAAATATATACAAAGTGATAGTCAGTTAGACTTAAGCTGAGCTTTGCATTTGTGTGAGTGAAAGTAAAAGTAGAGTTAGACAAAAAACTTTTACAATTAAATTCTATTATATTTTAAATATATGTTATGTATCTATAACATAAGTGCTAGATCTTTCTAGACCAAAACTAAAATAAACAAAACTTGTAAAAGATCAGGTGTAAATATTGTGGAAAAAAAATATAACGATTAATAAAAATTTGAAATAAATATACAAATTCTTCACTTGACATTGCGTTTTCAACATTTGATATTGCTACCAGTACATAGGGTGAAGTGAGGAAGGTACGGGGCGGAGTAAAAGCAGAATAAACCGGTTCAAAACTAGAAAACAACATAGCATTCAATAATTTGACATCACACCTACACTATCCGTGTACACTCACACAAATGCAAAGCTCAGCTTAAATCAAACACACTATACAGGAACGCTTCTCAAACTACACTAAATATAAAATTATGGGTAGTTAATAAAACTCATTTCATATTTCATGATTATATTCGAGTACATATTACAGAAAACTGTTTAATAAAGTCATAATTCGTCAAAAATTATATTAGAAAAGTTGTCACCTTAGTTACAAATTCTTCAAGTAAATGGCTACATTGTATTTGAGAGTAAAATTGATATTTTTCTCTATGAAAAAATAAATTTAGAAAAATAATTCAATTTGAATAATTAATATCACAAAACAGCTGTTTTAAAGATATTTTTTGGTTGTATTTAGTTTTTAATATGAATGAGTTAAATAACAAGTAATCATATATATATATATGTTTGTAGTTACAAATGTTTTTTTATTGAAAGCAATATGAAATCAAATAATTTATAATCCCATTGAGGGATCTTTCAATCATTTCACTTAATACTTTACAATAGAAAAATTTACAAAATATTTTGATATATGAGCGCATCATTAAAATCAGTTTGAGATATCGGATAGTTAACGGTCTCAGAGACCGATTAATAAAACCGGTCTGAGAGACCGATCGATTTTAATACACAATATATCCGGTCTAGTACACTTAACACTAAGTCCGGTCTAATGGACCGAGCTCCTGGTATCTTCATCTCGGTCTCACAGACCGCAAGTGCCGTAGCGCGCACCTCGCGGCTGTACCCTTAGCGATGCGGTAGTTACGACCCACACCTTTAAAGGAACCTCGACCGAACACTTCAACACACACACGCACACGACGACCGTCGGCTAGACGTTCAGGTTTACTGGAAATACAAAATATATATATATATATATATATATATATATATATATATAATTTAACGTAATTAACATATATATGTAATATTTAGTAGTTACTCGGTATAACTCCTCGTGTGAAAATCCCATTAAAAACGATCCAGCTCTTTTAGAGATAAGTTGGAACAACTACTACACACAGATACATGAAAAATAAACATTTATATACATATAGTAATATGTTGTTATTGTATATAATGAACAATAACAATACAATTAAAATTAACATATTTGAACCGAACCTTTAAACTCCCGAATTCACCCGAAGTGACGTTAAAGAGATGACATTTGGTTTCACTTTTACGAGGGAAAGTATTTGTTGAAACGACTTGTGTGTTTGTAAAATGAATTAAACTTATTTAATGTGTATTGATTTCAGATAATAATTAGTTTGTTCTAGTTAAAGTTTTATTTATTTAAAAGTATTGGATTTATAAGACATGTATATTTTGATGATTTTGTTAGAATCCTTATTGGTAATGAGTAATACATATGTATATATTTAATACTTGGTATTCTCTCTGGTAGCTTTTCTATTATTAATGTGTGACACTATGGTTGAGTAATGCGCCTTTTTGTTTCAGTTTTGTAACAGTTTATTTCTTAAATAACTATGAACAATACAACGATTGTTATTCTTCATATTAGGAATCCTATATTAATAAGTGTAATTTGAAAGTTTTCCATCAATTAATCACTAAATGGCGAATATTTTTGACTCAAATACAACTTTATTGTCTATTCTAATATATATATGAGTAACGAAATGACATTTCATTAAATATAAATTTGCCGCGCTTCGCGTTTGTAACTTGTCGACCAGAGACGCGTCACTATTCACTAATGGCGGATTATGTTTAAGTTTTTGTTCACTTTATGATTATTAAAACGTGTAGAGAGATAAACTAATTAATAATTGAGGAGGTGATATTAGTGGACTTTAATGTCGTTTCTTTGTATTTTCAGAGAAACAAATTGTGGTTTGCTTTGAAAGCTCTCGATAATATTCCTTATATAATAATGAGTTCATCTCACCCAAACTTGGCTGTATCTGGTTCAGCTTCTAATAGTTCTCTCACAGGTGACTTCGGAGCGGCCGCACTGAACGCGTCTAGCTCGGCACGCAGCAGGCCGCCTACTGCTCTCCATACGGCCGCTAAGGACATACCTACACACACAAATACACATACATATATATACATGTATAAATACATAAAAAGTAATAATTAATATTCATTAAAGTTAAACTTTTAATAATCCTATTATATTATATCCACCTGTGTCATGTCGCGTTACAGACGAACAGTGAAATAGTTATAAATAGGTTTTAAACTATAACTTAGGCCAATAATGTAGTTAAATTCGAAAATGCTTCACGGTACTTATTTTAATTTGTGAATTAATAAATATTGCAGCTTACAAACTTCTAGCATTTAAATTGAAAACGATGTTATTTATTATGTATTAATATCGGACTTTAAACGATTTGACTTGATCCTCTTTCGTTCTCAGATCATACGTTCTTAGAACTCCTATAAAAGTTCGTAGAAGAGGGACACTTATTTACCAACCTACCTAGATACATACATGCAAACCTAGATACCTACCTATCTACCTAGATACTTACTCAACTATCTGCCTAAATAGCTATCTGCCTACCTAGATACCTCTCCTTACTAAAAATATATCTTAAATCAATTGCCTATCTTCTTTGTACTATATATTTATCACTCACCAGAATCAAGAAATATAGCCCCAGCGACAGACTCAAACAAGTCTCCAAGAGCTTTCGGTACTTCTACGTCCTCTGCTTGCTCCATCTCATCCTCTTGTATAAGATAATGCTGTAATAAATACATCACAATATAATATTATATGAAACCAATATATATATATGAATATATGAAAAACTTTAGAACAATAATAACGCATATGAATATTTTAAATCACATTTGTGTGAATAATTTTCTGTACATATTTAAAGTGACTTGAAAAAAGAGGATGTTGTCAAAATAGAATTTATTATCAACTGACAAAATTTCACAATTATAAGTTTGAAATCATCAACCCGTCTTGAGCGAGCGTGGTGATTAATGCTCTAACCTTCTCCATGTGAGAAGTGGCTCAGCAGTATGCTCTGATAGGCTGATGATGATGATAATACTACTAATATTATAATTGCGAAACTTTGTGTGTGTGTGTATGTTTGTTACTTCTTCACGCTCAAACGGCTGAAGCGATTTTGTTAACAGGAAGCTGACGTCCGGGAATGACACATAGGCTACTTTACATCCCGGAAATCTCGGTAACACCGCGGGGCGCAGCTAGTATATACATATATGTGTCTTAAGATGATATCTGATCAAAATATGTAGTGTTAGAATTTTGAGAAGCAATCTTTGAGACATGACTGATGTAGGTCCCCAAAAAAATTCTGTTTTTTTGTATTTCAATCATTTTTAAATTAGAGGAATTAAAATACGTTTTTATACTTCGAAGTCCTGAGTACAGAGTCTTCAATTTTTTTGTATGAATGTCATTTGAATGAAAAAAAACTTGATTGAATTTTACTTTGTAGACTTGCAAGTTATATTTTTTTTATTATTATTATTAAATCTACTACATGATAGTGATGTGTCTTATCGATAAGTGGTATCGGGATTCACTTCATTATTTAAATTACATAATAGTAAAGGATTTTTGACATTAAGACTATACGTCATAATAAATTATCCCCACGATACAGGTCTCCTAGTGTGGGGTCCAAAGATAATCAAAATTTTAAAATTACTAAAACCATAATGCACCTCAACCAATGGAAAACATTGTAATAGTTTAAGTTTAAGAAGGTAAATTGTGTCATATGTTAATCTATTAGGTAAGCATTGTGTTTTTCAATGTAGTCTATTATTATTATTAAAGATTTGGTTGATTAACCCATAAATTATAGATAGAATATTAGCTATATACATATATAACATATAAATACGGACATTTTTATAAGTTATTATTATATCTGACCTCTTCACTAATGGAGTGTCCATTCTCTTCTTGAATTTTAACATACTTCGTCAACACTTCGTTGAGGCCGGGAGACATGTGGCGGAAGTATCTGGAAAATAATACAAATATATATATATATACAGGGTGACTGGTGAATTACTATCGATATTTGAGGACGTGATATTTGACGATCATATATGACAAAATAAAAATTAATATAACATAAATATTAATAAACTTCTTAGTAAAGTTAACCAAAAGTTATGTAATTAATTACGCATCGTGTGAACACCCTACAGATTAGGTATACACTGACACTCACACATACGCATGTCGTGACGTAGTGTTGTATCAATACGTCGCCGCACGCGTCCACACTTGAACACTTGGAACGTGTCAACACTTTACTTATTTATACGGAAATTTTGTCAAAAATTAAGTACCTATTTTTTTTACATAATTCGAATGAGAATCATGTACCGAGTATGCTCCTTAAATATTGATAGTAATTCACCAGTCACCCTGTATATATATATACTAGTTGCTGAACGCGACTTTGTCTGCCTTAGTTCCATAATTAGTAATGTACAGACCAGACGAACTCTGTTCCTTAAAGACAGTAGATAAGATTTTGTATTTGATCAACTTATATTTCTTCAATCGCATGTAAAGTACCCTATGTCCTTTCTATGTTCTAATCTATCTCTCCACCAATCTTCATCCAAACCCATACAGTCGTTAGAGTTATAAATAGTGTAACTAACACGACTTTCTTTTATATAAAGATAAACTAGTATATTAATCTGATGAAAAATGAAATATAGTGAATTTTACAAAACATGGGCTAAGGAAGAGACAAAATCGTAGAACATTCCATAAAAACAAAAAAAATACATTTTAAATTTCTGTACATTGATTCTTATATATGTATAATATGTTAAAACCAATATATTAACATTTCTGCCTACTTATCCTCTCAAATTTTTTCCTATACCAGCAAAAATTTACTCCTACTATCAATTACTTAATACTATGTGTAATATCCCTGGTCCTATATGTAAATATAACTAGTCACTGTCTCATTAATACCCCGCCTAGAGCGACGCACGTCCCCGTTCTGCGTCACGCTAGTCGTGACACTGCCGAGCGCATGCCGCCCCCTCTAGTGGGGTACGTGAGACAGTGTATTATATCTATTGTATAGATACATACACTACACTATGTAAAGAACCTTAATAATTTATTTGTTTTATTTAATACTTTTTTGTACACCACAATTACAATACAAACAATTACAAAAAAATACAAACAAAAAACTAATCGTGAAACAAAAGGCGGCCTTATGGCTTATTAGCCATTTCTTCCAGACTACCTAGAGTTAGAGGATTGCGTTTGGAAGACAGTATAGGGTGGTGCAATTTTAAATATTCTTAAAATAATTACAACCTCAACACATACAAAAATAAATAACAGTAATAAATATTCAATAATATGCATACGTACATACATACTTACATTAATATGGACTATACTACTTACTTGTGAAAGCCGTGTCTCGCCGCTAGTGTAGCGAAGATCGTGTTATTGACAAGAGCTGATCTGAGGTCGGTGAGCGCGCCCGGAGAGTGGCGGCGAGGATCCTCGTATAGATGACGCGTTATTAGATAATCTGCGAGCATGGATAGGTATGAGATAGATAGATAGATAGATAATGTTGATTCCCAAAAGAGGGTTGATGTCACGCAGGCGGCCGGTCGTAAAAACAAATAGCCAAAACTAATCACAACATGTAAGGCAGATCCTGGCTATAGCTGGGAAATTGACAGGTAGAAGAAGAAGATATATAGATAGATAGATAGATGAGAAGTCGTTTAGGAATTGGGCCTAAGTTTAAATGGGTAGAAATTTGGAAGTACAAAAAATGATCGTTAGATTTAAGATGTACTGATTCTTCAGCTAATGGAAGTTTTAGTAAGTTGAATTGGTAATAACTTAATACATCAAATATCAATGCAGTGGAAGAAATTAATGAGGAAATTTTTAGATTTTTGTATGGATTCCACTTAATCCTTAAATTTGATACCATCATCATCGTCAACCTATCAGAGCCCACTGCTGAGCCTCTTCTCACATGGAGAAGGTTGGAGCATTAATCACTTACGCTCAAGACGGGTTGGTGATTTCAAACTTATAATTTGATAAGTCCATGTTTCCTCACGATGTTTTCCTTCATTAATCAGTGATGTCTAAATACTCTTAAAGTACATATGACTCGGAACATCACATTGGTCTTGCCAGGATCGAACTTATCCTCATGCATGAGAGGCGGACCTTTAATCTTTAGGGCATCACGAAATTTTGGATTCCACTAAATTCATCAGATCAGATTATTATATTTAGGTTCTAAATACATTACTTACCGAGAATAGCGTCTCCCAAAAACTCCAATCTCTGATAGCAGTCTGTGAGTGTGTTATTGTGACACGACGCGTGCGTTAGCGCAGTTAGTAGCAACGAACGATCACGGAAACGATATTGCAACGTAGCTTCTAACGCGTCGTAACCTAAGAAGATTGACAATAAATTATTATTCACTAGTTTTTGCCCGCGACTTCGTCCGCGTTAGTTTCGTCATTAGTGATATATGTATAGCTGAACGGGCGAACTCTATTCCGTTTTAGAGGCCATTAATAATCAGGTTTTTCCTGTTTCAATCGAACAGAATGATTGACATATTAGTTAGTTGTCAAATCTAATGTCAAAAAAAACGTTTGTATGGGAAATAGAAAAGGGCTGTTTTTATGCTTTTCCCAGAAATGAATCAATTTTTTTCAGCTTTTATACCTTCCCTGAACCTCCACAAACATTTCAAGACTAAGATAAGATAAACCCGTTCAGCTGTTCTCGAGTTTTAGCGAGACTAAGGAACAGCAATCCATTTTTATACATATATATAGAAGAAAAAGATATAACGACAACTTACAAAACATACACTATTTATGTATTTTAAAATAAAGGTAATTACATTTTTAGCTAAGTGTTGTTTCAATTAAAAGTTATCACGGCATGGAAAAGCACAGTATTTTCTATTAACCATAGATATATCTTAGATTTTAGCAAGTTTTATTCAGTAAATAAATGTCGGTCTTTCATAAATGATAAAAACAACTGACAGACATTCACATCTCGTCTTAATGATCACGGTTGCTGAAAAGTAACAGAAACGTCGGGAGTATGTAGTTTTTACTAAAATAAATTCGCGTAGTATAATCCCAAAAAAATTGGTTTTATTTAGATTGACAATATGTATATCACAATAAAATTCATTGAGAATTTATATTGAGCTTAAGCAAAAATTTTAAACTTAGATAGAGAACAAAAAATGTACTCTTTTGGCCAAATTCCATTGTTTTCATATATATGGGCCACAAAAACATAATATTCATCTGAAATTGTACACTAAAATACAAAAAGACAATATGTAATGATCATTAAATTGAGAAAAAACAAATTTCTTAGCAAATTCTAGTGTTTTCATGCAGATGGGCCAGAAAATATATAATACTAGCTTTCCGTTCGCAGCTTCGTCCGCGTGGAGTTCGGTTATATTGCGTTTACAAGAGAACCTTTCAAAAGTCTTTGATAAAACTATCTTATGTTCTTTCTCAAGGTCAACTCTATGTCTGTACTAAATTTCATTAAAATCAGTTCAGTGGTTTATGAGTGAAAGCGTAACAGACAGACAGACAGAGTTACTTTCGCATTTATAATACTAGTAGGGATAAACCTGAAATTATATACTAAAAGAAAATATTTAATGGTACAAACATATTTGATTACTTGTAACTATATCTACAGCAGATATACACAGGGTGACTGGTGAATTACTATCGATACTTGAGGACGTGATATTGGACGATCATATATGACAAAATAAAAATTAATATAACATAAATATTAATAAACTTCTGAGTAAAGTTAACCAAAAGTTATGTAATTAATTACGCATCGTGTGAACACCCTACAGATTAGGTATACACACACACAGACGCGTGCGACGGCGTGGTGTTGTATCAGCACGCCGCCACACGCGTCCACACTTAAAACACTTGGAACGTGTCCACACTTTATATATTTATACGGAAATTTGGTCAAAAATTAAGTACCTATTTTTTTTACATAATTCGAATGAGAATCATGTACCGAGTGTTCTCCTCAAATATTGATAGTAATTCACCAGTCACCCTGTATATATACTAACCTGATAGCATTCGTTCCAACTCTCCTTCTGGATCTTCGATGTATCTTAGAAGTGGGGACGGAGGTGATTTCAACGCACCGTAGATTGTCTTACAACAAAAATAATACGGATTTTATTACTCAGAAAAAATAAATGAATACCGCCGGGCGACATCGTTGTATGTATAATATATAACGAGTGACGCCGCTGACTCCGCGGAACGAACACCAAGCCGTGTGAACCAGAAGATTCCTGATACCACACAAGCTATGGAATGGTATTGCTATCCTAACATCGGGTCAATCATGTAGGATATAAGTTTTAATATGTAGTTCTTATTATAATGTACATATACTAGAAGACCCGGCGAACTTCATATCGCCCTATAATCAAGAAATATCTGTTACGTTTTTTTATTTATATTTTTGGAGTTTACCTATTAAAGCCATAAATCTCCGTGTTTTGAAGTGGGACAGAATGATTGACATATTAGTTAGTGGTCAAATCTAATATCAAAAAAAACATTTGTATCAACAACTACTAATAAATTAAAAATTAATTATAAAAACATTGTCCAGCGGACGAAATTGTGAATCTAAACCATTCCCAGATCCCCTTGAACACACACACAAAATTTCATAAAATCGGTCCAGTCGTTTGAGAGAAGTTCAGTGACATACACACTCACAGAAGAATTATATATATAAAGATGTATATATATTGTCTCCCGGCCTCACCTGCACCCACCGCCCGTCTTTATCTTTATAAGGTTTCAAGCTCCCGGGCGGTCTTCCTTCCCAACACCAAGCATCATCTTCTTCATCTCTTACATCTATATGTTTGTCATCTTGTTTATTTCCCTGGAACGTTTAAAATCTCTTTAAAAACATAGTTTCAGCTTCGCAATAAGTATCAGAATTCAACTGCATATATATTTTTAAATATTTTATATAATGAAACTAAATTTTTGATACTACACGTTTTTGATTAGTTAATGACTCTATAATTATGAGATTCGGTTACTTTGCAGCAACTGTGATCATGAACACGAGTTGAGAGTGTGTTGAAATTAATTTTTTGGCAAAGATTTTACAAAAAGTGTTAGAAATAACATTATTTATAATTTAAAACTGAAATATATTTTATACTTGTACTATATTTCATTGCATACAATTTTCAGATACAAATAATAAGGATCTCTCTTGTGATTTTGAAAAGCTTTTTCGTATCCTTCTTAGTACAAGCTTCCTTTTATAAATATTAAAAGAATATCAAAAATTAAACATGTAAATTGTAAGAATAGAAATTAAATGAAAATTGCACTCAAATGTATTCAAGATATAGGTTTATGAGAGTTATAAGGCAAGTACTAAGACAACTTTATATGTGACTATCATATATGTAATATAACTCACCATTTTGACCACAAACGGATGATTATCCGGTAATTCCACCGTGTGTGTAGGTAATACTGTTATGCCGAGCCAAGACATAAATAATAGGGCGCCTCGTGGACCACACTCTAATAAATACGCACCTATCAACGCTTCTACACAATCAGCTATCGATTTATCTGAAAAGTAATTTTAAATACAAGAAATTAAGTAATATAATGCTATTTAACTATAGATTAATGAGGACAAAAAAAGCAAGTAGAAAAAGTGAGTAACATTGAGTAAGTAATAAAAGGAAAATAAATTTTGTTTGTACTAAGAGATCTAGGAATCTAGATAAATTTTGGTATAAATAAATTTAGAGTATTATCATTATAGTATAGTAAAAGTTTGATAAAAACAATTCCTATCAGATTATTAAAGTTATAGGACAATTAAACTAGGAGTTCGGTTATATCGCGTTTCCAAGAGAACCTTTCAAAAGTCTGGGATAAAAACTATTCTATATTCTTTCTCTGTTTTACTGTACTATTCTGTACCAAATTTCATTAAAATCAGTTCAGTGCTTTAGGCGTAAGAGACAGACAGAGATACTTTCGCATTTATAATATTAGTAGGTATTGTGAAAATAGTATTTAGACAATATTCTAGTACCTTTTCTAACTAAAAGTGGATTCAATCTATAATTTTAATATATATTTATGTTGTACCTGGTATACTATGTTCTGTTATTAGGTTGTAAGGTATAAAACAGCCGCTGCTGTCTACTTGCGGCTCGCTGTCTCCATCCTTCAAGTCACCCTGTACATATAAACTACTTTAAGTTGTTCAACAATAGAAGATTCTTAATTAAAAAGATTCTCAAGAAATTCCGTACAATTGATAATAAAGTATAATAAATAATAGGTAAAAAAAGGCTTTTATAGCAAACCGAACTAAAAACTTAAATAATACTGGCGGCCCTAACAAGGATAATGGGAAATTGTTAACGAATTATTGTATTGTGATTGATCCTTGAGACATATTCAAAGTTTGAACTGAAATATTTTATATATTAACGACTTTTAATTTTTTCACAATTTGTAATAAATTAAACACTTAATATATATATATATATATATATATTCCCTCGATTATATACGTACATGATTTTGTAAAGTAGGCGGCGGTTTGTGACAAGGCGGCAACCAGTTATCATGAGGCTCAAACTTAGACGCGATCATACGCTCGCCGAGACGTTTGTTGCGACCCAGACGATATAGATTCAAATTTGAAACCTGAAACAAACAATAATAATAGAAAAACAGGAATTATTAAGTAAAAAAAATATCAAATTTTCTTTTATGTCAAAAGAGTAGACGGTCTACTTGGTCAGTAGACTATCGCTCATTGACATCCGCAATATGAATGTTATGGATGCATTGTCAATTTTAATTATTGAGAAAAAGGGAGGGGAATAGGGAAATAGCAGGAAATGGAGGGAATAGTCAGTGGTGGTCTAGTGGTTAAAAGGCCCGCCTCTCATGCATGAGGGCGCGGGTTCGATCCTGGCAAGTACAAGTGATGTTCCGAGTCATATGTAGTTTCTAAGAGTATTTAGACGTCACTGATTAATGCATTCCCAAAGAGGGTTCATGTCAGGCAGGCGACTGTCGTAAAAAACAATCAGCCAAAACTATAAACATGTAAAGCAGACCCTGGCTATAGCTGAGAAATTGGAAGAAGAAGGAGGGAATATGGAGAAGGAAATTTCTTATTTGTTATTTGAAGAATTAAATGTATAATACCTGCTTGCTTCTCATATGTGATAGTTTTCCTTCATGCACAGCGGGTAAAGCGCAATACAAATACGCTGTTATAGCAAATTTCAAGAAACTGTCTCCTATAGTTTCCAATCTTTCCAAGTTGATTCCGTCGTTTGCGTTTGACATCGTTAAAGCCTAAAAATTAAAAATTTTGTATTAATTATTGTGATTCCAATATTTTTAATGTCAAAATATGTAAATTAGTTCTCTTTTTTGTTACTGTGTCGCTACTCTATCTTTTGCCATTCAATACCGTATTGAAACAAGTTGAAAACTACTTGCTTTTTGCTATTACTCATTCAAATTGCTATATTAAATTGTAGTTTATGTATTCCAAATGATAAAAAAATAGCAACAAAAGCTTATCTGTGATATATTGCATAAATTTAGAGCATAAAGGCATTTAGGTCATTTATGCATAGTTATTCTATGCTATTTAGTATGAAAACTTAATTTAGATGTTTATGTGTATATAAAATTAAAATCATTAACATAAAATTGATATTATATTTTTCATCAGGTGGCAGACCCTGGCTATAGCTGAGAAATTGCCAGAAAGAATTAGATTTTTATCAAGTATAGGATGTAAATAAACTTCTAATTAGTTTTTTCATAATGAACTCACCTGTAGAATAACACTAGGACTTGGCCCCGGGTGTCCTTCCAAATCTGGTTGATAATCAAAATCGAATTCCTTGCCATTAATACCATTACTGTCTAGATAATAAGGTTTAAATTCCTTGTCTCTCCAATTATTAACTCTATCTATATATTTGTCTTTCGTATCGAAGCCAACATTGACTATTTTCTCATTAACATAATCTGGTGAATCTATATCTACGTCTTTCATTGAGAAGCATTGCATCTTTTTTATCTCTTCTTCATTCAAACTATCTTTTATTTCTTTTAATAATACTCTTTTATTTCTTTCTATCGATTCTAATGTGATTTGACCGTTTTCGATTAGTAATAGATTACCGTAAGGAAATATATCGTCTAATAATTCTGTTATATTTTTATCTTTATCTTTTATTTGTATATCACTATTACAATCTTCTATTGTCAATTTATTGTCGCCATTTAGATTGGAATCATTTTTATTTGTTATTTTCAATAGTTCATTATTTTTGTCTAATTCTTTTACAGTTTCAGGAAGTAACTCAATTATAGGCGTATTTTTGTCGACTAAAAATCCTTTTTCCTTTATTTCCGCTTCGTGTTTCAATACTGCGTTCTTGAATTTCTTCACGTACTATAAAAAAAATATAATCTGATTAATGCATTTTCAAAGAGGGTTGATGTCAGGCAGGCGGCTGTAAAAACAATTAGCCAAAACTATTTATAACATTTAAGGTAGACCCTGGCTAAAGCTGGGAAATTGCCAGGTAGAAGAAGAATATTAAAAAATACAAACATCGTCTAAATAATAACTGTAGACTTATATATTACTAGCTTTCCGACCGCAGCTTCGCCCGCGTGGAGTTTGGTTATATCGCGTTACCAAGAGAACCTTTCAAAAGTCTGGGATAAAAACTATCCTTTGTTCTTTCTCAAGGTCAACTCTATGTCTGTACCAAATTTCATTAAAATCAGTTCAGTTGTTTAGTTGTGAAAGCGTAACAAACAGACAGACAGAGTTACTTTCGCATTTATAATAGTAGGATAATGATTAAACATATAAATAAATATTAATAATAGTGTCATTTGATACTGATAATTCGTTATTGGCAATTTTATATAGGGAAAACATTGTATTAGTCTGCGGTTACGAAACTATTGCAGCCCAGTCTCCTAATGATAGAATTTTTATTACCTAGAGGTGTTCATGCAATAAATCAACGACGACAAAGTTTGGGAGAATTTTCTACACTTTAAAACGAGCTACGTTCTCATTCAAGAAAGTTCTACAAATACACAAGAATGAGTATAGAGACATTCGATTATGTTTTACAGAAAATAAGAAGCAATCTGGCATCTAATATTTTCGGAAATCGTTTAAATTAAACGATTTTAACATTTCATTGTCAATTTTCATAATTTCTATATTATTACTGTGACGAAAATGCAACACTATTGTATTGGCGCGACCGGCGAAATCAAAATAGTTTGTTTCGTACCCGCAGACTAAATGTTTATTTACTTAAAAAATCTTGAAAAATTTGCTTATCTTACTAATATTATAATTCCGAAAGTTTATGAGTGTGTGTATGTTTGTTACTTCTTCACGCTCAAACGGCTGATTTTGATAAAATTTTGTTAACAGGAAGCTGATGTCTAGGAATGAGACATAGGCTACTTTACATGCCGGAAATAGTACTATATAACCCACCTCTTCCGGGGCGTTTCCTTCTCTCAACACTTCCCCCCACTCCTTCAAGTCTCGAGCATCATCTAATGCGTCATTTTGAGGAGCGGGCGCTATAGGTCTTCTTCGTTCTATATCTACAGCCTCTGCTTCGTGAGCGGTTTTGTATTCTATTCTGACTCCCATCGCCGCTGAAAAATATAGTATGAATATATATATATATATATATATATATATATATATATATATATATATATATATATATATATATATATATATATATATATATATATATATATATATATATATATATATATATATATATATATGCTAATAATATACAAGTTTTGATCTATTATATCAGTTAAAATTTAAAAAATAGAATAGATTTTTCTTGTACATTTCTTAGGTACTGATATATACAATATTCTTTTGAACAAATTATATTGAACACACACACATATGTATAATATTTGTTCAATATCTATATTAAGTTGTTTTACAATATATGTTCAAGCAAGATTTGTATATGATAAACATTCAATAAATTATATCATTGTATATATTAGAACATAAGAAAAGTTTAAGAAAACCTTTTCTTTTTTTAGTTTTAGTGAGATAGAACAAAATATTATACAAAAAATCATGTTATTAACGCGAAAGTATGAAGTATGAAAAATATACATATAATGTATTGACTTTAAAGATATTATTTATCATTATTTATGAATTGTTTTATAGTTAAGTACCTTAAATATATAACAATCAAAATGATATTATTAAAAATATTTTGCTATATTTAACTAGATATCTATCCAAAATATTATAAATCCATTTCAGACTCACTAAAACCTGTATTTGGTCTCTTTTAAGAGTTTTTGATATTTCCAAAATTGAGTACTTTAGCTCTATTATTATATTTTCATTATATTCGTAAGTATACTGCTGTATATTTGTTTTTCATCATCATTATCATCATCATCCTATCACAGCCCACTGCTGAGCCTCTTCTTACATGTAGAAGGTTTGAGCATTAATCACCACGCTTGATCAACACGAATTGGTGATTTCATACTTATAATTTGTTAAATCCATGTTTCCTCACGATGTTTCCCTTCATCTATCAGTGATGTCTAAATACTCTTATAAAGTACATATGACTCGGAACATCACTTGTACTTGCCAGGATCGAACCCGCGCCCTCATGTATGAGGCGGACCTTTAACCACTAGTCCACTATGTATGTTATATGTATATATACTTACCGTTAGTATTTTTGCTGCTACAGAAGCCGGTCGTATCCATATCATCATCGCTATCAGACATATTTGAATCGTCGGTATCAAAATCGCTGTAAAATAATATATTTTCTTTGAAAAAATGGAAACGGTACTTCTGTTATGAGATTTAATACTAGTATTTATGAAAAAAACTAATATTTTCGGTTTTAATTGCTTTTTATTATTTTAATCTCACCTCATCTAGTCTTAATGATCACGGTTGCAAAGTAACCGAAACGTCAGGAGTATGTAAATAATAAAAAAAAAACGAGTAGTATACGAAAATATTAGTTTCATTTAACTTCTATTAATATTAAAAGAAAAAGTAATTTTAGAAGGCTCAGAACATCTAAAGTACATATACTCTTAATATATAAAGAAATGTTTAAATGGTAGTTAAATAATTGTAACCATTTTTATTATTTACTAGCTTTCCGCCCGCAACTTCGCTCGCGTGGAGTTCGGTTATATCGCGTTTCCAAGAGAACCTTTCAAAAGTCTGGAATCAACTCTATGTCTGTACCAAATTTCATTAAAATCAGTTCAGTGGTATAGGCGTGAAAGCTCAACAGACAGACCGACAGACTTATTTTCTCATTTATAATATTAGTAGGTGCAAGTACCTGCCAAAGAAATCTTTAAAAATTTTTTCATTGGATATAAAGTTATAGATACTTTATATAGCGTATCTATGAACTATAGATATAGATAGTAGGTTTACAGAAACATTTGGTGAATATATTATTATTATACCTGGACATGTATGAACAATCGCTGTCAGCCATAGAGAACGTTCTGGTAGGATTGAAATCATTTTTAGGTTTGTCTATGGGATCAGACCAATTCGCACCTCCTGTAAAACAAATTTTAATTATATACATACTAGTTTTATAATGATCACGGTTGCCAAGTCCTAGCGGCCCTTTACACACGACACCGGCACTAGAACATTACACTACATACTCGTTTATATTAATACTTGTTAACAATAGGAATGTTCTAGAAAACGTGTAGATAATAGTTACGTCCACTCGTCACGAGATGGCGCTGCTCAACGTCGAGGAGATGACACCTCTCATCATTCCATATATTCACGGTGCGTGTGTCAGGTCCATCGTTGTAGTGAGAGGAGCTTCAACAGTGACTGTGACTTGTGACCCAGGTGTAGGTTTAAGGGACCCCTATCTAACGCGTTAAACGCTCACCTCCACTGTACAAGCTCCTCTCTCTAACAAATTTGTAAATAACCTACTAAGTCTGCTTTTGAAGTACATTCCAAGAATAAATTGATATTAGTTCTGGACAGACCCAAATATTTTAGTAGGTTATATGGCGTCCTCATTTTAAACGTAGTATTTATCTAAATGATTGCATACTACAATATATTGTCCAACTAACATAGACTACTTATTTTTTTTTTGTTTTTCCACTTCTTTTACGATTCCCAATTAATTACTATCTCTCTATCTAACCCAGATGTAGGTGGGGACCCTATCTAGAAATTAAAAACGCGTAGTATATAAAAAATATTAGTTTTTTATACTTACCAGAGCTTGAAGTACAGAAAGTAACATTTGGTGGCAAAGGTTCCATTAATTCATCGAGCGGTATCGAGGACGCCATATCATTACTCCATGTGCCTATTTCGAAACCCTGTACAAATAAGATTAGATTACAAACAACACAAGTGAAAAAAAATTATATAATTTACAATAGTTACATAATTTTGAAGTGTAACGTCTTATGCAACTTTCAAAAAGGTTGCATTAAGCGTTTAACGCCACTGAGGGGGAATAGAAAGATACGAAGCGAGAGTAGTGAGGGTCAATAGTGACTTATAAGTAATGTTAATCAAGTTTGTTTTAGAGAAACATTAAAAATTCTTTATAAATCAATTTCTACTCCTTCCTATTTTCATTCAATTACGAAATTTCACTTATTTCAAGTATTTAAGAATTATTAGTTTTATTTTTTTGTTGATTTTTTTAATTTCGTTTAGGTATTGTTAAGACACAACATAATATAAATCAACAATTAATTTCTTAGTCTAACCTCAAAACAAACACTCATTGACTTCCTGGTACTTAACAACGCCATCTGCTGTTGTGTCGTTAGAGCAATTAGTAAAAACAATTAGAAACAAGTATTACTATTCGCCAATATATGTCAGGGAGAGTCATATTTTTAAACTTCTTTTTGTTATTTTTTAATAAAATAACATTTTCTAAAAATGATTCCTAACTAGCTCGATTTAAACCCCCTATATACTAAATTTCATGAAAATCTTTGGAGCCGATACCGATTATACATAAATATGTATACAGGAATTGCTCATTTAAATATATAAGATACTAGAAGACCCGGCGAACTTCGTATCGCCCTATAATCAAGAAATATCTTTTACGTGTTTTATTTATATTTTTGGACTTTACCTATCAAAGCCATAAATCTCCGTGTTTTGAAGTGCGACAGAATGATTGACATATTAGTTAGTTGTCAAAACTTATGTAAAAAAAAAAGTTTGTATCAACAACTACTAATAAAATAAAAATTAATTAAAAAAACATTGTCCAGCGGACGAAATTTTGAATCTAAACCATTCCCAGATCCCCTTGAACACACACAAAAAATTTCATTAAATCGGTCCAGTCGTTTGAGAGAAGTTCAGTGACATACACACTCACAGAAGAATTATATATATAAAGATATACTCACATTCTCAGCATCTTCTTTCTCTTGTAATATATCATTAATAGTCTTCTCTTTGACTTCTGTTTTTTCTTCTGTTTCTTTCTGAATATCTTTCTCAGTATCTCTGGGACAGCCATCACTGTAGAAGATAATATTATTTACTTCTTAATATAACAGATATCAATATAAATATAATTCTTATAAACTGAAAGTATAAATCAAAAGTTTTATCCTAATCTGTTTAGATTTCACTTTTAGGGAATGTCACCTGTCAATTACATGTCTACCAATACAATAAATAAGATTTTTTGTTTTATAGTTATTACTAGCATTCGTTGTGAAAGTTTACTTATGTAGAAATATTTTTTTCCATTTATATACAAAATTATATCTCAAACACAACATAGATAAAATCTTTAACAATATTACTAGCTTTCCGCCCACATCTTCGCCCGCGTCGAGTTCAGTTATATCGCGTTTCCAAGAGAACCTTTCAAAAGTCTGGGATAAAAACTATCCTATGTTCTTTCTCAAGGTCAACTCTATGTCTGTACCAAATTTCATTAAAATCATTTCAGTGATTTAGGCGTGAAAGCGTAACAGACAGACAGACAGAGTTACTTTCGCATTTATAATATTAATAGGGATTGTATATATTTATAATATACTAGCTTTCCGCCCGCAGCTTCGCCGTGTGGAGTTCGGTTATATCGCGTTTCCAAGAGAACCTTTCAAAAGTCTGGGATAAAAACTATCCTATGTTCTTTCTCAAGGTCAACTCTATCTCTGTACCGAATTTCATTAAAATCAGTTCAGTGGTTTAGGCGTGAAAGCGTAGCAGACAGACAGACAGACAGACAGACAGAGTTACTTTCGCATTTATAATATTAGTAGGGATAGTTGTTACCTTATTTCATTGTCTTTTTTCTTATCTCCTTTATCTGAATCAGCGTTTAGAACCTGTACATAGAAAATAATATCATTAATTAATTCACATATATTTATGTATATTTGTTCTTTCTAATCTCTGAAAAAAAACTGGATCGATTTTAATGAGATTTTCACTCGAGGTTTCTAATGTTATAAGTAACTACTAAATATTACATAGATATATATTATATTCGTTTTGCTAATATAATGATTCGTTATAACACTTTAAGACAACATTGTTCTAGTTAAGGTACGATTTGTTATTTAAAAGTACTGGGTTTATAAGACAACCATATTTATTTATGATTTTGTTAGAAACCTATATACATATTTACATGTATGTATGTGTATGTGTAATTGTGTGTGTGTATGTATGTTTGTTCACCTCCGCTAAGCTCCACCCAAAGTCCAGCGGTGGCCATGATATATCATCTCTTGGTTGCCCAACACCTACATCTCTTGACACAGCGCGTCTTACTTCATCAGCTAACAGCAATGCGTTTATACTACACAATGACATTATTTAATATATATATATATATATATATAGATAAGTTTATTTGTATATAATAATATTAAAAATATGAAAAATACTGTTAAATACATCAACAATATATATGTGCGTCTTCAATCATCAAAACGTAATTACTGAGTAAAGGCCTCTCTTCACATGGAGAAGGTTTGAGCATTAATCACCACGCTTGCTCAAGACGGGTTGGTGATTTCAAACTTAACTCTTATATAGTACATATGACACGAAACATCACATTGGTACTTGCCAGGATCGAACCCGCGCCCTCGTGCATGAGAGGCGGACCTTTAACCACTAGGCCATCACGACTATATATATATATATATATAATTCGAACCCACATACCGGTATAAAGCACATGGCAGAGCGACTGCCGCACACCACAGCGGCGCGGCGAATGGATGTCTCACACATAGCTCTGCAACCAGGATCTGCTTCTGATCCAGACGATCTCTCTTGGCGCGACGAGTTCGCTCCGACGATACAGGCAGTGCTACGCCTTTACGATTCACGTATCTGGAAAGGAAATTATTGAATGTATTGATTAAATCATTTTTAGAGCATTTTTAGAGTATATTGAACATTAGAACATGCTATATGTGTTGAAATCAGCAGTTTATTTATCTTATTTAAAATGGTCAAATATTATTGATTGAGGCACTTCATTAATTGTGATATTGTTATTGACATAGTAAAAGTCCTTTTTTTCTTACATAGATACTCATTAAACTTTTAATTTGTGTCATCCAAATCACGATATTATATCTTATACATACTTTCAATACCCATTTAGTAGTTTTACCGTTGTAAAGTAAGAAACAAACATTCAAAGTAGTAGAATTTACGTAAAAAAAAGGTCACTGACCTCGGCGTGAGCAAGTTCAGCCTCGCACTCGTATGATCAACATCAAGTAGCGGTTGATTGCTCTGAGTTAGCTCGGCGCCGTACTTGCTTTTGTAGTACGATCTGAAGCTAGCGTGTTGCGAAGACGGGAACGACGAATCAGGAGTTAGATTCCAACATATCTCCGCTACTAGGAAAAACTGGGGAAGAAATATTGTGTTTGAGTATAAGATTTGAGGTAAATTGATAGGTATTTTGCCCAAAATCTACTTGTTTTATCGATTTAAACACATTTAGTTGTAAAAATATAATTGTTTTCGTTTGTTATAAAAGTGTTTCATTGATAGAATAGAGTACATGAGATTAAATGATAAATGGTTATAGAATGTGAGATATGAGGTTAATTGATAGGTTTTTTGGGCCTAGATCTGCTTTTTTATTGATTTAAACACATTTAGATGGAAAAATACGTATTGTTTTCATTTGTTATTAAAGTGTCTCGCTGATAGAATAATGTACATGAGATTACGCGATAATTACACTGCGTTACACGATTTTGGTACCCACGTAAGTGTCAGCTGGAATGAATAACTAATGAGTCACAGATTAAATGTTCCAAACATATGTGGTATCTATCACGTCTAGTTTTCGAGGTACATGCGAAATTATTTTTTCTATTACTCTACACTTATCACTTTAGGCGTAAACGAAATAGTTACCATTTTTGATGTGTCGTAATTTTTTATTATTTTGTTTTGTTTAGTAGTCATTTTTATTGATAACGTCGTTATATTCTTACATATTTCTTTGGAAATCCATTATGAATACTGGACTAGGTGGTCGTCGCAACTGCTTAAATGCATCAAATAAGTTTTGTTATGTTTGCGAACAGTATATTGGGAATTTATTAAATACTGTTGTTTTCTTTGTATGTGGGAAAGCAGAGCCACAGAAAAGAAAACTAATTTTCCTTAAAATATGTTTTAGCATTTAAATTTTTAGTAGAATTTGGCACATTGTTCTGGAAGAAAAATGAGACGTGATGAATGGAAATTTTGTAAGTATTTTTAAACGACTATAAGTATTCATAAGAAAACATGACATTTCAAAGCGGGTACTCAATTTATTTTCCATTTGTAACGCAGTGTTCTTAGTTCCTACGTCTTCTATTTTGCGATATTTTAATTTACATGGAAAACCTTCCATAATTATTCGACATGATATATAGGATCATTCTTTCATTGAAATTCAAATCCATAACAATATATTAAACTAATATTTTCGGACTTTACTTCGCGTTTGTTATTTTTGATTATAAACTACATACTCCTGACGTTTCTGTTACTTTTCAGCAACCGTGTTCATTAAGACGAGATGAAAACGCGAAGTAAAATCCGAAAATATTAGTTTCATTTAAATGAGTACTCGCGAAAATCTTAGATTTCATTAAGTATAAAGAACTTTATTTCTCATAAGAATTTTACATTCACTTAAAATGAGATACAAGGAATATTTGCTAGATAACAATTTTAACAAACGGGCCGTTGGACATGACAGACTTGCTACATTTACTACTACAGCGAGGATATTAAATATTTTTTTAATTTAACCTTAAATATCCCTATACTATCACATAGTTTTATTTCGTCTGGTAGTTTATTGAACAGTTATTATCGATAACAATAATAATTTAGCTCAAAACAACTTTAAATAATCCTTACTTGTGGTTGATCTTGATTTCTATACCAGGGCGTTACAACCGCCTCTTTGTATTTCTCCGCGTCAAACACAAACACTTCTCCCGGTTTTAACAGAGGGTTCTCAATTTTCTTTCCTTTTTTATCCTCTTTCTTATTCTCTTCTGCCCACAACATCGGCTTATCTATATCTAAACATCTCTTCTCTTCTGTATGCTGATATATTAGATCTAAGAATGGCCAATCTATATCTATCCATGTTGTACCATCGGTTGATGTTTCTGAAAATCACAGAGATTTATTTAGAAAATAAACTATATTTTTTCCCATACTAACTTCTCTTAAATGCATTTAAAAATTTGATCTCCAAACAAAAACGTTCAAGTTATACCTAGTTTAGACTAGCCGAAAGATAAAATAGCCCATCTTGACAAAAAATACCATATTTCTGGGCACTTTTATTATGAGCCCATAGTCCATAACTATATGTTCTTATAATGTTAATTACTTACTCTTAACAGTCGGTACTACGTAGTAGTTATTGGGTGTATTATCAGCTAGCTTCATACCGCGGCGACGCACGCGAAGTACGTCCGAGAATACAAACTCCATGAATCTATTGAAAGAAACAAGTTAATTAATTAACTAAGCTATGCTATATATGGGAGGTATGGATGAGCTATGTATGGTTGATAATACAAAATCTTGACAAACACAGTCATCTTCACATATTTCTCTCTATAAACATTTCTCTAGTGTTCCTAAAATAAACTCTGGGTTAACTTATAAAAATATTACATGGTAGAAAGTAATAATAATGCCATTTTAGATGTACTTAGCACTATATTATTTCTCAACTTTCAGACCTTTAACATACAAAAATATATACATATATAGTATACTGACCGTGTTATTCTCGTGACCCTTGTATTCGTGAGCCTCACGTCGGCTTGAGGCGCGCAGCAAACTCTCACACGTACTTCGCCCGAACGAGTGTATATTGGGAATGCGGGGATTTGAAGTCTTGTAGCAATGAAAAATATATATATAGGCACCAATCAATACATTTCGAGATAATATTAATTGAAAATCATATATTGGGCATAATCAATACATTTCGAGAGCATAATACAATAGTTAGTGATTAAAAAATCTATTTTATACACTTTTATTTCAATATATAAAAAAGATACTGTTTATTGTAGTTACTTTACAATTTGCACTATTTTTTAGTTGCAAAATGCTATTATTTCTTTTCATTGTATTAAGAAATATTGATCCATATTTTAATGGCAAAAAAATATTTAGAAGGCACACCAAAGATATTTTAATTGATTTTCCATAGTAATATAATTAATTTCTGCCACTCACCTCGTCCCACCTAACATAAGTATGCCGATCGCTTGACTGGCATTCTGTGGTGCGTGTAATCTTCTACCTCGAGTGTTGTATCTTTCGGGCAGAGCGCAACAAAGACGTGATTCTATCGCGTACAGTGTATTACGAGACACTACGAAAAGATATACTTTAAAATCCCTACTAATATTAGAAATGCGAAAGTAACTCTGTCTGTTACGCTTTCATGATTAAACCACTGAACTGATTTTAATGAAAATTGGTACAGAGATAGAGATGACCTTGAGAAAGAACATAGGATAGTTTTTATCCCAGACTTTTGAAAGGTTCTCTTGGAAAAAATTTCATTTTAGGTTTAGGCGTGAAAACGTAACAGACAGACAGAGTTACTTTCGCATTTATAATATTAGTATATATTGTATACACATATGGTAATGAAATTAAAATTATAGTCTTATAAACATTAATAAACTAAAAACAAGTTGTTTCATATATTTATTTACCATCAGATATATTAACTCACCAACTTTTCCCGATTCGCTAGTATGAGGATTTTTTTCTACGTCTTCATCGGTGTACTCGACTATCGGTCTGCAATTAGTTAAGGCAGCTGCCGTCTAGAAAGAGACAAAAAACAATTGAGATCTAAAAAATAGGAGAAAAACCATATTTATGCAATTGTTTTACTAGAAAACAAAAATCTGGCCGCCTTTAGAGAGTCAATTTGATCAGAAATATGGTAAAAATTGCATACAGAAGGCTAAATTAATCCGTATATGTAACAAAATGCAAATATATTGAAGATCAAAAATATATTTGACCTCCCATCGATTATATATTACATAACATCGCCCAAGTTGCAGCTAGTGATGGCCTAATTAAATAGAAAAGGGCGCGGGTTCGATCCTGGCCCTGGCAAGTACCAATGTGATTTTTCCGAGTCATATGTACTTTATAAGAGTATTTAGACATCACTGATTAATGCATTCCCAAAGAGGATTGAAGTCAGGCAGGCGGCCGGTCGTAAAAACAATTAGCTAAAACTAATCACAACATGTAAGGCAGACCCTGGCTAAAGCTGGGAAATTGACAGGTAGAAGGATCGTCCAAGAAAACATTTTCATATCTAGACAAACTTGAAATTGACCAACTAGCCTTTTAGCAAAACAACTTAGATTTTTCTATGAAAATTTTTGTATTTTAACAACTTACCCGTTTATAATAATACTGCCTCCTCTTCGTTGTACCCGGTCGCGCATTTTCACCCGATTCTTCCAAATTTATATTCTCCATTTCAGCGGCTTTGAAGTTTTCTTTACCTGTGGAACATATTGCAGCTATATTAAGTTTACGCACAAAAAATATTGATAAATTGAATATAAATGAAGAAAAAAGTTTATGCAAGTAATGTACGGTAGATGAACAAAATGACAAAGTAATACAACAGAATTTAGAAACTAATGACTAAATTTTAGATTCGTAGGAAATAATTGCAAATGCGATGGAAAAGATTGCAAATTATGTGAAAGTAAAAATGCAAAAACCTTTACTCGTATACTTTAAAAACAAAATGTTATAACTCCCCTCTATTTACGGATTTTAAAAGTTAGTTAGTCATAGTTACTTTTTTCATTAATAAGAACTAACACAAAATATTCATTTAAATGAAACAAATTCACATCTCGTCTTAATGATCATGAGCAAAGTAACCGAAACGTGGGTAGTATGTAGTCAAAATAATAAAATACGCGTAGTAACACGAAAAATATTAGTTTCATTTAAATGAATAAAACTCGCGAGTCTTAGATCTCATTATGGGATTGTCGTCAACTAATTTACTGGGATCGATTCCCTGGTTGGGTAATATTATATGGGGATTTTTCTACACATAGCAGAAAGGATATTACTCCATATTAGAGCATTATCAAAATCGGTATATCATTATGAAAACCATCAATGACAAACAAACAAGCAAATAATATGTTACGATTTACGAATTATGATTTTGACGGTCGGTGGATGCAATGAAACCAAAATTATTTGACTTAATTTAATTAAAAGTAAATTACAACTAGGCTTCGACTATGTTGCACAAAGGTTGAACAAATAGTGACAATAAATCTAATGAAGTTCTTAAAAGAAATATTATAATCTAAAAACATAAATGAAATATAAAACCAAAAACTGCCTTCACACGGAACTGCTGAGTCAGACCCGTATAGAATAGACGAGTTTACCCAAAAGCTAAGGCGTCCTCTGATTACACCGTATAAAGATAATTATATTTTAATTAAACGACCACTTATTACACCGTCACATAACATACGTACGCGTTACCTATGAACATGTAAATGTTTATGTACATTTATCTATACTAATATTATAAAGCTGAAGAGTTTGTTTGTTTGTTTGAAAGCGCTAATCTCCGAATCTACTGGTTCGAATTGAATAATTATTTTTGTGTTGGATAGTCCAGTTATCGAGGAAGGCTGTAGGCTATATAACATCACGCTACGACCAATAGGAGCAAAGATATAGTGGTAAATGTGTAAAAAACGGGAGAAATTATTTCATCTTTGAAGCCTTCCGTTGCGTGCGCCGTGAAAACGGTTCAAGATACACAAAAAATATGTATTAAAGAATAATAGCTCTTTTAATATCTAAAAAACAGTCCGCGACAGTATATGTCTATTTTTTAAGATTAACTCAAAAACCGTTTTTATGGTACCTAATTTCTCGAAATAATTTGTTTAAGTTGTATCAACATAATAATATTAATCTTTATTGAAATAAACAAATAAATATGTTGTTGGTTAAGAGTACTTCATTGTGAATTAAAAAAAAACATAGGTTATATCCTGAAAATTCTACGGGAACTCGACCATTCCGAAAACCCCGCAAGAACGGGAACTATGTGGGAAGGACCAAAAATCTGCCGGAAGTCACTATTCCACGCGGACGAAGTCGCGGCAAAAGCTAGTTATATTTTAATTAAACGACCACTTATGACACCGTCACATAACATACGTACGCGTTATCTATGAAGATATAAATGTTTATGTACATTTTTCATTTCTATTCAAATAAATAAGTCAAGTCTACTTACCTATCGGTAGTAATTGGTCATCAAGTTCTCCAACGCGATGTAACACTCTACTCGCAAGCAGTGCAGCCATTCGTCTTGCCAAAGATCTCGTTGGCATAGGGTGACCCTAATAATGAACCACAACTTGAATTATATCCTACTAATATTATAATTGCGAAAGTTTGTGAGTGTGTGTATGTTTGTTACTTCTTCACGCTCAAACGGCTGAACAGATTTTGATAAAATTTTGTATACAGGAAGCTTACGTCCAGGAATAAAACATAGGCTGCTTTACATCTCGGAAATCCGAGAGTAACACAGCGGGGCGCAGCAAGTCTTCAATATTACGGAACTAACAGAAAAAATCGACTAATCAGTATAGATTATGACCAAAAATACATTTAAAATAATATATATGAACTCGTATTCTCAAAGAGGGTTGATGTCTACGGCGTCCGGTCGTAAAAACAATTAGCCAAAACTATTCAACAAAGGCAGACCCTGGCTAAAGCTGGGAAATTGCCAGAAGATATATGAAGTCGAACAAAATTAGACTATTAAATAACATAGATTTCCAAAGACTTTATTGACTTTATTGGAAAATTATTATCAATAAATTTAGTCAAAAAACTATTATGATAGTTAAAAGAGGCAGGCTCTTAAAACACCTATATTATATACTCACCACAATATTAAACTTCACGGGGCAGTTCAGCGGCATTCGTAGTGTACATACATACGCGTCCCGCGGCTCTCCTCGTCTGTCCTTCAAAACAACGCGTTCAGTACGCCACTGTGCCGTTAGGCGAGTGAACGTATCCGAGGGTAGTTTACCACAATATCTACACGAAATATGATAAATATCAAATTTTGTATGAAAACCGCGTTTATTTTGGTGGATTTTTAATAATAATTCGTTATTTTTGCATAGTTGACACGAGATATGGCAATATAACATGAAATTTTGGATGAAATCCTCGTTAATTCAATGGTTTCTTAATAATTTGATAATTTTTCAATAATATATTATGAAGATGAAATAAATCTTTTTTAAATCTATATCTATCGATCTAGGTTTAAAAGCTAAAAAAAATTGATTCGTTTCCGGGAAAACCCTAAAAACAGCGCTTTTCTATTTCCGATACAAACGGTTTTTTTTTTGACATTAGATTTGACAACTGACTAATATGTCAATCATTCTGTTCGATTGAAACAGGAAAACCTGGTTATTTATGGCCTCTAAGACGGAATAGAGTTCGCCCGGTCAACTATACATATATTACTAATGACGAAATTAACGCGGACGAAGTCGCGGATAAAAACTAGTTATTATATAAATAAATGTAATAAGTTACTTTTATTTTATGATCTTAAGTACGATGTAGATTTTATATGTACAGAATATTTACATGTAGACATGATTTTTGATCAAGCTAACTATCAATTGTAGTTAATGTTTTTAATAACTAATTAATCTTATTATTATTATTGTTACATACCTATTAATCAATGCTATAGCTGTATTCAAATCCACGCTCGCCAAAGTCTCATCATTACCATTCTTAACTTTATATTCGTACTTAATATTTTCAAGTTTTTTATCGTTTTCGCGAAAATCTAACGTTTTGTTAACATCTGAATCATCTTTGACTTCAATATTAGCGATTGTTTGAGAAATTTCATCAATGGAAGCATTTGCTTCGATTTTATTTTGGAAATTTTCTATACTTTTCATAATATGATTATTTTTATCACCATTGATAATTTCGCTTATTTCTTTATTTACTATATCTTGGTATATCACACTATTTTTTTCTTTGGTACAGTCTTCGTTTTCTGTTATACAATTTTCATCTAAAACTAATTTTTCTTCAATATCATTGATAGAATTTCCTAAACACGGTCCAACTTTATCACAAATTTCTATACTTTCACATTTTTTTATTTTATTCTCTAAAGGTGTATATGATTTAACTATGAATGCTACTGTATCCGCGTGATTTTCTTCTTCCTGCGGAGGTTCATATTGAATTCCGCAGCCGCATTTCCTTGTTATTATCTGTGAAAACAACATATATATACTATTTGCAAAAATATATAACAAGAGGTCATTGACCTATCCCCTCCCTTACCTGATCTAGCTCCCTATAAATAGCGAGATGATGTAATAGTCGATCTGTATGCGTTTCGGCTTTCGAGAGTAAGGTAACCGCTGCACGACATGCGCGTGCTCGACCTCGGCATAAAGCGTGTGATCGATACCTATATAAAATAAAATTAATAGTAATTTTGTATTTACTAATTAATTTTAATATGAAAAATACTCACGAAGGAGGCATATCCCATCTGACTACGAGATTACAACGTGGTAGATCAATACCTTCTTCTAGCACTGATGTGGCTAGTAATAGATTACATTCATGCATACGAAACCTGGAATTGAAATAGTTCATAATATAATAAAATTCAGTGGTGGCCTAGTGGTTAAAAGGCCAGCCTCTCATGAATGCGCGGGTTCGATCCTGGCAAGTACATATGTACTTTGAGTATTTAGACATCACTGATTAATGCATTCCCAAAGAGGGTTGATGTCAGGCAGGCAGTCGTAAAAACAATTAGCCAAAACTATTCACAACATGTAAGACACCTGGTTAAAGCTGGGAAATTGCCAGGTAAAAAATAAATAAATAAAAACTTACTTTTTAAGAACTTCCTCATGTCTTCTATGTTCTTTTGCGTCTCCTTCATCAGTACAATATTGGGCGCATAAATGTGACAGCGTCGGTCGGGAACGGGATAAATCCTATGAAAATTTAAATATTTTTTTTTATAGTACAAAATTTACATTTATAGACGATATAATAATTTCTACATTATATGGGATTGACAGATATTGATCTAATATTATGTTAAAACAAAAATATTCCAATTGAATTCATACTAAATGAACTAAATAATAAGATTCAAAATCATAAATTTTAGTGGTTAAAGAACTTTATCTCTCATAAAGAACATACAATATTAACTTAAATGAGATGTATTACATATTTTAATTTATAATTTAGTAAAGGAGTAACAAACTTATATAATTCAAGAATGCTTAATGTGCAATTAATCTAAGTGCTTTTTACAATAAGTTAATAATTTATTTCTAAAAATCTTAAAGGTTTTTTCATTAAAAATTTCATTATGTAAGCTATTATATAGTTTCGCTCCCTCAAACTGTATAGTTTTAATTCCGTATTCGGTCCTGGTCTAATTTTACATTTTTTTTTTACTTTTTACTAGAATAGGTAAGAAAATTACAACTTACCACTATCAGCATGAACAATATTTTAGCCATCAAAGGCTCCTTCACGAACACAATACCACATAACGCATCCGGGTTTGCCTGCATTTGGACCTTATTCACCCTTGACACTCGACCCCGACCTCTTGACCTATGACCTTGACGTTTGAATTTCGGAGATTCACTCATTATATCGATAACATTATCATTTTTAACACTATCATCAATTTTATTTTCACTTTCACCATTTTTGTTCTCAACTTCCGAACATTTTGTATTTTTTTCTCCTGTATAATTTTCATCATAATCTTTTAGATTAGCTTCGTATATATGAACTCTGTCTTCGATTTTGTTTCCGAGTGTTACGAAATCGCATTTATCTATTTCGTTTAAAAGCTGATTAGTTTTTGATATATCTGTTTTTGTTTCGCTAGAAGGTTCTGAGCTACCGTTTTTGTTAACATTATCTTCGACTTTTTCGTCTATACAATTTTTTAAGTCCTTTTCGTTCTCTAATTTATCAGCTGATTCGTTTTGATAGAATTGCTCCAGAATCTCTGCTAACCTCAGCATTTTCGGAGTCAAGAAAGTTGTTATTTTTTCCCAATCGTTATCATATTTTGACAGAATGCTGTCCGTAAAACACCTAATCTTGACGAATACAGACGTACACACACACAATAGAAGGAAATGTCTCTCATATGGCACTTTGATTTTTAATTTTTCCAATTTAATGAGTAATGAGAACGCTGCTTTATCTGCTGCGTAAGGACCTGGAAATAATTTAAACAAATATAAACAAACTAGCTTTCCGCCCGCAGCTTCGCCCCGCGTGGAGTACGGTTATATCGCGTTTCCAAGAGAACCTTTCAAAAGTCTGGAATAAAAACTATCCTATGTTCTTTCTCAAGGTCAACTCTATGTCTGTACCAAATTTCATTAAAATCAGTTCAGTGGTTTAGGCGTGAAAGCGTTACAGACAGACAGACAGAGTTACTTTCGCATTTATAATATCAGTAGGGATTAGACTATCATAGGAATATATTATAGATTTCCATTAATGTATTTCACAGTCTGTACACGAGCTAATAATGTAAAAAAAGCTCACGCATATATATGTATATGTATATTGCTGAAATTACACTATATATAAGAATATAACATGGTTAGGTAGAGAGAGGAGCTTGTACGGTGGAGGTGAGCGTTTAACGTTAGATAGAGTCCCTTAAACCTACACCTGGGTCACAAGTCACAGTCACTGTTGAAGCTCCTCTCACTACAACGATGGACCCGACACACGCTCAGTGAATACATGGAATGATGAGAAGTTTCGTCTCTTTTATGTCCCAAAACATATTTCGAGTCAATATAGTAGTTTTAACTCACCAAGTTGGTCCAAAACATATAAAAATTGTTTGAATATGGCTTTAGGCTCGAGAGTTGGGTCGGGAATGTTCTTGAATTCTTCATACATGTCTTCGCCGTATATTTCCGTGGGGTCGTACCTGATAACAAATTAACTCATTAGAACATTACTTGTGACACCAATTTTTTCATTTTTTTCTAGCTTTTTTGTCATAGCAGAGACTTAATTCTCGACCTTCCCAAAAGACCCAAGTTCGGGATCATTTGTCGACGAATATTTAATTATTATTGAAGATTTTCTTGAGTGAGACATGCAAAACAATTTTTATTTGACCAATTTACTTGTTTATATTTATTGATTTTTGACATTAGATTTGACAACTAACTAATATGTGAATCATTCTGTCGCACTTCAGAACACGGAGATTTATGGCTTTAATAGGTAAACTCTAAAAATATAAATAAAAAACGTAACAGATATTTCTTGATTATAGGGCGATACAAATCGCCGGGTCTTCTAATAGTCCTATAATTATTAAACTCTTCACAAATCACCATATTTTTCTTACCTGTGTTCATTAATGAACTCCAACGCACTATTCACCGCGTCCCTCATATATTCTTCCAGTTGTATGTAATCTTCTGGTAATTCTGTACTACTAGCACGAGGTCTATACTCTATTATAACCTCTTTGGGTTTCGCCAATGAAGATGACATGCTGAAATTAATTATTTAAATGAAATTAATATTTTTCGGATGTACTACGATGTCTATTTTTGGTAAAAACTACATATTAACGTCGTTTCGGTTACTTTACAACCGTGATCATTAAGACGAGATGTGAATGTCTTAATTAGTTTTTGTACCAAATAGTAGTTTTTAAAATAAATGTGATGAAAAGGATAACTTATCTATCAAAAGAGATTCTATAGGAACCCTTTTGATAGACGAAACTAGGAAAGAAATATGGGACGGATACAATAAATTGAGGGAAGGAAAAAATAAAGATATATAAAGAATACAAAAGAATTATAATAATAGTGAATTTAGATATTATAATTATATAGTATGTTTTGTTTCCTCCATTTATATGATTGGGTCTCTACATGTAGAAATAATTGGTTTTCTTTTTAGTATATTTAAATTTACACCTGTATATTTTTATTTTTTTGTATTCATATATTATGAAGAAATCTCTTACCGTTTCCCACTATCAATATCCTCAGCCAGATCCATCTTGCAGCATAAAATCTTCTCCAATTCTTCAATTTTCCACTCCAATTTCTCGTACAAATCAAAATCATCAATATTATCATTATCACTGTCTGTCTTATCATCATTATTTTCTATCAGTTCTTTATCACCTTTTATTTCTCTTTCGATGTCATCATTATCATCACCGTTGGTTATATCATTGTGATGATCATCATTGTCATTATTATCATTATTTTCGTTATTTTCGTTATTATCATTATCTTTTGGTAACGTAAACAATGGATATGTCAAAGCTAGTATACGAGGTCTTTTACATTCATCGGATTCTTTGTAACAGGACATTATCTGAAACGTTATATATAAATTTTATTATATCCCTACTAATATTATAAATGAGAAAGTAACTCTGTCTGTCTGTAACGCTTTCACGCCTAAACCACTGAACTGATTTTATTGAAATTTGGTACAGAGATAGAGTTGACCTTGAGAAAGAACATAGGATAGTTTTTATCCCAGACTTTTGAAAGGTTCTCTTGGAAACGCGATATAACCGAACTCAACGCGGGCGAAGCTGCGGGCGGAAAGCTAGTTCTTATATATACAAGGTGACTGGTGAATTCCTATCGATACTTGAGGACGTGATATTTGACTATCATATAAGACAAAATAAAAATTAATATAACATAAATATTAATAAAGTTCTAAGTAGAGTTAACCAAAAGTCATGTAATTATTTACGCATCGTGTGAACACCCTACAGATTAGGTATACACACACACACACACATACGCGTGCGGCGGCGTGGTGTTGTATCAGCACGCCGCCACACGCGTCCACACTTGGAACACTTGGAACGTGTCAACACTTTATTTATTTATACGGAAATTTTGTCAAAAATTAAGTACCTATTTGTTTACACAATTCGAATGAGAATCATGTACCGAGTATTCTCCTTAAATATTGATAGTAATTTACCAGTCACCCTGCATAATAAAAATGTTAGTCACGCTGAACTAGTTTGTTTTAGCAAAGAAAAATAGGCTTTTCTTTGGTAGAGTAGTTATCAATAGAAATAACAACCATAGACTTCACTTAATCATTAATATTCAGAAATTTTAAGTAACAAGTATTGTATATTAATTTAAATTTGTTATTAAATTTTGATGATAAATTTTCCAAAGCTTGCCCAAGCTCACGAGATTTTACCGAAAAAAAAAATTATATACATATATGAAAATTTAGATTGACAAAATCTTTTTCCTCAAAGATCTTATGATTTATTTGGTGATGGCAACAAAAATACCCATAAAACCTATCAAGATGTTGCCTATATCAGGGGAAGTGTTAACATTAGTAATAATAGCAACACTCACATATTGCAAATCTTGATCCTTGAATATAAGGTGGCAGCTATCAATTATCAATACATTTATCTGTTGCATACTCAGAATCTTTTCTTCCAAGACGTACTTGAATACCGTCGAAGTACATACGAACACCTGAAAAAAACAACCAAAACAATTAACATTTCTACGTCTTATACATCTACCTTCTTTTGTAACAAAATTTTTAGTTTTTCTATAAATTGTTAAGAAAATTAGTAAATAAGTAAAATGAAACATAGTATTACATTCAATAAATGAGAATTACTATGAGACCTTCTACTTCTTCTACCTGTCTATAACCCAACTTTTAGCCAGGATCTGCCTTACATATGAATAGTTTTTGGCTAATTGTTTTTACAACCGGCCGCCTGCCTGACATCAACAATCTTTGGGAATGCATTAATTATTAGTGATGTCTAAATACTCTTAGAAAATACATATGACTCGGAAAAATCACATTGGTACTTGCCAGGGCCAGGATTGAACCCGCGCCCTCGTGCGTGAGAGGCGGGCCTTTTAACCACTAGGCCACCACTGACTTACATTTAAACTCAATGTATGTAGTTTAAAATTGGTTACCCTACTCTTGAACCATTTCGATAAGGTTAAATCTACCTTCGAACTACCCTCATTCTATCAAACTTTTCAGACAAGTTTTATTCCAACCTACCTCCTTATTTTCGACCTCCATGGCCCAATCTTCAACTTCCTGGATGTCATTGACCCTGCTCACTTTGAGATCCGTCAGTATTGAGAGCTCGTGCGCCGTACATCGAGTTCGGGAAGCGCGTGTTATGTAGAACGATCGTTTACGATCAGATGTAAGAGGACTAGGAATAGAATGAGAAATATATATTAATCTTCTTCCTGGCAATATCCCAGGTTTAGCCAGGGTCTGCCTATATATAATGTAGTGAGAAAATGGTTGGGACAAATATAGGACTATGGAAAAACAGAATGGAAACTTTATCGATAAAGAAACTTTAACAATAATGAGATCTAAGATTTTCTTTTTATTAATTTGAATGAAACTAATATTTTTCGGATATACTACGCGTGCTTTATTTTTGTTAAAAACTCCATACTCCCGACGTTTCGGTTACTTTTCAGCAACCGTGATCACGGACACACACAATGTAATACGAAAAATATTAGTTTCATTTTAATTTGAAGAAGATATTCCAAATATTTTGGTCTCAATAATTTTAATTCCACAATATCAAATCATAAATCTACTTCAAGATCTAAATAAGATCATAAAAAACACAAAATTTGCTTTAGCCATCAAAATAAATGATTTTCAATACATTTAAATATTTTTTAGACCTACCCTCGTATCATATAGGCATGTTCTAACAGTACACTGGTAGCTACGAATGCCGTGTGTTCAGTGACGAGTACATTCTGTGACCCGGCGTTGGCTGCAAGACGCGCGCCCCCCTCTGCCGCCGTGAAGCGAATACTGCTGGACTCCATGATATTGAATGATTATTAACTGTATACCTGTAATAAAATATTAATTCATTCTTGGTAGTACTTCAAAGACAGCCTTATTAGGTGCTTTTCAAATTTGGTTGGGTAGAGAGAGGAGCTTGGATGGTTAACGCGCGTTAGATGGGGGTCCCTTAAACCTACACCTGGGTCGCAAGTCACAGTCACTGTTGAAGCTCCTCTCATTACAACGATGGACAAGACACACGCACCATGAATACATGGAATGATGAGAGGTTTCATCTCTACAGTTACTGATATATAACATTATTAATATATATTGGACTATGTAATAGCAAAAATAGATTTCCGTTAACATGAGAGGATATAAATGCTTTCATTTAACTCAAAACTTAAGTAAATTTATATAATAATATAAAAATAATAAATTATTTGTACTAAACGAAGATGTATCATTAAATATATAAAAATTTACTTATCAAATAGACATTATTCATGTTGTTCTTCTTCTTCTACCTGTCAATTTCCCCGCTATAGCCAGGGTCTATCTTACATGTTGTGAATAGTTTTGGCTAATTGTTTTTACGACCGACCGCCTGCCTGACATCAACCCTCTTTGGGAATGTTACTCATTTTATTCATATATATAAATATCGAGAACAGCCATATTTATTAAGAAATATCTCACTTTTTTAACAAACAGATAATTAATTTCATAATAAAATATAATAAGATTCATCCAAAAAACTATAGTTTCATTACATTAGTCATAAATGAAATCTTGAGTAATCCTATACATTATTTATATAATTTGTTATAATTATGGCTTCTTAAATACACTAATTGTAGAAAATAAGAGAGCTATTGTATTAATATATACAAGCAAACAAGCAAGCATGATGATTAATGCATTCCGAAAGAGGGTTGATGTCAGGCAGGCGGCCGGTCGTAAAAACAATTAGCCAAAACTATTCACAACATGTAAGGTAGACCCTGGCTAAAGCTGGGAAATTGTCAGGTATAAGTATTGCAGAAGTGTCAGCATTGAATTAAAAATTCCCATTCCCAATTGCCATTCTTAAAACCTAGCTCTTATATGCTCCAAATTTTTAAAGAATCTTCTATTTGTGATGTAGAAATTATTTAAAAGCCAAATTTATAATGATTCATAGGTGTTCATGATGGAATTTCATATTTCTGTATTTAATACCACACATAGCAAGACAATGATTTAATTAATAGAAATTCAAACCGCCAAGCATTGAAACATGCAAATCTTTTAAATTGTATATAAAAGTGTGTACATCACACAAGTATGTGAAAACAAATAACAGAAATGAAAACAAAAATGTCTTTTGTTATTCAAATCAACAATATTTTGAAATAACTCTTTTTTAGTATTCAATTCATAAATTGTTGGAATAGCTTAATATTTCTGTAAAAAACTTCAATTTTAGTCACAGTGTATTCACCACTATTCATTCAATGCTATATATATATACATATATGTATATACATACACAGTAAATAAGTTGAATATTAGTTATAGGTAAATGAATTGTCTATACCAATTTAGATACAACTATCGCTGGCAGCTTAGATATAATAAGTGATTTTGCAAATTTTATTCAAGAACTCTATGTATTATTATTAATATAACTATGATAACAGAAAATGAGAGTGTGGCTAATATTTAGTTTAGCAAGTTTTGTGTAGAGTCACAAATGCATACATGTAATGATATTAGTCAATAAGCAAAGATTTCAACAACAATCTGACTAACAACTATATATTAAATATTAGACATAACATTGTATAGGAATAACAAAAATGAGAAATTTCATAATTTCAAACATTATTCCTGAACTTTAAGTAATCCAGAATTATATAAACAAAAACTATCTTTAATCCAGGATTTTTCAAATAAAATATGATTAAAAGTAAATGTAACTCTATACCATAGAACGAATTCATTTAAAAATGTAATAAAAGATTAACTTCAAAGATTTCTTCTCAGAATCAATATCATATCGTATAAAACGGTCACGACTGAGCTTATTTTGTAAACAGATAAAATTATACAAAATAGGTTATTATAGAATAACAACTTACCTTTTTATGATCCTAAGTATGTGTTATTATTAATAACAAACTCTCATCGTACAATACACACTTAAAAACTGATAGCGATTAACCGACAATTTGATTTCAGTCCAAACACGATTTTAACATGCATTTACATTATAAAACATAAATTAATAAGTACAAATGGATATATAGATAGTAAACTGTCCACTACACTCTCAGATAAGTTTTAATATAAGGGATTGTTAGTAAAAACACACAATACACGTATTAAATTAAATTGAAAACTATGAACACTAACTCTGTACTGAACGCAGTTCAATGACATATGCGTTTCGTTACAACAGTAAAAATTCAATTTAGATTTCAAATGTCTAATAAAATTTATGATTCCGTAATCATTTTAATATGGATTTTTTATTTACAAACAAAATTATATGTATAGTTTTCGTTTACTCTTCTTTTTTTCTTGATAGAAATCATAGATCTATTAAATATTGAGTTTTAATGAATACTAAAGTTAAAAGTAATGTGACACGCATTTTAAAGGGGAAGAACTTGTATATGAATCTACGGAAATAATGAAATAAATATAAGTACATACTTAAAACACATATTGCATATTAATATAATGTTCTTTATAGCATTTATAAAAAAAAAATAAAAGTATTCAATGTGTTATATTTTGAGTAATTTAGGAGTTTAACTGAAATACCAATAAATTAATCTGGATCGAAAATAAAAATAATTGTAACTTTTGGATACTTTCCTTTTTGAATTTTATTAACACGAAAAATAATTCTAATAAGAATATTTAAAACCAACTTCATATTTTTTTAAGACGGTTGATAAAAGATAATGGCTATGTCAACATTTATTTGTTTTGACTTTTAAACTTTAAGGTTAGACCAAGTAAAACCAAGTTAGTCAAAAAACTTTGCAACATCTTACATATTTTTAGTATTTATATAAGTAATAAGTTAAATTAGTTTTAATATGGATCTTATTCAAAATCTAGAGCTGGAAATTTTAGAATTAAGAGAAATGTTGAAAAATAAAGAGGAAGACTTGAGAGAAGCGAAACGAAATAAGTTCGTAAGTAATATCCTTCATTATTTTAATTATAATCGTTATTAAAACTATTTGTTTGACTTCAAAAGGATATAACCGAACTTAAAACGTACTATAATCATGTTTTATTGTAGAATTTTTATAATATTTACGTAAAAGTCACATAAATGAGAATTAATATTATTTAATTATTATGAGAATACGGCGTGCTCAATCCCTAGCAATATTCAAACGGCTATTAAAAGCAAACTTCTTCCCCCCTTAAATTTTGTCTATCTGTTTCCTTAATATTTATGATTTTTATTTTTCTATTTATTTTAAACTCCTACTCTGCAATGTATCTGGCTTATATTTTAAATTTATTATAAATATATATATATATATATAAATAATACATATCGATTATTGTATATGGAATGTAGTATATATATGTTTTATTATATATATGTGTATAGTTTCGTATATGTATATTTTTCTCTCATATACATATGTACACCTCAAATGTTTTATTCTGTTTACTGTGTCATACGTAACATGGTTGCCTGACAGAGATCGCTGGTTAGCGATAAGGCCACCAATTGTACATTTTGATCAAGTTTTGTACTGTATAATTTATTTATTCTTTGGTGTACAATAAAGAATACTTATTATTATTAATATTGAAATTGAGACCGATTTTATAAACTTTTAATAAAACTGTTTAACTTTAGTAGTTTGATATTCATTAATTTATAAATAACTTTATTCCTATGAAACTAACATTTAAACATAAATAGTTTTAAACTAAAAAAAGTATGTAGTTTTTGTGAAACTAAAGTCGCGTAGTATATCCGAAAAATATTACTGTCATTTTAATTTTATTACTATAGAATAATTGTAAGTTATTAATAACAAATGTCTTGATTTCGCTTCATTTAAATTATGGTTACTAATTCAGAAATAAACAATATTAAAATATAAAATTTAATATAGATTGCTATATTATTATGATAACTTATACTATATAAGATATTAACCACTTGTCAGTGGTGGCCTAGTGATTAAAAGGCCCACCTCTCATACACAAGGGCGTGGGTTCAATCTTGGCAAGTACCAATGTGATTTTTCCGAGTCATATGTACTTTCTAAGAGTATTTAGACATCACTGATTAATGCATTCCCAAAGAGGGTCGATGTCAGGCAGGTGGCTTGTTGTAAAAACAAATTGCCAAAACTATTCAAAACATTTAAGGCAGACCCTAGCTATAGCTGGGAAATCGCCATGTAGAAGACTTAGTATTAAATAGAAATTTATTAATATTATGTAATATTCAGAAAAAATATTTGAAGTACAACCCATGTCGTAGTAATAAGGTTGTAAGTCAAGTTAAACAAATAATTCTTAAAAATTTCCAGAGCAAATCATATGATAATGTAATTGGAACGAAATCCAATATAAATATTGGAAATATACCAAAATGGGCGATAGAAAGGTGAGCTTATTTTAATTACTTTAAGTTACTTTCTGTAGTGGGCCATAGCTACCTCTTATGGGGGCTGCAAGCTTAGTGGTAAAAGACCAGAAAAATTAGGTTTTTCTATAGATGCCTGGGTGAATTGGAATATTATTTAGCTAAGATAAGTTATAACGGTTTTGGTAGACCCTGGCTAAAGCTGGGAGGTTGCCAGGAAGAAGTTATAGTATTTTTGTTTTTATTGCTCAGCAGTTGGCTCTGATAGGAGGATGACGATATGTATATATTGAAGTATGAAATTTTTTTCCTTATAGATACAGTCGACAGATACTCTTACCAGATATTGGTGTAATGGGTCAGGAAAAACTGATGTCCTCGAAGGTATTGATTGTAGGAGCCGGGGGACTTGGCTGTCCAGCTAGTGTTTATTTGGCTGGGGCTGGAATTGGTAATATATGAAACATAAATAATATATATACAGGGTGACTGGTGAATTACTATCAATATTTGAGGACGTGATATTTGACGATCATATATGACAAAATAAAAATTAATATAACATAAATATTAATAAACTTCTAAGTAAAGTTAACCAAAAGTTATGTAATTAATTACACATCGTATGAACACCCTACAGATTAGGTATACACACACACACACTCGCGCGCGGCGGCGTGTTGTTGTATCAGCACGCCGCCGCACGCGTCCACACATGGAACACTTGGAACGTGTACACACTTTATTTATTTATACGGAAATTTGGTCAAAAATGAAGTACCTATTTTTTCACCAGACACCCTGTATATATACAGGGTGACTGGTGAATTACTATCAATATTTAAGGAGAATACTCGGTACCTGATTCTCATTCGAATTATCTAAAAAAAATAAGTACTTAATTTTTGACCAAATTTCCGTATAAATAAATAAACCGTGGGCACGTTCCAAGTGTTCCAAGTGTGGCCGCGTGCGGCGGCGTGCTGATACAACACTACGCCGCCACACGCGTATGTGTGAGTGTGTGTGTATACCTAATCTGTAGGGTGTTCACACGATGCGTAATTAATTACATAACTTTTGGTTAACTTTACTTAGAAGTTTATTAATATTTATGTTATATTAATTTTTATCTTGTCATACATGATCGTCAAATATCACGTCCTAAAGTATTGATAGTAATTCACCAGTCACCCTGTATATACAACGTGTAACATAATTAACGCACACCCTGAAAGTAGTTTGATCAGAATCGGATACTGGATCGATTTTGATAGTTTTTTATGTAGGTATTTTTTTTCTCAAATTTAGATAGAACTAAGTAAATTATAGTCACCCTACACAGTTATCTAAACACTTCATAGAAACGAAAATTAATGGAAACGAAAATGGATCGTAAGTCAGGGTATTAAGATTTTTAAAATGAAATATTTAATTAGTAATCATCATTCAATTAAAGAAAACTGATACTTATTTCAAGGCTAAAATAGTATTTAAAAATAACTACGCACGCAACACCATAGCGACAACCGGCACACAGCAAGGTCACTACAGTGCATAAAAGAAAGCCGCGTAATACAAAAATTATTACTTTCTCCTTCTTTCTTCGGCTTAATAACATTACAATAGAGCGAGACGGCAGGCTAATTCCGGGAATCAGAGTAATAATAACTAAACATCGAAGTCAACAAAATGTGTTTTGGGTAAGTTAGTCACGCCGCGTCCACCTTATCGAAAAGAGGTCAAGTGTAAAGTGCAAATAAAATCTTAGTCGCGCATTTCGCTGTGTCGTTTCGGTACACTAACTTTCAATACATCAAATACCTACGCACGTGTCCATTGACCTCCTAGATCAGCTGATTTGACGCGACTCGACTTTTTTTGTGGGGGCGAATTAAATCGCTAGTTTACAACACAGAGATAACAAGTGCCCAGGAACTAAAAAATAAGATAATAACCGCCTTTGTAAAAGTGAAAAGTGACATTGCAGTATTATCTAAAATAAAACCACAATTGCGAAAACGGTCATTAAAGTGCATTGAACAAGGCGGTGGACATTTTGAAAATGTTTTAAAATGACAACGCCGTGCGAGTGCAAATTAAACTGTAAGTTTGTTTATGATCTTTAAATTATTTTAAATATTTTGATACACACCATTTAAACAGGCCGACTGTGTTTAATTTTGTCGTAGGTATTGTGGTGTCTAATCAAATCACGCGTTATCAGCTGTTTAATAATTCTTATTTACAAATTTAATTTAACAAATCAGTAATTATAAAATATTGGCTTCACATTAAAACGAAAATTCAATGTCAACAATCTAAAGCTTGAAAAGTGTGATGGAAAGAAAAATCATAATGTATGTAGTTATTTCGTGGACTTATTATTACCTACTTCTTATTATTGTCGGACGGCACTCGGAGAGAGGGGCGCGGGCGCGGCGAGTACATTGTGTCTGTCTGTGTGTGCGTGTGCAGCGGAGTGTCGCTGAATAGCCGACCATATTATTTGCACGAAATTGGGATAACTAATTTCACAAATAAAAAATGCAAACGCACATATAAATAATATTTGGTGTATGCATTGCGTTTATATTATTATATTCGCATTGGGGTATTTGAGGGTGTGCGTTAATTACGTTACACGTTGTATATATATACATACATACTATAGATATAGAACTGTTCATTGGAATTTTGTATATACATTCATGTTCACAAAATAATGGAAGTGGTATAAATTTTTGATACCACTTTCATTATTTTTTGAAAATTTTGATTATTTTAGATATAAGGATTTCAATATTCAATATTGAATATATTATGTGGGTAATTCTCATGAATTTCTGTATAGACGAGACAAAACCTCTCATCATTCAATGCATTCTGAATCAAGAACAAGAATTTTGGCAATTCGTGAGAATTACCCATATATTTGAATACTACAATATTGTTTTGTAAACTTTGATTGTGCTTTGTTTATTTTAGGAGAAATAGGCATAGTCGATTATGATACAGTGGATATATCAAACATACACAGACAAATACTGCACACAGAGAGTGACTGGTGCAAAAGTAAGGCTAAATCAGCGGCTGAAAGTTTGAGGAGGTAAATTACTCTGTATTTATGGAAATTACTACAAAAATATATACATACATAATCCAACTTAAAATATGCCCAACTTACATATTTTTGTAAAAAAGTCAATTTTTTAATGAAAAAACATTATAAATATTATTATTGCTTGATCCAAGAACGTAAACGAATTACGTGTCATCATTTATTATATAAATACATTTTGACTGTATTTTTAATAGAAAATAGAACAGATATATTGCTAAATTACTTATATTTTCCCTCAAATCTATCAAATACCATATTTACTTATATAGAAATATTAAAATTTCAGAATAAATTCCAACATCAAAGTGACTCCGTACACGATTGAATTTAAACCAGAGAATGCTGTACAAATCGCTTCAAACTACGATTTGATAATTGATTGTACTGACAATGTACCAACGAGGTATATGCTAAGTGATTTGAGCATTATAACAAAGGTATATTGATATTTAATTTAAAATTACAAATATAAGTAAGCATATTGTTCTATACACAATAAAATACTGAACAGATTTTGATGTAACAATAATATAGGTCATACATTATAATAAGTCAGTGGTGGCCCAGTGGTTAAAAGGCCCGCCTCTCATGCATGTGCGCGGGTTCGATCCTGGCAAGTACCAATGTGATTTTTCCGAGTCATATGTACTTTGAAAGTATTTAGACATCACTGATTAATGCATTCCCAAAGATGGTTGATGTCAGTCAGGCGGTTGTAAAAACAATTAGCCAAAACTATTCACAACATGTAAGGCAGACCCTGGCTAAAGCTGTGAAATGGCCAGGTAGAAGAAGGAGATTAAGATTTATTTTACGTATATATTTTAGGTGCCTTTAATATCCGGTAGCGCTTTGAAGATGGAGGGTCAACTAACTATATATGGTTACAGAGAAAGTAGAAATGAAAAGGTAAATATATATATATACTAGAAGACCCGGCGATCTTCGTATCGCCCTATAATCAAGAAATATCTGTTACGTTTTTTTATTTATATTTTTGGAGTTTAATGTAAAAAAAAAACGTTTGTATCAACAACTACTAATAAATTAAAAATTAATTAAAAAAAAATTGTCCAGCGGACAAAATTGTGAATCTAAACCATTCCCAGATCCCCTTGAACACACACAAAAAATTTTATCAAATCGGTCCAATCGTTTGAGAGAAGTTCAGTGACATACACACTCACAGAAGAATTATATATATAAAGATATATATTTTCGCACAGTCTTCTGGTCCGTGTTATCGCTGTCTCTTTCCCACTCCACCTCCGGCAGCTGCTGTAGGCAGCTGTTCTGCCAATGGAGTCGCCGGACCTGTTCCGGGAGCTATAGGTAACATACAGACATACATATATATATATACAAGCTGCGCCCTGCGGTGTTCCGAGATTTCCGGGATGTAAAGTACCCTATGTGTTATTCCCGGACGTCAGCTTCCTGTGTACAAAATTTTATCAACATCGCTTCAGCCGTTTGAGCGTGAAGTAGCAACAAACATTACACACACTCACAATTATAATATTAGTAGGATAAGCAAAAGAATTGTCATCGTCTTTGACCTCCTCTGAATAGATATATAATATAATATAATTATGTATAAAGTTTGTCAACGATTTTCATGAAAATTGGTTTCAGGGGGTTTCAGGGGCGATAAGATTTCGATCTAGCTAGGAAACATTATTAGAAAACATCATTTTATAAAATTAAATAGTCGTTTAAAATATGACTCTTCCTGACATCTATTGGCGATTAGTAATACTACTTTCTATTAACTGCTTTTACTATTTGCTTTAACGATACAACAGCAGATGGCTTTGTTAAGCAATAGGAAGTCAATGAGTGTTTGTTTTGAAGTTGACTAAGAAATTAACTGTTGATTTATATTGTTTTGTGTCTTAACGTGTTCACTTAAAAATGCCTAAATGAAATTAAAAGAAAAAACACAAAAGTATTAGAGTTATTCCGTGTTTTATTAAAATATATTTTAGGATCCCTACAAGCTTTGGAGGCGATTAAGTTATTAGTTGGACGGAATCGCGAAAATTTATTGGTTGGAAGAATGTTGATATTTGATGGAGAAGATATGACCTTTAGAACTGGTAAGTGAAATAAAAGTGAGTAAAGGGGATCATTACAAAGAGAATTAAATTATTTTCAGTATTTTCAATATATGTGTTAATTTGTATATTGAATTATTGGTGAATATTAATATAAAACTAATAATTTGAATGAACACAAAGTACAAATTCGTCTTTATAGATTTTTACATTATGTCTTGGGAATAACACGTATTAAAAACTTTATAAAACAATATACACCAAAGTGTGTCAAAAATTTTCTTAAATTTACATCAAAAAATGTCTGTTTAAAGTAAATATTCACTAAATTAGTTTTCATTTAACATTAACTGCTATATAAAGTTAGGTTTACAATATCAACTACTTCTGAGTAGTAGTAGTAGTTTGTAGTTTTCAGTCACATAAAGTGTAGTTTTTTATATTTTCAGTTAAACTACGCCCGAAAAACCCCAAATGTGAGTCCTGTTCAGATCATGCTACAATCAAACAATTGACAAACTACGAGGTGCTCTGTAAAATGCAGTCCAAAGAAAAGGTAGGTTGAAATTATATTAATATACAGGGTGACTGGTGAATTACTATCAATATTTAAGGAGAATACTCGGTACATGATTCTCATTCGAATTATGTAAAAAAATAGGTACTTAATTTTTGACAAAATTTCCGTATAAATAAATAAAGTGTTGACACATTCCAAGTGTTCCAAGTGTGGAGGCGTGCGGCGGCGTGCTGATACAACACAACGCCGCCGCCGTGTATACCTAATCTGTAGGGTGTTTACACGATGCGTAATTAATTACATAACTTTTGGTTAACTTTACTTAGAGGTTTATTAATATTTATGTTATATTAATTTTTATTTTGTCATATATGATCGTCACAAATCACGTCCTCAAATATCGATAGTAATTCACCAGTCACCCTGTATATGAAAAGAAATAAATTTAATATTATTAGTCTTGTACTCAAATAAAAGAGTAGTCATATTTTTTATTAATATTAATTATAACACTATAATCTTTATAAATCTTCATTCAAATGTACTTTGAAAGACATGAGCTTTTTCTATTGCTAAACAAATACTATTTATATACTAAAATTTATAATGTTAATTTTATTCAAACACTCCTTAGAAGTTACTTATTAATTGTACAAAGAGCAATATATATACATAATTTGAACCTCAACCAAAAAACATTTGTTAAACAAATCTATTCACAGAAGCGATCATTCACACTATATAATCTATAATTACACATTTTTTATCTCAACAGGACTTGGATCTAAATATTCTGCCGCAATCACACCGGATATCCGCTACCGAGTTATCAAAGTCCCTTAATACACAGCGCCATCTATTGATAGATGTGCGGAGCGAGGCGGAGTATAATATGTGTCATTTGGAAGACTCAGTCAATTATCCCTTGGAACAGTTGTACGGAGAAAAGTTTGATTTATTAGTGGAGAATATAAAAAATAATGATAATGGTAAGATATAATGATTATAAATAAATAATATACAGGGTGACTGGTGAATTACTATCAATATTTAAGGAGAATACTCGGTACATGATTCTCATTCGAATTATGTAATAAAAATAGGTACTTAATTTTTGACCAAATTTCCGTATAAATAAATAAAGTGTTGACACGTTCCAAGTGTTCCAAGTGTGGACGCGTGCGGCGGCGTGCTGATACAACACCACGCCGCCGCACGCGTATGTGTGTGTGTGCTTGTATACTTAATCTTTAGGGTGTTCACACGATGCGTAATTAATTACATAACTTTTGGTTAACTTTACTTAGAAGTTTATTAATATTGATGTTATATCAATTTTTATTTTGTCATATATGATCGTCAAATATCACGTCCTCATGTATCGATAGTAATTCACCAGTCACCCTGTATAATGTTAGTATTATGTTATGAATCATAAGAAAATTGTTATATACAGGGTGACTGGTGAGTTACTATCAATATTTAAGGACGTGGTAGTTGACGATCATATATGACAAAATAAAAATTAATATAACATAAATATTAATAAACTTCTAAGTAAAGTTAACCAAAAGTTATGTAATTAATTACGGATCGCGTGGATACCCTAGCTGCGTTATCGACACAAAACAGTTATGTACGTAGGTATATGTAGTTATCGCGCGGTAGTTTACCTACATCCAAACGCCGCGCGCCGCCGCGTGTTAGACCTTAGATAAACAAAAATGATCCATTTCCCTTCATACTTTAATCCTGGCTTAGGACAGGCAAAAATACCAAGATATTTTTTTCGTTTAAGCAACCAATTTATTGACTAGGTAAATGGTGTGACCTTGACACAAAAAAAATATGAACTGTTTACCTATCTTGGTATTTCCGGCGTATTTAAAAATGGAATCATACTTATTTACAACAATTGTCAATCATTAAACTACCTATTTACCTACATAACTACACTAACCTTAACAAATGTTCAAAGTGAGCTCCTTCTCGTGTGATACACAGTTCGGCACGTTTACACATATTGTCTTTCACACGATTTAATACGAATGGGTCACTTTTAATAGTTTTGTAATCACTATTGATTTTTAATTTCAACTCCTCTCTGTTTACATACTCTGTAGCATACACAAGACGTTTCCTTGGGCATGTGTTGGAACACGGAACTGTCCGAAGTCTCGTAATCTTTGATTAGCGTTTAAGATGACGCTGGCCGTAGGTACTCGACGATTGGGGAACATCTCCCGGTACAAATTGATTGCGCCCCGCAAGCTTTCATTTGCACGCGCATACGCATGAACCATGTCCAAGTATTCTGCATTTGTGTATTGAAAAGCCATATTTAATTACTAATAAGTAATAACGGGTCACACGCACACACGACAGATTATTATTAGGTATACGCGTAAGATCGATCGCTAGGCGCGCGCGCGGGAAGACGAACGTACGGACCTTACGGCGGCGCTCGCGCGACTAATAGCCGACTAATGGCCCGCTAGCCACGGGGCGGGGGTTGGGGAGTAGCGACACACTGGCGCCGGCAAGGCACGTGTCCAAACTTTATTTATTTATACGGAAATTTGGTCAAAAATTAAGTACCTATTTTTTTTACATAATTCGAATGAGAATCATGTACCGAGTATGCTCCTTAAATATTGATAGTAACTCACCAGTCACCCTGTATATGAAAAATAATTCTTATAAGACATATATGTGTGTGCGCTTGTGCATGTGTGTTTGTGTTTGTGTTACTTACTAAATATTTGAATCTCAGACTTAGTTGAATCATTTAAATAATAAGTTATATCCATTAAATAGAATATATATATAAAAAAAGAATGACCTGATAATAACTTTATATAAGAATGAAACATAAATTTTAACTATTATAACTTTAAATTATATTTTTCAGTAATATTCATATGCAGACGAGGAAATGATTCCCAAATAGCAGCAGATAAAATATTAAAAGTATTGCCAGATGCTAAAATCAAAGATCTATCCGGTGGACTGCACGCGTGGGCCGAACAAGTTGACAGGAGATTCCCCATATATTAATATTGCCAGAAATATATAATATTATATTATTACCAAAAATATATATTTTTTAATCTCATTTATGTTTTATTACTCTAATAATATTGAAATTAATAGAATGAAATATTCTTTTTTAATGATAAATACATCATCGTGAAGAAACATTGATTTATAATTTCACAATTATAAGTTTGAAATCACCAACCCGTGTTGAGCGAGCGTGGTGATTAATGCTCAAACCTTCTCCATGTGAGAAGAGGCTCAGCAGTGGGCTCTGATAGGCTGATGACGTGACGATTAAAGATACATAAAGCTATCATATGAAGTAAATAAAAAATCCAAAAGATAGAAAAGAATTTTATAAAAGAATATAATGAAAAGTATATTTTATGTGAAAATCTAGTTATTTAGGTAAATACATAGTATATTCGTTGTTATTATAATAATATACACGTTGTATTAATTGCTTTTAAATGTAAGAGAGAGTATGAGTTTATTTTCTGAACTAAGTCTAACTTAAATAATATAGTTAAAAATCATATAAATTATTTTTTTAACTGAATTCAATTATGTGTTACATATGTTTATTTCAAGAAAATTGCTATAACTTTGAATCTAATTCTTGTTATTTCATAAAAAAGGTCAGTATAAATACAACCAAATGATTTCTAATCTTTTCCATGTGAGAAGACGCGTTTGATGATGATGATAAATATAATTTTCTTGTTAATGTAAGTGTATAATAAAATGAAACATAATTATATTGTGTCTATATATTATATTTTATAGGTATATCTTCTAAATCAAATCTAAGATCCACTTTATCATCTTTATAGTCTGTTTTCGGTTTGTTTCTCAAGTTATTCTTATCTTTGATTCTGTGATTTCTATGTGTATGACATCCGATGATGATTGACACTGGAAAAATAATAATTATATATAAAAAGTGTCTAATTCAATCATTTTATATAATATTGCTTAAAATCTGCATAGCGAGTATTGTAGAACCTACTAAAAGACTTGGGCTAACCAGAATTCATATCAATTCATTGTTTGAACGTACTTTGAAGGCAGCCTAGATTCTTTTCAAATTTGATAGAGAGAGGGGCTTGTACGGTGGAGGTGAGCGTTTAACGCGTTAGATAATAGCGAATAATAGTTTATTAAATCAAATAGTAAATTATCTTAAGGTATATAAGCAATATATTTAAAAATATTATTATTTGGATTTTTGCACGTTTTGCTTATAATATTTAAAAAAAAATAATTTGTATTTTGAAAGATACGGCTTGTAATTCAACAGAATAATGATAAAGAACAAAAAAATAGGTGGAAAATGATAGTTTTTTAAATAATAAAAAGAACTTTTACTGGTTTTTCCATATTAATATTTTGGCGATCCAATAAATTATTTGTTTCTATCACTATATTCTGACATCTTTATCCAAACATAGTAATATGCCAAAACAGAGTCACGTTTTTCGAAAATCAATATTAATATTTAAATTTACGTACTTATCTTTCGAGTTAAATAAAATAAGGTTGGTAAAAACAATGATCACATATTTTTTGCATGATTTTAGAGGGGTAATTCTATACATTCTCCTGTATGTGTGTATGTCACTATAGTTTATATTCACACCTCTCCCGGTAGACGTCGCTGTCTGTATGTGTGTTATTTAAAATGTAAAGCCCGGGACATACGTCACTATATGTATTATTTTAACACACTTTACTATCTGAACGACACTCTGATGTACAAACAGACGGAGTCGCGAGCAAAAACTTGTCTTCATCATAAAAATTTTGCACCGGATGAACTAAATAATGATGCTATACTCAAGTGTCATTTAAGAAATAGTTTCAGTGTCCGATCTTCTTGTAAAATTGATATTTCATTTTATTTGATTTGACGCTTGATTTGGGAGTAAGCGGGTGGATAAGTAACGAAAACGTTAAAGAAAGTGTGATCGGGCGAGGCAAACGAAAGTGAGAGGAAGATATAGATTAATGGAAATGGATGTGTGAATGTTACTGTTATTATATTAGAGAGAAACATATGTATCGTATTTCTCATATGCCTATTGTTTCGGTCTTATAATTCTTCTTCTACCTGGCAATTTCCCAGCTTTAGCCAGGGTCTACCTTACATGTTGTTAATAGTTTTGGCTAATTGTTTTTACGACCGACCTGCCTGATATCAACCCCACTTTTCGAATGTTTCGGTCTTACAATAAACCACAATTACTGATGTAACCGATGATAAATATAATGAAAATAGTAAATAAAAAGAAATATCTATTTATTAATACTAATATATCAAAACCAACTCATGATGACTTTAAATACTTGTACAAAATTAACATGTGTGTATGTATATACATCTACATAATATGGTGGAGCGAAAGTAGTTTTACTTTAGCCGTGTGGTCTAAAGCATTCTGGTTTTAATTTTTTTAACAATACTTACATCTTTATTAAGTCCTTTAAATAAAATAATCCTATATATAAAAGCAATTTTATTTATTTGTAATAAAATACTTACATATTAAAAGTATAACGTAGATTTTGAACATGATTTTGTCAAATGAAAAACAAATGCGATTTTTTAATTAAATGCATACAAATTGATTTGAAAACTGTTTATCTGAAAACGACTTCTTAGTTATTTTTTAATTACAAAAATCTCATTAAATATGAAAACATAATGAATATTTTGATTGTGCGTGTCGTATAAAAATGCTGAACCTATTTCCATAAAACTTTTGCTATATTAGGTATTTATTTTTATATTTTCATAATAATTTATAGCCTCGAACATTGGCAGACCCTGGCTAAAGCTGGGAGGTTGCCAGGAAGAAGAAGAAGAATTTATAGCCTCAAACATTCTCGTACCATTAGTTTGATTGTGAAACTCCATTCAGATAGTTTTCGTGTCAACGAAAAACTGAATACTATCTGTTTTTTCGTCAACACGAAGTCATGGTAATTTAAATTAAATTTAATATATATAGTTAAAACTTAAAAGGTATATGTTTTGGATGTAAAACTTCTTTACGTACGCTTGGGGGTAAGATGATGAAAACGTTACGAAAAGTGTGATTGGACGAGGCGAACGTAAGTGAGAGGGAGATAGATATATGTAAAGAGTGTGTCGGTTCATATATTACTGTTAGAGCAAGGGAGAGTGCCGTGCAGGGATAACAAATAATGAATTCAAATATTTGTACAAAATTAATATGTGTTTGTGCATATTACATATTAGTTTTCCGCCCTTAGCTTCGCCCGCGTGGAGTTCGATTATACCGCGTTTCCAAGAGAATGTTTCAAAAGTCTGGGATAAAAACTATCCTATGTTCTTTCTCAAGGTCAACTCTATCTCTGTACCAAATTTCATTAAAATCAGTTTAGTGGTTTAGGCGTGAAAGCGTTACAGATAGATAGATAGAGTTACTTTCGCATTTATAATATTAGTAGGGATAGATAGAGATAGAAGTTTTACTTCAGTTGTGTGGTCTAAAGCACGTTGGTTTTAATTTTTATGTTCATAATTTAAGATAATAATTCTTGTTTCTATTATATCTTCTTCTTCTTCCTGGCAATTTACCAGCTTTACCCAGGGTCTGCCTTACATGTTGTGGATAGTATTGGCTAATTGTTTTTACGACCGGCCGCCTGACATCAAACCTCTTTGGGAATGCATTAATCAGTGATGTCTGAATATTCTTAGAAACTATATATGACTCGGCACAATCACGTTGGTATTAGTCAGGATCGCACCCGCGCCCTCATGAGAGGCGGGCCTTTTGACCACTAGGACACCACTGACTATTGTTTGTTGTATGTTGACTTGTTTCTATTATATATACGAGTGTAACGACAGAACGTAGTTTTATGTCAACTATAATTAATTACATTCTGCGTGTTACTGCTGTTTTAGGAAGATTGTTAAAATTCTTTTTAACATCAAGGGAAATTATTTAGACTAATTAAATAAAACTAACCAACGAAAAGCATAATATGATAATTCGTTTTAACATAACAAAGATATTTAGATTTAATTTCTCTTCTAATAAGATAAAGAAAGATAAATTAAATAATTGAAATATATATCTGTTTTAATGCAAATTAATTAGCGAACCCCAATCACGTGTTTGCGTATTGTAAGAAAGAAAAAGGCCAATAATTTAAAAGCAAACAAAATCAAAAGGAATGACTCACGTATTTTATTGTGGTCAAACGACCAAACTCGTTGCTCTTAATTGGACAAACACTTGATAAGTTGAAAGTCATCCAATTTTGAACTTTATCACATCAAAATAAGGTCCTATGGTAGTTTATTTATATTAAAAATTAAGTTTGTAATGCGTCCTATCCCTATTTCTAAGAGCTCTGCGATTGGTCGGTTATTTCGTTGCGCGCGCAACGTACACCGAATTCAAATCGAATGTACGCAATACATTGCTGGCTTCTTTAGCTTGTATGCTTAGTTTTTAATTTGAAACCGTCGATGTATGTTGAAATCCTCTTTTGTGTGCTGTTAGGGTGTAAAAAGGGTTTTTCGCGAATACCTTCCCTGATAGTTCAGGGAATATTCGTTCTTGTCAGTCTAAATGCAATAATTGGTATAGAGTTACGGCGTTAGAGGACTTAGTTCGTGAATTTGAGTGCCTTAAATGTGATTTAAAATAAATTCCAATAGAAACACAATAATACACACATAAAACAAGTGATTACATATAATTTTAACGTTTATTTCAAACTTTGTATGATATAAAATAAATAATAAAAAAACAAATAATTATTTTCCTATAAATTTTAATTAATCAAAACAAATTGCAAAATGTTTTACAAATCTAAATATATATGACGAAAACTTCAAATATATTAGATAACCATGCATAAAAATTAAGAAAAACTATGTTATATTATGTATAAAGAAGTTTTTTACCAAAATGGCGAACATTGGCAAAGTTTTGGCGACAATAAAAGCTGTTATCACGAGGCTTGTTTTTGCTTGTCACGGAATCATTGCTATATGGCAGGTTACGTTGTTCAAAGACAGCCTGGAGTACTGGTATTTGGCCTCACCTATACTTCTGCTGATAGTGGAAGGAGTCTTTACCCTCACGATAAAGGAAAACCAGGAGTGGAAATGGTTAGTTGTGGTTTTTGGTGATACCATTAGAAGCTGTTGGGTATAGCATATACTTATGGCTTATTTTGATTAAATCTAGTTTTTGGTGGTATTTTTAAGCTGTAGTGTACATAGCAAGATAGCTCATTTGTGTTAACAATTCTGGTTTTTGGTGGTACCATTAGAAGCTGTTGGGTGTAGCGTATTTTAGGGAAATAGCTCATTTGGATTAACTGTATTTGGTGGTACGATCACAAACTGTAGGATATATACGTAGATCATTAGGAGTAATAATTGAAATGTTAATTAAATTGCAGATCCAAATCTTCTTTTTAGATGAATTACTGTTTATTTCTTTAGAGAAAAGTTATTTTTAATACAACTTCCAACGGGAATGGTATAGGGTGGTAGCCAGAAGTTCCAGGAAAACTACGAAACTTACCTATATGTGTATTATAATAAGAATTACATATTAAAACTTATAACCTACACCTAAGACTACATGATTGACCCGATGTTATGATAGCAATACCAGTCCATAGCTTGTGTGTATCAGGAATCTTCTGGTTCATACGGCTTGGTGTTCGTTCCGCGGAGTCAGCGGCGTCAAGATTTATATATTATATACATACAACGATGTTGCCCTTGATATTAATTTTTTTTTATTATGTAGCGCGTATGTACGTAATAGGCGTAAATAAGTATAAGTGTATTCACTAGCGAAAGTTATATATATCGGATTTATTGCACGTTCGTTGTTTTTAAAGAGAGTGACGCCAGCCTCACTGACGTTACAAATGTCACTTCTTCCAGTACTTTCCATGATATTTTAAAATGAATCTGCAATTGTTCTTAATGCTCCTGTATTTCTCGAAGGTTCTTCATAATCACATTCTTCAATGGTCCGCACTCACTGAACTCTGCCGTCCTGCGTCCAGACGTCATATTTATACCAAGATTTAATCACAGTCCTATTCTCCTTTTAAACAATCTTTGATTTCTTTTTACTTTTAACAATAATCATGAATACTAATGAGTTTTAATAATAATTGTTGACAGGCTCAAACTATTTTCATGACACATCCGCCATTAAAGCTGGTACGCAGATATATTTAATAAAATAAAGTATTACAGAGGAATTTAAATTTTATTAGTTCAATGCATGTTTCTTTTACTATTGACCCTAAATTAGGGCGCGGGTTTGACGCGTTCCGGAACAACCATTAGTTGGCACAATATGCCTATTAGTGGCAACGCGAGATATAAAAATTACTTTACTTATATTTCGAGGGCTATCACGAAAATCGGCGTGAAGGTTCTATTAAATGACAACGTTTTAAAAGTATGAATATTTGATAGAAAATGGAAGGACTTTGGGTTAAATTTTAGTATTTATACTGAATTATTCATTTAATTCAATAATACATAGGAATGTTTAAATTTTTCATAAGAAATGATCCAAACTTTTAGATGTAATTTAAAGATTTTTTTAAGTACTTTTAGTATATAAGTCAGTGGTGTCCTAGTGGTTAAAAGGTCCGCCTATCATACATGAGGGCGCGGATTCGATCCTGTCAAGTACTAATGTGATGTTCCCGAGTCATATGTACTTTATAAGAGTATTTAGACATCACTGATTAATGCATTCCCAAAGAGGGTTGATGTCAGGCAGGCGGCCGGTCATAAAAACAAATAGCCAAAACTATTCCCAACATGTAAGGCAGACCCTGGCTAAAGCTGGGAAATTGTCAAGAAGAAGAGATACTTGTTATTTTATAAATATTAAGAGATCTATTTAATGAAATTACTTAACAATATAAAACTAATTATAATTTATAACTTATACTTTATATGCTTACTACAAGTTTGTATACACTACATACTAATAGTTTTCCGTTTCTCATTAACCTACGTTAATACTATGTGAGAAGTTACCAATGAAATACTGTTGACGTGGAGTATGTAGTGACGAAACATGTAGTAAGAATAACTAAATATTTAAATAATTTAATGACTTCATTTATTTTAAAAAATCATTCTCAAAGCAGGTATGTATTTTCAATTTCAATTATAATATTTTTTTTCATGTTACTAGTATCTACAAAGAAATTATATTATTATTGATTTTTTGTTAAAGAAAAATGAAAGAAGATTACTTATTTATATGTATTCTTTGTCAATTCTTAATATTAATTAAATCCTTGATAACTTTAGTTACAACTATAACTATTATTCAAGACTTCATGACAATCCTACTATTAGGACTGACAAAGATTTGTTAGAAATAAATTAGATTGAAGTCACGCGATTCCATTAGAAGGAGTGTTTTACGCGTAACTATCGGTTTGAAAGTATCCGTTTAAACTTTATCGACAGTGAGAAATATATATATTCGCACTATCAGCTTTAATAACGGATGCGAAGTGAAAATAACTTGAGGCTGTCAACAATTATTATTAAAACTCATTAGTATTCATGATTATTATTAAAAGTAAAACGAAATCAAAGATTGTTTAAAGGAGAATAGAACTATGTTTGAATCTTGGTATAAATATGACGTCTGGATGAACGGCGGCAGAGTTGATAGTTCAGTGAGTGCGTATCATTGAAGTATGTGATTATGAAGAACCTTCGATAAATACAGGAGCATTAAGAACAATTGAAGTTTCATTTTAAAATATCATGGAACGTACTAGAAGAAGTGACATAAGTGACGTCAGCGAGGCTGGCGTCACTCTCTTTAAAAACAACGAATTTTGTAATAAATCCGATATATATAATACATATGACAATTATTTTTCATTGTTCTGTATCTTTAAGAGTTTTGAGTTTAACTTTTATTAAATACCCATGATGATCAATGTAGGGAAAAATACACTAGCTGTACACGCGACTTCGTCGCTAGAATTAATATTTTTTTTAATATTTGTATTAATATATTTATATTTATATTAATACATCTTCTATATATATAAAAATGGATTGCTGTTCCTTAGTCTCGCTAAAACTCGAGAACAGCTGAACCGATTAGGCCTGGAAGTCCAGGGAAGGTTTAAAAGGTGAGAAAAATTGGAATAATTGCCGGGAAAACAATAAAAACAGCCCTTTTCTATTTCCCATACAAACGTTTTTTTTTGACATTAGATTTGACAATTAACTAATATGTAAATCATTCTGTTTGATTGAAACAGGAAAAACCTGATTATTTATGGCCTCTAAGACGAAATAGAGTTTGCCTGGTCAGCTATACCAATATATGTATTACTAATGACGAAACTAACGCGGACGAAGTCGCGGGCAAAAACTAGTATATTATATATTTCTAATATAAGTTACGTCAGACGCTAGAATGAAAATACCGACAAACATGGCTGTCATTAAATAATATAATGTAGTTCTAAGTTCACTTTGATATGTTTAGTGCAAAACTGTTTTATTGAAATTACAAATATAATTACTTATCTATATTATTATTACTTATCTATATGATTTCAGTTAATTATATATTTCCTGATTTTTAACTAGATATTGTATTTAAGTTCTAGGCTTGGATCGGACAATAAACTCATACTCTTTCTAACATAGAAAAGCAATGAATACAACGTGTACTTTATTACAATAATAAAGAAAATACTATTCTATTTACGTAAATAATTTAATTTTTACATAAAATATACTTTTCATTATATTCTTTTATAAATCTCTTTTCTATCTTTTGGATTTTTTATTTACTTAATATAATAGCTTTTTGTATGTTTAATACTAACTCTTTTTTCTGGCAGTTTCCCAGCTTTAGCTAGGGTCTGCCTTACATGTTGTGAATAGTTTTGGCTAATTGTTTTTACGACCGGCCGCCTGCCTGACATCAACCCTCTTTGGGAATGCATTAATCGGTGATGTCTAAATACTCTTACAAAATACATATAACTGGGAAAAATCACATTGGTACTTGCCAGGGCCAGGATCGAACCCTCTCCCTCATGCATGAGAGGCGTACCTTTTAACCTCTAGGCCACCACTGACTTTCAATCTTTCTTTTTATTTATTAAACATACTGTCGTATGTTTAATACTTAATAATGATTACATTTATCTGTGTTTATATATATTAAGTTAATTTTTATAGTTTTCAAACTACGTATATACCCGGATCAATTCGTTACAACCTTGACATACTCGTAAAGTGGCATTAAGTCTTTTGTCAATGACCGCTGGGGCATGACGGCGTCTGAAATTCGTATAAAGAAAGGGTTATAATTACTTATTTTGTTATTTCTAATATATAAAAGTCTAATTATCTTTATATATATAATTCTTCTGTGAGTGTATATGTCACTGAACTTCTCTCAAACGACTGGAAAGATTTTGATGAAATTTTTTGTGTGTGTTCAAGGGGATCTGGGATTTTTAGATTCACAATTTTGTCCGCTGGACAATGTTTTTTTAATTAATTTTTAATTTATTAGTAGTTGTTGATACAAACTTTTTTTTTGACATTAGATTTGACAAGTAACTAATATGTCAATCATTCTGTCTCATTTCAAAACACGGAGATTTATGTCTTTAATAGGTAAACTCCAAAAATATAAATAAAAAAACGTAACAGATATTTCTTGATTATAGGGCGATACAAAGTTCGCCGGGTCTTCTAGTATGTATATATAAATATAATTAAAGTATGGCTGTTAAATTTAAAAGTAAACACATTATTTTTTATATTGTTTCAATATTAATTACGTAAGGCAACTTGACATTCCAGGAAAACTACCAAACTTACTTATATGTATATTATAAGAACTACATATTAAAACTTATAACCTACACCTAAGACTACATGATTGTCCCGATGTTAGGATAGCAATACCATTCCATAGCCTGTGTGTATCAGGAATCTTCTGGTTCACACGCTTGGTGTTCGTTCCGCGGAGTCAGCGGCGTCAAGAGTTATATATTTTATACATACAACGATGTCGCCCCGGCGATATTCATTTATATCTTATATATTAATCGCTTGTTACTTTGTCATTGATGGTTTTCATATTGTTGTAACGATTTTGATAATGCTCTACTATAGAGTAATTTCCTTTCCGCTATATATAGAAATATCCATATATAATATTACCCAACTAGGGAATCGATCCCAGTAAATTAGTTGACGACAATGCCATGATAAGATTTAAGATTGCGAGTTTTATTCATTTAAATAAAACTAATATTTTTTGGATATACTAAGCGGTTTATTTTTGTTAAAAACTACATACTCCCGAGGTTTCGGTTACTTTTTATCAACCGTGATCATTAAGACGAGATGTGAATGTCTGTCAGTTGGTCTTGTCATTTATAATCTACAGCCATCGATTTTTTAATTATTAGCCTTAAGTTGAAACAAAAGCGTACAATTCTACTTTAGTACGATTTGATATCGAGTTGTTACAAAATAAACCTTTCTGATTAATCCCTACTAATATTATAAATGCGAAAGTAACTCTGTCTGTCTGTTACGCTTTCACGCTTAAACTTTCATGAAATTTGGTACAGAGATAGAGTTGACCTTGAGAAAGAACATAGGATAGTTTTTATCCCAGACTTTTGAAAGGTTCTCTTGGAAACGCGATATAACCGAACACCACGCGGGCGAAGCTGCGGGCGGAAAGCTAGTAGTTTATATTTCTACTAACATAATATGAATTTATCAACTATTTTCAGTGTATAGTCATTATGGACGTTATTTTTGCATTTTCTTTTATAGACAGAGATGAATCTGTTTATCTAAATATGGTAACTCGGCCTATTCTTTATTGGCAAAGAAATTACATAGTTTTTCAAATATTTCTCAAACGTTCATTGCGTTACACAGAAATCTTAATAATTTACATATTATATAAGTTTGGTTACAATATATTTTTTTCTTAAACAAAATTGAAAATTATAATGTTTTGTATTCTTCACTAGATTAATATTATTTGACTAGATCTCATTATTTAATATCTTAATTTATAATTAACTCTAAGTGTTTCTGTCTCTGCTCATAACATTAAATTCTACATGTAATAAGAAGTCCTTATAAAAAGCACTATTCATTTCATTTCAGAACAATTAAATAACTTATAATTCAATTTTAATTAGCATTTATCTTTGCCAAATTGTATTTATTTGTTTTATTTTATATTTATTATAATTGGTAATAAAGTTTCTATATCTTTTTCATTCTTTTTCTTTCTTTTTGTGTACAGGTTCTGTCCGTCTGTCTTCATTTACTTGGGACTTGTGGTACCAGCGATATGGCTACTAGAACTACATAAAGTTGACCTCAGATTACAGAAGAAATCCAACATTACTATCACAGAGGTAAAGAAATAAGAATTACCTCAATATTAACTTAAAAAAATCTTTCTTTATATTAAAATATATATAAAAGAAACGAAATTAGAATACACATAGAATTAAGTACGGAAAGAGTTTAAAGTACAGAAATAACATTAAAATAGATTGTAAAGAAGTTTAATCTTGAAATAATGGAAATAAAAGTCCTATTTTTCTTTTATTTATCTTAATTATAACAAAAAAACAAACCTTTTATCTTTCGTGATATCTTTTGTGAATAGAATGTATCGTAATATTTACATAATTGTTAACTTCTCATGTATTAAGATAATATTGTTTTCTGACAGACAGAGATCCCCATCCCTGGAGCTACGAAAATTCCCACTGATATGTGGGTAACACTGATAGAACAGTTTCTTATGTTGACGCTAATAGTTGGACGATGGCTGCTTCCAAAAGGAGACCTGACAAGGGATCAGCTTAGCCAATTGTTGTTAGTATATATAGGTGAGTTTGATAGAGTCGATTCATCTTTAGCCTATCGGAGTATATAAAAGCAAAAAATCTTCTCACATGGAGAAGGTTTGAGCATTAACCACGTTCGGTCAAGGCGGATTGGTTTCAAAATTATATTTTAACTAGCTTTCCGCCCGCAGCTTCGCCCGCGTGTAGTTCGGTTATATCGCGTTTCCAAGAGAACCTTTCAAAAGTCTGGAATAAAAACTATCCTATGTCTTTCTCAAGGTCAACTCTATGTCTGTACCAAATTTCATTAAAATAAGTTCAGTGATATAGGCGTGAAAGCGTAACAGACAGACAGACAGACAGAGTTACTTTCGCATTTATAATATTAGTAGCCTCTTTCCACATGGAGAAGGTTTGAGCATTAATCACCATGTTTGTTCAAGACGAGTTTGCAATTTCAAACTTATAATTTGATATAAGTCCATGTTTCCTCACGATGTTTTCCTTCATCAGTCAGTGATGTCTAAATACTCTTAAGTACATATAACTTGAAAAAATTACATTAGTATTACAGGTTTTGTAACCGCGCCCTCACACATGCGTGTAAGGAAATACATTTGGCAATATATGTTTTTGTATTCATTTCAAGTTCTAGAAGATTTCAAGCACTGCGATTGTTAATAATGAAATTACGACACATAAAAGATACGAAATCTCTTACAAATGAATGTAATGCATAATTTTTTTGTCTACCATTCTTTTAAGAACTAGGGGCCATTCAAGTATTACGTAACTAGATTTATTACAAAGATTTACCCCCCTCATCCCCCTTGTTAGCAAAAGTAAGCAAAGCTCTTACCCCCTCCCCCCATGCTTATTTAAACATTTTCAATTAGAATCCATTAAAAAAATTATAATTATATTTTTTTTCGATGTCACGATTAAAAAGGAAATAACTACCGATGACGTAATCATCATCTAGACTCCCCTACCCCCTAAAATAAGCAAAGCAAAGACCCTCCCTCCCCTCCATAGTGCTTACGTAATACTTGAACGGCCCCCTACCAAAGATTCTATCTATCATACAGGTACAGCGGCAGATATTATAGAATTCTTCGACAGCTTCAAAGACGAGAAGGTTGCGACTGAAAAGGTTCTAGTACTTCTGACGCTGGCTATTTGGTCTTGGTCCTTGGTCCAATTCACTGTAGTCCTTACCGCCACCAAGTCGAGGAAATCCCGTGGAACAGCGAATAGGTGTGACATGTACGTGAAGCTTAGTGCACTGGGGAGAATGCGTTTATTTGAGACGTAACCTCTCATCATTCCATGTATTCACGGTGCGTGTGTCGGGTCCATCGTTGTAGTGAGAGGAGCTTCAACAGTGACTGGGGCTTGTGACCCAGGTGTAGGTTTAAGGGACACCTATCTAACGCAATAGAATGACCCGTAGTAATCAAAAAAATATTAGTTTCATTTAAATGAATACTCGCGAGTCTTAAGCCTCATTACTATTTTCTGTCTACGAGTTCATCCAATTAAATTTCGGAATTACTACCAAAAAGAAATAACCTATATATGTGTTTAACGTCTATAATTATATTTTCTATAAATAAAATTTTGAGTTTTCTGAAATTAGTTTTCGCGACATGTATCGTGTATATAGATGCAACTGCTATGAGTTGTTTTCTTTTAATAGTTTCATCAAAATAGGTTTTGGTGAAAGTTCTAAATATCCTGAGAAATGTTAGCATTTAAATTATTATAAGTATTAATATATAATTTGAATGATAATTTGTTATAACTCCTGTTTCCTAATAAGTGTGAACCAAATAATAATTGAATGAGAAGTAACAGGAAAAATTTAGTCTAACTTTCATCAGTACTAACTAACTGAGACAGTTTAGTTAACTTACTGAAAGGGGTTAATCAATTAAATTATAACTTGCTTACAGGTTTTTTATTTCCAAATAAAATAAACTAAACTATACGGATTTACTTTTAAAACAAATTTTAGCCAAACTTCTAATTAACTTTGTAGTTTCAACGTCTAGACGAGAAAACGTCTCTAAATTATAATTAAAAGTTTTTTTATACTATTTAATATGATTTTAAATAAACGCATCCTCCCAGCATGCTATGACTGACACTCATTAATTTATACACTCACTAACTCACTTATTAATAACTTCATTAAAATGAATGCTTTGTAAACAGCGACATCAGATCTCATATAATAAAAAGATATCATTACGTTATTTTCAACACTCTATTTCAAATTTAATACACTTTTTATTTAATATTAAATTAAATAAATATTATGACTTTTTTATTATCCGGTCCTTTTATTATTTAGAAGAATACATACGTGTATTTTTTTAATATTGTTTAAAAACTTATTTAAATCCAACAAAATGTCTTTGCTCTATCAAATTAAAAACAAAGAAATATTCCATATAACTATATGTATATAAATTTTAATAAATTCATGTATGAAATCAAAAATAATCAATATTATGTCATGTATTCTTACATCATCAATATTATGACATGTCTTCTTCTTGGCAATTTCCCAGCTACAGCCAGGGTCTGCCTTACATGTTGTGAATAGTTTTTGGCTATTTGTTTTTACGACCGGCCGCCTGCCTGACATCAACCCTCTTTAGGAATCAACATTAATCAGTGATGTCTAAATACTATTAGAAAGTACATATACATCAATATTATGACACGTATTCTTATAAATCATCAATATTATGACACGTATTCTTATAAATCATCAATATTATGACACGTATTCTTCCCAATTCACCCAGAGGTACCTCCCGAGCGTGTTGTTGTTCTATCGAGGTGTGTGCTATCATCATGAACATAGCTCTTCAAGATGCCCCCTTCCTCGCCTTCAGACTGCTCATCATAGCTCACTATAAGATAATTAACTACATGAACATATTCTTCACTTGTAAGAATACACTGGTGAGTTTTTTTGTATCCTTGTTTGAATTATGTCTAAAAATACGTTGTTGATTGCGTGTATTCGTTTGATTTCGAATAATGGTATATATTAAATTTGATTTTATAATTTGAAATTTTTCTTTTTGTTTTAATACTAACTCCTTAAGTTTAGTAAAGTCTTTGTTTTTTAGTAGATATATAAATTTCTTGGGATATCCTTAGAATATCTTTTGCAACTTGAACTTTATTTAACATGTTTAGTTTCTTTAACTTTTAAGAAAAAAAGTTATTTTATATTAAAAATTTTGAATTTTTCCCGCGGTATTTTGACAGTACACATTTGTGTAAACCTAAGCAATATATTAATCTGTTACAAAAGTTTTCGATTACTTTACTCACAAACAAACCGTATAGGTATCTACACTTGCTATCATGTACACGCGTATATATATTAAATGAAAATAATATTTCCTATATTTCAATATATTATATTCTACAATCCTTTCTTAGAAAATACTCTTTACTTCCAGTCTGTAGTTTTATATTACAAGTTAAGTATTTTATCTGTAAAATTAATCGTGTAACCTAAGCTTATGAATGAAAAAATACGTTCCATTTGTTCACATGTTTTTGTTTTTGTTGTTTTTTTACTTCATTTTGATGTCATTCAGGTGATTCTGCTTCAAATCTATCGCCTGTACGTCCTTCATCTGGAGACTGTGGAGAACTCAGGTTCCGTTTACAGAAAAGAAAGGAAACATAAATCAGATAGAAAAGATAGAAAGAAAGATAAGAAAAGGTAAAAGATAAGTTTGAATGAAACTAATATTCGGATATAGGTACTACGCGTGGTTTATTGTAACAAAAACTACATACTCCCGACGTTTGAGCTACTTTTCAGCAAGCGTTATCATGTAAAAATGCAGCACGCATAGTACATATATACGAAAAATATTAGTTTCATTTAAAAGAATAAAACTAGCGAAAATCTTAGATATCTTCTTCTTCCTGGCAATTTCCCAGCTTTAGCCAGGGTCTGCCTTACGTTGTGAATAGTTTTGGCTAATTGTTTTTACGACCGGCCGCCTGCCTGACATCAACCCTCTTTGGGAATAATGTCTTAGATCTCATTAAATGATAAATTGTAAGGGGTATACTTAAAATATTATGTAATTTATTTTCTATATAATTTATCTGTCTTCAATATGTTTGTCATATTCATTCTTAAACTTTACTTTACTTTACCTTTTTATATCTCAAAATGTATCTGGTAAATAAATAACATTATAATTTTAGCATATTATTATAGTAATACATTTTCTATCAGAGATCATAAAAAACACAGTGAACATAAGAATAAGAAGACTAAAAGACGGACCGAAAATGATGAAACTTCAATCGCGGTTATAAGCGACCCGAGGAAACAGGAGAGAGTGCAAGGAGGACAAATCAGGTGAAAAAGCACTTATTTTTCTTAATATAATCATCATCATCATCATCCTATCAGAGCCCACTGCTGAGCCTCTTCTCACATGGAGAAGGTTTGAGTATTAATCACGACGCTCGCTCAAGACGGGTTGGTGATTTCAAACTTATAATTTGTTAAGTCCATGTTTCCTCACGATGTTTTCCTTCATCTATCAGTGATGTCTAAATACTCTTATAAAGTACATATGACTCGGGAACATCACATTGGTACTTGCCAGGATCGAACCCGCGCCGTCATGCATGAGAGGCGAGCCTTTAACCACTAGGCTACTCCGACTTATATATTTTTTTAATATTTTGCATTAAAATAATTAAATTTTAACTTGCTATCAACTTAAAGACCACTTTTTATATTTGTAATTGTATATAAGTTTACTTAAAACAGCAAAATTTTGGTAAAATTTAAACATTCAATCCAATTCCAAACAGTTGACATAAAAAATATCATATTTTCGTAAAAAAACTTATGTTTTACGTAATCCTTAATTTTTAAGTCCTTTTCATCAAATTATAAAGCAAAATCAACAAAAATACAAAATATATAAAATCTTTTTATAATAAACTTCATATATACAGAATTATAATAGTTTTTAATATTTAAACTTGTTTTCGCTATTTTAATTCTCATCCAATTTAACCTCTGCGCCATTTTGTTTTAGTAATGACGTCATAGTTCACAGATAGTCAATATTAAGCCAACGGCAATAAACTGCCTTCATAGATTCACCCTTTACAGTTGCTTAGATAATTTCAAATATATATATTATATTTATTTACAAAAATAGAGTAAAAATAAATATTTTTGATTAAATTCATCCTCATTATTTATTATTTATTAAAACATAACACTAAATTCAAATTTAAATTATACTTTTCATTGTATTCTTACTATCAAGTGCTATATATATAAATATTATAATCGATTTATTTTTATCTATAAGTATTATATCGGTAACATTATGTCACATCACTATTCATCTTCCCCATCCCTTCATGACGTCACGAGCCATGACTTTGTTGGGGTCAAATCAAATAGAATCCAAGGCAAACTAATTTGTGATTGTACTATAGAACAATAAAAAAAAATACTACAGATACTTAATATGTTAAATCGTCTAATTAATCTATTATATTTATAAGTAATATTTAATATTTACAAAGAACAAAGTATATAGATTATATATCTATTATATATAAAAGAAAGTCGTGTTAGTTACACTATTTATAACTCTAACAGCTGTACTGGTTTGGATGAAGATTGGTGGAGAGATAGATTATAACATAGAAAGGACATAGGATATTTAATTCTGTTCGATCGACAAAGAAAAAATACTCAATAAATTCCAATATCTAGTTATTTACGGCCTCTAGGGCGGAATAGAGTTCGCCCTGTCAGCTATACATATATTACTTATTCCGAAATTTATAATGCGGACGAAGTCTCGTGCAAAAAGTACTTGCTAATATATTTATTGGAATTAAACTATCATAAGTTAATATTTATTATTATTATAAACTAAGACTGTGTATTTAAAACATGTAAAATAATAAATTATTGAACTAATTTAGAACCAGTGACCTCTAGAATATTTAGTTGAAGTTAATTTAAAGAATTAATCTATTTTCAAGATGTCTTCGTCTATGTTGATGTAATGTCAAAAACAAAATGTCAAACCTTTTTTGTACAGAAATAAAGTATAACATTGCCAATTTCATGTAATTACGATTTACATTTTTATTGTAAATCAAATAACCTTTTATTAATCAAAATAGCGGGAATTCCATTGAATTGAATTAGATTGTATGTTTGTGTTATAGAAATGTACAAAATAATTATTACGATTAAAAACAGAATAAAATCATTTTACAGAGCCATCATTCTTACGAATTCTGACGAAATAAAAGAACTGGAACTATCGAAGTTATTCAAAGATCAAGTGATGGTTGAAAATGAAAAGAAGAAAATGTGAGTAATACTTAAATGTTATAGCATTATCACTATATCACTACATATAAAAGAAAGTCGTGTTAGTTACACTATTTATAACTCTAACGAATGTACGGGTTTGGATGGAAATTGGTGGAGATATACATAGATTAGAATATAGAAAGGAACATAAGGACAAAATAATTTCCTCAATCTTATCTACTGTCTTTAAAGAGGAATACAGTTCGCCCGGTACATTTCTAACTCTGAAACTAACGCAGACAAAGGGGCGGGCAAAAACCAGTAATAAATAAAATGATCGTAAATCATAGTCATTAATTTTGTTATACATCTTAAAGGTCAAAACGCAAGCAAAAGCCGGCGTCCTCCGAAGAATCGCCGAACAAACACACAACAGACGATTCGGGGATTTGACATCACCGAGTGCGGGACAGCCCGCGTAGAGACAAGAGGAAGAAGAGACGCTCCGATAGCACTGATAGCTCGGAAAGTTCAAGTTGAATTAATATATAGAAACTTTTTGATCGACATTGGCTGAATATGATGTGTGTCTTGCACTCGTGAATCGCTATGCTGTCAAGCAATTGACAATTCGATATTTTGACGTCTGTGACTTTGACAAGTTCTGTCACTGTTAAGTATTTTTTCATATATTGACGTTTGTCATTTTGACAACTGTCATTGTTAAGTGATAAACGTCAAAATGTAATGGTAGAAAGTTTCGAGACCGACTAACGCCTGGATATATCTATCTCTTTCCTTCTTTAAGGTTGTAGATATGTCTGTCTCTCTCTCTCTTTGTTGACTACTTCAGAATCGACTGTTCATGATTTTCAAGTAAAAAACGTTTTATAAAGTTAAATATATAATAAAAATGTATTAAATTGTGGTATTATAAAATATGGTATTAATGTTGTATCCTTATAAATTATATTTTTAATAGCATCAATGTTGTTCTGTAGTTTTGATATTAAATTATTATGGTTGAAGATATGGTAGGTTGTGCTTTTGTTTTTAGTGCCTTAATTCAGGCAGGGTTAAAAATAAATTATAATGTAGAAGTAAAGAGAAATTTGTTATTTTATAATTATTAAATATATAGTTTAATTTAACTTGCGTAAGTATTAAGGTAAGCAATAACATATCAAGCTTTTTATATATTGTGGTATAAATCTCATATTATTTCTTATTTTTCAGACATTATGTATTTTAAATAGTTAATCTTTATGTTAGAGATTTGACAAAATTAAATTCTAAAAACTAGTTTAGTGCTTAGCTTCTTTTTTAATTTATTTTATCCAAAATCATTTTTCTTTGTCATTGCTATTTATAATCATTAGAAGTGATAAAATAATATGTATTAGATTTTTTAATAAAATTTCATTGTTGAATGTGTTTTTATTTTTAAAACGTATATAAAATCCAAATCAACCACAAAGGTTTTATATCTAAAACATAGACAATATTTTTCTAGCTATGGTTTTCTATAAATACAAAAATGGATGAATTATTTCGAAAATATGAAGATATTTAGTAAAAATAAAAACGTATTGTAATAATATAATAAATATTTATTAATATAACAATAAATTAATTCATTTTTAATTAAATTACTCTCTAGGAACGTCAGCACCGTATTTATAGTAGAAGTGACGCCAGAAGTATGCTCTGTCTGGTGTGAGAGGGGCCACGTATTGTGGTTCCAGGTTTATTTCCAGGTGGTAAGGATAAGGCAGCCATTCACCAGCTGTGGGGTCGGGGGTTGGTGATCTGGGGGTCATAACAACATATATAATATTAGTTATATATGAATAAGGCAGTATATAATATATATGTAATGTATTAATGTGGTTTTTAACTGCGATTTCCTCTGATTTCTTGGTTAAAGGAAATAAAACTCAAAACAGTACATATTAATGAACAAATATTTTTCGGATACTACATATTCAAACTACTACTACAACTAATTATAGTTTTTTTTTACAAAAATAGAGATTCGTGGTAAAATCCGAAAACTTAGTTTCATTTAAATAATAATTATTAATATTACTCACCCGTATTTGGCGAAGTTTGTCCACATCATGGTCATGAAAGTTACAATCCTGGCGTCATTTTCGTCCATTGGTAGAGGAAGTCTTTCCAGTTCAAACACATAGAATAATTCGTCTCTATTCGCTGTCGCTGGGAGACTGCTGTTAGTTAGCAGCCTTCCTAGATTTCTGTTGCCTATATAGCTGAATATACATTGGTAGATTGGCACACTGGTGTTTGAGTACATTTCAGCGAATAAAGATGATGGTCCTACGTATGAGAAATCTGTGTTTAAGTTTATAATGCCACCGACTAATGCTTCATCTGAAGTTATATTCGTGAAGTATGTTTCCGTGAGTGTATTCCTAAATTCCTCTCTCTCCTTTTTTGGTACTACAAGACTTCTTTGGTCCAACGCTGAGAAATCTTCGTTTTTGATCCTATCCATTTGACTAGTGATTGTGTAATAATCTAGAGTGCTTGTTAGTCCTTCTACCGTGTTTAGACTGATTATCATCGGTACAGGATTGAAAGATTTGTGCTCTTTACCTAATGCTAGCATATTGAATGGCGAATCTAATAAAAATGCTTCTTCATCATCAAAAATATCTTCAACTGATGGCAGGAAGACGGAACGTGAATTCATTTGCTTTGATATAGCTTCTTCGACCTCGTCTATCGGTGTGTCGGAGTATAGCTTCAATAATTCATCAGGCTCTTCGCTTATGAGGCCTAATGACTTGGCGACGTGACTCGCTGTCTTCAAAGGTCGAGGGTCGAATGATTGAGGCGCGAACGGCGTACCACTTTGTGAGATAACTCTATGGAAAAGTCCATTTGTGGTATCTGACATGGTCATATAAATCGCTGCCAAACCTCCACTGCCTTGACCAAAAAGTGTCACATTATCTGGGTTCCCATTGAAGTTTGCGATGTTATCCTGTAGCCAGCGCAACGCTGCTCTAATATCCTTTAAACCAGCATTTCCTGGAGCATCAGGGATTCCCAGATTGAGGAATCCGTACACATTGAGACGATAGTTCAATGTAACGACTATAACTCCATGGCTAATCAAGTATTGTGCGCCGTAGAAGCTTTTGGATCCTGAACCGATGCCGAAATCTCCTCCGTGGATGAAAACCATTACTGGGAAAGTGCTGTTGAGGAATGAAGGCACGTAGATGTTAAGAACGAGACAGTCTTCATTATCACTTGGAGCAGCTAGAGGGTCGTGTGTTGGGAATTGTGGGCAGAGGACATTCGGATTATTCGCCTGGTACACGCCAGAGAAACTCGGTGGTGGTGATGGAGCCTGGAATAAAATAGAATAGTTATATAACACTTTACTTTTGACATAAAACCTCTTATCCATGTATTCGCGGTGCGAGTGTCGGGTCCATCGTTGTAGTGAGAGGAGCTTCAACAGTGCCTGGGATTTGCGACCCAGGTGTAGGTTTAAGGGACCCTATCTAACGCGTTTAACGCTCACCTCCACCGTACAAGCTCCTCTCTCATAACTTACCCGAAATTTATTAGGCACTCCGTATCTTATTCCAAGATATTGGTAATACAGTCCGCTGGGATCCAAAGTTCCTTCCACTTTACCCTCAGTAGTAGTCACAATTTGAGTATTATTTAACGAAAGTACAACGCCGAAAATGGCGGTTAGAACTATCAATTCTTTGGTCGCCATACCTTTGAGTTTGACTTGGTACTACATACAATCGATATTTTGATCTTTTTTATATAACAAAATGATTCACAAAGTTTTCATTAACAGCTAATATTTTTGTGATAAATGATTTTGTTCCTTATACAGTTGGAAAAAGGCTGTTTAATCTACATTATAATTTATTTAACCGCAATGTAAAACGTGGTTTTAATTGTTTTGTAAATTCTGCTACGTGATTTTTTTCTATATAAGATAAATCTCGATTATCGAAAGGAAATTTTGTAATGTTATGTAACTGATAAGTTTAGAGATTCTTCATTGACTCATCTGTTGCCCCGACTTTGTTTATACTGTTTATGGATTTATTATAATTTATTTATTCAAGTTAATGACAGTTCAACTATTGTTTATTTCTTTAAAATACAATCTTAAATTTGTCTCTTATTCTTCCTAATAATATTTCTTGCCAAATTAGTGATGATTATTTTTTAAGTTTGTTTTAAAGTCTTGGGCCTTGTTTGTGTGTAAAGTTAAATCTAATAAATTAGAACTATAATAGTTCCCATAACAATTTAACTAGATAATCACTAAGATGTTTGGATTATAATTTATACAGGGTGACTGGTGAATTACTATCGATATTTGAGGACGTGATATTTGACGATCATATATGACAAAATAAAAATTAATATAACATAAATATTAATACACTTCTAAGTAAAGTTAACCAAAAGTTATGTAATTAATTACGCATCGTATGAACACCCTACAGATTAGGTATACACACACACACACACACATACGCGCGCGGAGGCGTGTTGTTGTATCAGCACGCCGCCGCACGCGTTCACACTTGGAACACTTGGAACGTGTCAACACTTTATTTATTTATACGGAAATTTGGACAAAAATTAAGTACCTATTTTTTTTACATAATTCGAATGAGAATCATGTACTGGGTATGCTCCTTAAATATTGATAGTAATTCACTAGTCACCCTGTATATTTTTAGTTACTTTCATGCAAAAGTAATTCTGTCTGTCTGTCTGTTACGTTTTCACGCCTAAGCCGCTGAACTGATTTTAATGGAATTTGGTACAGAGATAGAGTTGACCTCGAGAAAGAACATAGGATAGTTTTTATCACAGACTTTTTAAAGGTTCTCTTGGAAACGCGATATAACCGAACTCCACGCGGGCGAAGCTGCGGGCGGAAAGCTAGTAATTAAATAAACGTCTATTTCATCCAACAAACTCCTTCGTGTTTCCTCCACACAATACTCAAGTTTATAATTGAATCGGTCATTTCAAAAACCTCACAACTCACAAAATTAAAAGTTTTCAGAAATCAATAAAACTGTTTTATATACAAACAAATGAGTTTTGAAGAAATTTTTCATGTTTAATTTAGTATTTGAGTGATAAAAAACTAATGAAACGTATAATGTCTATAGTTTATTACCAGAAATCGAGAAAAAAAATCTGAATAACAGTTCTTGATTGATGTTGTTTTAGCGAAAAATAGATAAATGGTATATAATTTAACCAAAAAATTATTAATCCAATAAATAAAGATTTTAATTTTCCAAAATATTCCATGATTCCAGTGTGAATGAAGCCTAACTTAAAAAGTACAATCTGACTATATTATTATATTGTCTTGTCAACAGTAAAAAGTTTTGGGTTCCCTTAACAATGAATTATTGACTTAATCACGATAAATTCTTACAATTGATTATTATTATTTTCTAATTTATTTATTTATATATTCTTTATTGTACACCAATATAGACAAATAATAGGAGTAACATAAAGAAAAGAAAATGTACAACATGTTATTTTCTAATTTGAATTCATTCATTATTATTTTCTAATAACATTGAAATTAAGGCACTGTATAGGTTGATATCAATTAATATTAATCTTTATTCAAATAAACAAATAAATATGTTGTTGGCTAAGAGTACGTCATTGTGAATAAAAACGGGAACTATGTGGGGAAGAACCAAAAATCTGCCGGAAGACACTATTCCACGCGGACGAAGTCGCGGCAAAAGCTAGTGTTAGAATAAACTCGTCGCGATTGGCAGTCCGGATAATCGCGAATTCGGATAACCGAGGTCCGGATAATCGAGGTCCTACTGTATGTATTTTTCTTTAAAAATTGTGGTAAGAAAAAGAATCAAAAAGTCTTTTTGTAGAAAAAATAATCTCATTGATACATTTATAGAGGTTTGTTTAGAATTTGTTTGTTATGCCAAAATAATTTGTAGCTCGTGAAATTGGAATAACATAATTGGATTAAAAATTTATTTAAAGTATATTATAACACATTTTGTAAATTATTATATGAAGATCAAACATAAAATAAATATTGCTGACATAAAGGTGCTCACCATTTTAATATTAATTTAAGGTCTTTGTTTTAGTTTATAAGTCATTTTTTGTCTATTTGTAGTAAACTCATTAAATAAAAAGTGTGTAAAATTGGAATATTATGGTTCTGGAAATAAAGTGATTTATTATTATTATTATTTAAAAAAAAATAGTGGTTGTTTTTTGTTAATTATGTATTCTTGAATAGATAAATATAATAAATTTGTGTTCTTTTTTATAATAATTTAAGATAATATAAAATTAAAGTGATAAAACTTTCATTCAAATTTACGTTCCTAAATAATATATGCTTATAATTAAACGGTTTTTTAAATTTTATTTATAAAAACACTAAACACAGAAGTGAAAGTCCTCTGTAGTATATTTCGGAACGCAATACGTACAACTAAGTTTTTTGACGTTTCATATTTATTGGAAACAAATTTTCTAAATATTTAGATATTAAAATCATTTCACAGTTTTAAATTATCCGTTTAAATATTCCATTATTTTAAGATTCAAATCACAGTAATACAATATAACAGAATTCGTGTCGTTAAATTGGTTGCCTACGTGTATTCACAAAAATGCAATAAAATTAGGATAAACTGAAGATCAAGGCTCAGTTATGAATAAAAAACCTCAAAGAACTGGTCCAAGGATTCGGATAACGAGACCAGCTAACAGAATTAAGAAAGAGGAGTCCATACAGCTTCTAGATGAGAAGAAATACATATACACCTGTCAGTATTGTAGAGTAAAATTCACTCAAAATACTCAATATTTCCGCCATATGACGTCGAACCATCGGACACAACAGCAAGAAGCTACTTTCGAATGCAACGAATGCCAAATGGTGTTCAATAAGAAGAATAACTTGGATATACATTGCCAGACAAACCACCAAGTGAAAAGCAAATCTAAATGTGAAAGTTGTGCCATCACGTTCAAATCGCGATATTGTTTACGTAGACACATCAAGTTGAAGCAGATCCTCGCTGAGAACTCCTGCCTGAAGTGCCAGAAGAAGTTTATGTGTAAAGACGACCTCGCCAAACATGTGACGAACAAACACACATACAAGAACGTAACCTTTGAGTGTGAATACTGTCTTCTTAAATTCAAAGCGAAGCAGTCTCTACTCACGCATTTGAATCGTATACACAAGAGATTATGATTATATACTTAAAAAGCTCGCTAGTTTCATCGGAAATGTTTTACCGATCTTATGGTATTTTTCTTTAATTACATAGTACTGTCAATATTTGGATTAATGAATTTAAGAAATTTTAACAGTAGAATGCTTAAGTTATCTTTTAGTTGTAATTTAATTTCGAATGTTTAAAATATGAATACAATAGACTAAAGTGCCTGCAACTAAATGTACTTTTATATAAAATATATTAACGATTCTATCAGGGTACTTAAATGATTATTGTCTCATAATATCTTTGAATTTTATTTATTACAAATCAAAATCGATCCACAAATTCCCTAAAATTACCTCATATATGGAGGTTGTGCAAAATTACTTAAATGTATTTTTTTATTTATAAGTGAATCATGTAATATCCTTTTAAATTCTCTTATGTATTATTTAATGTTTAAAATAAATTATTTTTATTTTTTTTTTATTAAAATATCATTTATGTATGTACTTTTACATTTAAGACTATGAGTATTTTAAATTGTAGTTTTCATCACCGCACTTCAGAATAAATAAGTTATGAACATGTGAAATTTCATTTCAAGATTCTTTCTAATAAACTTAAACATGGCCGGCTTCAATTTGATGAATCTCAGGCAATATGTCACCTCTCATCACTCCATGTATTCACGGTGCGTGTGTCGTGTCCATCGTTGTAGTGAGAGGAGCTTCAACAGTGACTGTGACTTGTGACCCAGGTGTAGGTTTAAGGGGACCCTATCTAACGTTAAACACTCACCTCCACCCTCCAAGCTCCTTTCTCTACCTAACATAATTTATTATCATTGTATATATTCTTCTTCCTGGCAATTACCCAGCTTTAGCCAGGGTCTACCTTACATGTTGTGAATAATTTTGGTTAATTGTTTTTATGACCGGCCGCCTGCCTGACATCAACCCTCTTTGGGAATGTATTAATCATCATTGTATATATTACAATGTTCAAATAATTTTATTTACACAATTTAAGTAATTCTTATTTAATTAAAAATGAAAACAGCAGCATATTTTTCTCATGTATAAGTCGAAATTTTTCTCTTGTTATTTGTACTCAATATGAATAAAGTTGAAGTTGCTAGAAAAGGTTTGTAGTTTAAAAATAAATAACAAGTTACAATAGAAATTTAATATTTACAAGACAATATTCATTATAACAATTTCTTTTTAACTTAAATAATATTGTTTGAAATAAAGAAGATGTTTGAAATAAAGAAGATGACTCAAATATGTCAATCTTTATTGAGTATTGTAAATGTTGTGTCTATGTTTTTCCCGGATATGTCTCGAAACATGATCTGTTCTCTTAAATACTTGCTTGCACAACGGACATTCCGACGATTTATTTGAATGCTGTGTCTTAATGTGTCTCAACATGTGATCTCTACGTTTAAATGGCATCTTACAATGTTGACAATAATGCCATTCCGTTAATAGATGTGTGCTTCTATGTATTTCCAAATCATCTAAAGTATTGCACTGGTAATTGCATTCTCGGCAGTTGAAAATCTTCGGTTCTCCATAGTGATATAAATTTATATGTTTTTTAAGCGAATCCTTTCGTAAACAATTCTCTGAGCATATCGGGCATGTGTAGTAATTAACGTTTGAGTGTACGCTGAGTGTATGCCTCTTTAAATGGTCCCGTCGTTTAAAACTCACGTCGCAGACGTTACAAGTGAATTTTCTTGTACATAATTTCTTTATATTGTGTTCGTTGTAATCGGTTTCATTTATAAATGTGTTCTCGCATTGCTTGCAGTGCACTGTATTTGTATTTAAATCCGTATTCATATTTGGCAGTGTCATTTTAGTCCCATTAGTTATCACGCTATCCATTGTTTGAATTTAATTATTCTGAATGCATTTGGTTAGCTATTTATTTTGTATGTTACTATTAATTATTTAAACCAAGTCTTTTCTTTTATTGTCTATTGTGCCATACTCGGGATGTCAATTGTCAGTAGCATTTGAAAACAAGGACTTCATATTGACTTTGACCGAAATCAAAGTTCCGTTTCACGAAATAATTTTATTTTAATGAAAATTTTGTTATGAATAGATATATTCTTAAGTTGTAATATTATAGTTTAGTATAATTGTTTCGTGGCTTCTTTACGATCTAATATGGCTCCGAATTATTGAAATCAATATTAGGTAGGTGTATATTTGCTCATTTTTTTCATGCTATTCAAAATATTATAAGGTAAGAAATAATGAAACCTAAACATTTTTATTTACGTATTTCTTTATTTTACTTCTCATTCTATGTGAAACATGTTTCTGTTTGAGAAAAAGCTATTACTGTGAACTTAATTAGGTACATTACTTAAGGCAACTTTTTAGCGCTCTTTAGGCAAAGAAATTGTTACTATTGGGCTCCAGTAACAAAAGCGAGTTAGTTGTAAAATTGCATTAATCTAGCCCAATTACTAAAAAGTATACATTTTATTCATTATTTCCATATTTTTTACTATTTCTGTCGTCATTTTCTATAAAATCTCGACAAATCGTGAAATTTATTTTGGCTTTTAACCAGGTGTTGCCAGTTACATTACATACTATACAAATACACTACATACATAATTACATATTATATATATTATATATATCGGGTAAAAAAATAAAACAATCATATAAAGATTTAATATTGGACTAATATTTAGTAAAATACCATATTATAATCATAAAATTCATATAAAAATCCAAGTTTTTCAGTTTCCAAACAATATACTACAACTCGGCGGTCAAAAAACAGAAAAATCATGTTGATATTTCTTAACCCGCGTAAATAAAAACAAAATAAATAATAATAAAAGCGAGTACAACAAAAAAAAAGGCTGCAAACAAATAATGGCTACCAAATATCAACACGGGGCCAACCGCCGGGCAACTAACTCTATAGAAACAAACTAACTACGGTGTCAAATACAAATATATAAAAAGGTATTGCATCTCCACTTTAGACTTTAAATTATACAATAATAAAGCTCAGTATTCAACACTACAATACCGAAACGGCTCGCGCGTGACCCGCGAAGCTTACTAGCTATAGTTAAATACTATCAAATACTGAAAAAACAATTATACTAAATAAATCACTATAGGCTAAAAACTTTAACGCTATAATATTTCATATATAAAAAAAAAGATACAAAAAGTGGTGTAAAAAATAAATTAAGCGGCGATCGCTGGTTTTTTGGGACAAAAACTCGTCTTTTTGGTAAATTTGTCTTTGGTCAGACGCACGTCCAGTGTCTCCCATAGATATTCGTCACCACAAACCCCACCCAAACAACGCTACCATACAAAAAACTCGAGCAAGTTTCAAATTCATTTTAATATTTCCACAATATTCTAAAATTAATTGCACTTCAAATAAACGTGGGGGCGAATCGTTACAATAGAAAAGAAAAAAAAACATCAAACACTTGTTTACAAATACATTTCTATTAAATGGTAAAAACAATCGCTCGTTTCCCGCCCCTGGTCCGTCACGATCCAGTCTAGACTGAACCAGTCACAGTCTAGACTAGTCCTGTCTCAGTCTAGACTGGATCAGTCTCTGGACCGACGAGGCGGCCGTCTTCACTCGCACAGATAACATTAACTAGATAGGAGCAAAGTGATCGTGAAACGAACTAAACGTTTACAGTTATAGATTAAAAAAAACAGTTTTTATACACTAATCATTCAGGCGGCCGGCCGTGTGACGAGCGTAAAGCACCACTCGGGCCGCCGGCAGCCCTGCCGGCAGAGCAGCCAGAGACGCATCGTCACACGGCGGGCACTCAACAAAATTGATTGTAGGTACATACAACAACACGAAATAACCACCTATAAAAATATATAAATCTAATTTGAAATGATAACAGACAGATACAGATAAAGACAGACAGACAGACAGACGGGTCGCATCCGATACACACTATATAATAAAAAAATATCCTCCCGCCGTACCGTTATACAAAAATATCCAATAATAAAAAAGTGCCCAGAGAATTACAAAAAGCAATATTGTCCGGAAGTAATGTCGCACTATACTATAACTATATATTACTATTACTTCAATTCATCTACACTTTTGCTATATTTAAATTTATGTTATTATAATTTCACTAAAATTTCTAGTCGAGAAAATTTACAAGCCCTCATAGACGGGCGGCGCCGCGCCGGCCCTGCGACCGTCGTGCCACCAAACAAACGCACCGAACTACTAGATGTAGGACAAAAATAAAACAGACCGGGGACAAAACGGTCACAGGTCGGGCGCGGCGCAGAAAATTTGTCTAGCGTCAGTCCGCCGCCGACGATTCAATAAAAATATAGCGGATTTAAAATCTCTAAACAATATCATTACTATATATGCATGCAAGTGCCAAAAAATTTTCCACCCAAACGAGGGACAAGATCCAACGCACGGCAAAACGGTCCTCCAAAAACAAACACACAACGTGCCCCCCGCAGTGATGTGATATGCAAAATTACCATCTAAAACACAAGGGAGAAAAAAATAAACGACTCAATCTACAACAAACATGGCCGCCCGGCCGTAAACAAAACGAGCAAAACGAGCCTCCAACAAACAGTTGGACGGCCTCCTACAAACTAGAGAACAGAAATAAAAAGACGCCCCACCGGAAACTAAACAAAACACGCAAACGTCGTAAAACTAAACAAGTACAAAACTGGCGGAGCGGAGCCCACCAAACAAACAAGCGCGCCCAAAAACGCTAATCTAAAACACCAAACTACCTCCGTCCCAATCGGTAAACGACCAAATCAATTCAGACAAACTCCTCCGGCAGCTCTGCCAGAGAGTAATCTCTGGCAGGGCTGCCGGCAGGTCTGCCGCTAGAGCCCACCATCCAAGTCCAGCCTCAAGGTACAGTGCAAGCTAACATGGACCGCATATCCCAAACAACTCGGTTATTTTTAAACACCAATAGCGTCCCGCCGCGGACCGGAAGCTAATCACTCTGCAGACCGATGACGTCATTTCCCCTTTTAGTCCCGCCCCGATAATCTCTCTCTCTCTCTCTTTCCCTCCCCTCCACAATCCTCCATCGGTCCACAAGGCGAGCCGGTCCGCTCGGGTCAAAGTAAAAAATCACGTCCGAATTCCACGACAATAGTTTTTTATAAAAATACAAAAATACAAAACGGGACAACCTCGAACACTAGGGGGCATCAAACGAGTTCTAAACGTTCAGTTGAGCAACAAAACAGACACACAAACACGACAATGTATATACATATACAGAGTATAGGATTTTTGGGGAAATTTTACACCATTCCAGGGACAACCGTCGCTTGTACAGTGGCAACACCGTCCAAATCAACGGAGACTCAAACCGCCACCCATTTGGGGGCGCTCAAACGATAATCAAAACCAATGTGGACAAACGTGTACTACTTTATAGAGGAGAAACTGCTATCTAAACTATCCATCTAGCGCACTCGTGTGCATATATCTAAGGAAAAATATACATATTATATATAATATATATGTATTATATAATTCATCTACTCGGGAACGTCCGAAAGTGTGGCAAAGAATCTATATACCTATATTTGTCTACTTAACGCTTAACCGCTCTCAAACCGTTGGGTAATGAAATGCAGAAACTCTGGGTGGGAAACGGATATTGGGCTGTTGGCAACATTCACCCCGAGTTAGAAAGAGACAGCAACATACAGTGTGACAGAGATGGCAATAGTCAAACTGTCACCTACCCTCAATGTTGCACAAACCCATAGATAGCAACAGTATTGATATCATACAGTGTGACAGAGATAGATATAGTCCAAGTAAAACTGTCACCTACTAATGTTGTGAACCCACCCAATGTTAATTTGATAAAAATTACGACCAAAACATGAAACACACAGTTTGATGAGAATTTTTAATGTTCTTTATACATCCAAAACACTTTAAACCACACGGGAGGGGTCTTGTCTCGGAAAGGCACTTGCCAACACCGAAAACGCTATACGGAAAAAACGCCTACAAAAAACACGAAAAAACCATCAAAAAGTTACGCGCTAGCACAGTCTGTCCGTGGTCGTGTGGATACATGAAGCATCCGTTAAGTACACTCCCGAGCATAAACTATACACCCGAGAAGGGTCAGCCTAGCTTGGACGATATGACCAAAAATACACAAAAAATCATAGTGACATTAGATGTAATGCATGGTCAATTTAGGTCACGTTCCGTCAAGCCGAGCTCCCCCCACCAAACAAGCCGAGTCAACCGAGACATACACCCACGTCTAACTACCCATCTATTGCACTACCCCGGCGGTCTCAATAATAATAATAATAATATATAAATATATATTTACGCTAAGTAACTCTACAGCCAGAACTGGTAACGTTTGTACTCAACTACCTCCCGCTCCCGGTTGCTAGGAACAAAACCGAAACAACCAAACCGCCTCAAACAAACCAAAAAACAAACGGGGGATATACATATAGGAAATTCACGCTAGCTAACAGGTACAATAACGAGAAATGTGATCCACTTACGTCTTAATATAATCTTACGCTGGGAACAACTAAATGTTTCTGCCGAATACACATTACATTCGCTTATAACGACAACTCCCTTGGCCCCGCCCTCGGCCGCGGGGTCAACGTACTTGTACTTCAACTCTATACATTCTTCTTATCATTAACGTAAGGTAACGCCCCCTTCCCCCCCCTTTCTTCCCTCCACTCGTCGACTAACACCAGCGGAAGGGCACGGCCCTTGGTCGGTCGGCGCCCTCCTTGACTAACGGCTTGTGAAACTCCCGCCCGGGGCGAGAGTGTATGGTCGCCCAGCAGTGCTCGCAGTAATACTGAGAAATAATGATATGTACATTAGAAACAAATATATATACTCTTTATTGCACTGTAAAAATTTACATAGTTATTTTACATACAGAATTATTGTTCACAATGGCGGGTTTATTTCCAAAAGAAATTTCTTCCAGCCAACCCACAGCTGTAAGAGTTAGTGTGTACAGCAGGAAATAATTGTGCAATATGAGATGCTCTTAATAATATAATATAAAAAAACAATTTTAATATAATACATACTATAACACTTACATAGATATCCATGAAATAATACTATAATAATAAATACATATATACTTATACTACATCTAAATACATAAATATTATATATATATACAACAGTGAAAAAAAATATATATTAGTTAATTTCACAAATTCATAATAATTGTGACAGAAAGTGCTCTTTTAGTCTTTTTTTAAAGAGGTTAATGTTAGGACTCTTTTGTATGGTTTTTGGGAGATTGTTCCAGAGGTTCGCTGCACATTCAGAAAAAGAGTTATGCAGAAATTTTGTATTACTTCTGGGCACTTCTAACTCTGAAGTAATACAGGAACGTCTGGAACGTGTTGGAGGCGGGAGAAGGTCGAAAGGGGAGCGAAGGTAAGAAGGAGAATTTGGATAATTAAGAATATTAAAAAGGACCGCAAGGTATATATATCTCCATGTCACAATGTTTCCCAAACGGCTTTAGCAATTTTTACCAAATTTTATACACATATTCAGTAGGTCTGAGAATCAGTTTTCATACCTCTAAGTGCTAAGGGTTGTTCACCCTTAAATTTTTTGCCGACATTCTTTTGTAATGTGACATTAAAAATATATACAATCCTAAATTTTCACTATTTTTATAGGGCTAGACAAACATTTAATTTCTAATCTATGTTAATTTACCTGGAGACAAGTCACATTAGCGCAAAAGAACGGTGCAAACTTAGAGCCGCACCGCGCGCCCGCACATTCGTCACACATCTGATCGTCCAACACGTACGGCTTCACCTAGAATATACAAAAAGACAAATATTAGAGACAAAACTGTTAAAAATACTCTATGATCAAGTTTCTAGTCAAAGACAATAATAAAAATTTCGTCTAAATATTATATCTTTAAATGAGCAATTCTTGTATATATATAATTGAAATCTCGGAATCGGCTCCAACGATTTTTATAAAATTTAGTATATAGCGGGTTTCATTTTTAGAAAATGTCATTTTATAAAATGAAAAGGAGTCGTTTAAAAAATGACTTGTCCTGACATCTATTGCCGAATAGTAATACTTGTTGCTAATTGCTTTTACTAATTGCTTAAACGACACAACAGCAGATGGCGTTGTTAAGTACCAGGAAGTCAATGAGTGTTTGTTTTGACGTTAAACTAAGAAATTAATTATTGATTCATATTGTTTTGTGTCTTAACGTGTTCACTTAAAATGCCTGAACGGAAAAAAACACAAAAATAATTGCTAAATACCGAGCAAAGCTCAGTAACCAAAGGTTAGGTATATTGACGATCATAAACTACATACAAACTGGGTGACATTTTGGAGAAATCTCAATATATATGAATTATTTTCTTACATTTGACATATAAACTATATAATTTTACCAAATTAATGTAGTAAATATCAAAAGATCCAATTAGATCGAATTAGATCCATGTTTCAACAAACCTCCACTCTCTTGTCAATGTCTCCGTGTTGTAGCTGCACGAACCGGGCAGAGATGGCCGCTATATAAGACTGCTGGTTGGAGAACGCCACGCGACCAGCACCCTGTACATAATACATACACTAATAATTCTTCTGTGAGTGTGAATGTTTGTTACTTCTTCACGCTCAAACGGCTGAACCGATTTTAATATATTTTTGTATCCAGGAAGCTGACGTCCAGGAATAACACATAGGCTACTTTACATCCCGGAAATCCGCGGAAAACCGCGGGGCGCAGCTAGTATATAATAATTATTAAACTATCAATCCTCAAGCCACGTATATAAGGAGCGCCATTACTGACAATCGGACACATTTTGTTCTCAACTATTATCAAGAGAAGAAACTCTGAATTTATATCTTTAATATTAATAAATCAACCATTGGCTGGCGAACGTCTTTACAAAAAACTAAGTATTTTCTTTATAATATACATATACACTTGGAAATTCTTTGCAATAGATATTTTTTGTTCGACAATTTTAGTAATTGAAATGAAACTAATATTTTTTAGATACACTATCATTGCTGATAAATGACCAAAACGTCTAGAGTATGTAGTTTTTTACAAAAACAAAGCATGCATAGTTATATATGAAGAATATTAGTATGATTTATTTTAGTCTAAGGTACAATGTATCTACTACCTTGGGGTACTTTAGTTCGGGGTCCGTGTCGATCCCAGCGTAACAGACCCCGCCGTACAGCCGATCCATAATCATCGCGAGCTCCACTGGAATATTAAATATTCATCATCAACAAACATCCCTACTAATATAATAAATGCGAAAGTAACTCTGTCTGTCTGTCTGTAACGCTTTCACGCCTAAACCACTGAACTAGTTTTAATGAAAATTGGTACAGACAGAGTTGATCTTGAGAAAGAACATAGGATAGTTTTTATCCGAGACTTTTGAAAGGTTCTCTTGGAAACGCGATATAACCGAACTCCACGCAGGCGAAGCTGCGGGCGGGAAGCTAGTATACAATATATAATTAATAGTAAACTATTATACTCTCATTTCATCTAGTTTCCTAGCATCACAGTTACCGAAGAATTTTTTTTTGCAAAAATCCTAATTATATGGAAACTTTAAATCCAAATAAAAATAATAAATCTAACTTTTTTGTTTAAGGAAGATTGGCGGAAACAAAAGTTACAAAAACACGTTTCCATAGAAATATCAAAAACAACGTTAATTTATTTCTTCTTCTACCTGGCAATTTCCCAGCTTTAGGCAGGGTCTGCCTTGTAATTTTTTTAAGTATGATAAATCGCAAGGAAACAATTTCTTGTTTCTCTAGTGTGTAAAATTTAAACCAAAGAATGTTGACCATTGATCAGGAATGTTAAGTGAATTATGTAAATACAGTTCCAGAATTTTACATCATACATTGTACAAGATTTGTCAGACCCTGGCTAAAGCTGGGAAATTGGCAGGAAGAAGAAGATTGTATAAGCTTACATCTTACATTTTAGATAATTAGATTTTAAATAAATTACATAATTTAAAGTAATCTTTACTTTTACTTTCGACCTTCCGTCTTTAGCTAACGTAATTCAAAATCTAAATAGCAATCAATTGATCCTCCAACTTTGTTTGGCATTTGTAGAGGAAAAAAGCTTGATATTTTACAAATAAAGCATTTTTTGAATCTTTTTTTCGACATAAGATTATTTAGGGATATGGAGAAGAGAAAAATACTTGTTTCCTACAAAAATACATCGCAATTCTTGACCCTAAACTTGTCACAAACAGCTCTTTTTTAGACACAAAGAATAATTAGGTATTTGGAGAAGAGAAAAATGCTTGTTCCCTACATATATCTATAGTAACTTGCCACAAATAACTCACCAGCCTTCAGTGGTCGCGGAACTCCGCCCACGAACACAGTCTTGCGCGGATCTAGCGGCATGCTCGCGTCCAACACGAAGTCCGCATCCGCCAGCCGCCAGGGGCGGATCTGGACCGGCTTGTCGCGGATTGTGGGCGACGACACGCACAGATATAGCTTATCATCATCGGTGATGCAAGCCTCCATTAGAGCGGCCACCGAACTCTCATCCTGATATACGTACATACAAACCTCATCAACTTGACGTTTGAACTTAGCTCTACCTACTGTCTTTGGTGATTGTATATACATTGGCATACATTATTCTATCAAATTTATTTCTTTTCATACTCTAATATAACTATTTAGAAATAAAAAATTTGATCTATCTATCTATCTCTCAATCTAATTGGGCACTGATTAAATACTAAAAATATCGTAAGCATTTTGACGGAACGAAGTTTAACAGAATATAGTCTTCGGTCTATCAAAATGGCGTCAATAGAAAACAAAGTTCGGTTGGTTTGGTTTTCATTTGAATGATATACTTATCATTCACTACCTTGCCCTAATATTGTGACTACAAGAAAAAGAAAAATGATTTAACTTTTTAACATTGAGTTACATTGTATACCTATAACGAGACCAAAAATATTTGCGAGTATTGTCACGACTTGTATACCCTAAATTTATTCTGAAACCAAACAGCTTTATAATCAACAGCATTTCTAGGCCATTCTCGCCCTAGTTTCATTCCTTCCCTTCTAGGAATATTCTCCCAAGTAACCCACCAATCCAATCTCACCTGAAACAGTAGGAATGCATATCCCTTGGGCGGAAAGTAGCTCTTGCTCTCAGCCTTGTGAGGCCAGTCAACTACCAGTGGACCAAAGCGGCGGAACGACGATGTTATCTCATCTGCAAAGTGAAAATATATTCCTATAGCTTGGAAAAATCGTTGGAACAGACCAAGAAGAGAAAATTTACGCGTTTTGATGGTCCCTATAGTTTAAAACTCATTTTTTACTGCTTGCAAACAGCGATAATAATTATTGTAACATCACTCAAGTCTTTACTGCAACTCAGTCAAAGTAGAGCACATCGCAAACAATAAAAGTCCGGCAGCTATCAAAGTGACTTCACGATATTGACGTAAAGCAACAATTTTCCCATAAACTAGAAATGAACATAGAAATTCTCTTTTGGGACAAAAAACTATTAACTTTTTAAATTAGGCTTTTTGAATACATCTTTCTGTTTCTATTCCTTATTAATTTTGGAAGTTCGTTTCGCCAAAAATACGTCCAAATTCTTGTAAGGACAATGTACAGCATTTTGATGGCATCAAAAGCCTTTTGCGGCGAGTCTAAAAATATCGCGGCAAACGTATATGGATTATAAAATGTCTGTGGCACCTAACGAACTGGGTCGCAACGTATTGTTGGGTGACCTACATGGCCTATTGACTGGACTGGGGGTTTACAATATCTAGACTGATGCTCGCACAGCCTTTCATACCATTGTTTAGCTTGTCATGTACCTATATATATTTATATTTCTTGCACATTGATGCGAAATGAGTTTTATGTAAAAAAAGCTATAAATTGAATTGCAATACAATTTCAATAGATGGTTACACCATGATTTTTAAATAAATATTTTATCATCTTTTAGTTATTTTAATTGTCTTGGTATTTTTTAGTAATAAATTATATAGGTCATCAAAATAAATGAGATTAATAAAATAATAATTGTTAAGCAGTCAGTTTGTTAGAGTTTTTATATAAAGAGATTCCTTTCAGAACCATGATCTTGGACTGTGGAATAAAATATTCTTAAACATGTGAAATATTTTAAATAATGTGATGTATTGCAAATAAAAGGTTTAAAAATTTATTAGATCCAAATTTATCAGGAAAGTTTAAATGAAATTAATGTAAAAATCTCATACAAAGACCAAATCAGTATTTCATCATCTTCATTTCGATATCTGCTGAATTAGAAGCTATATAAAATTATATGCAATACATTCTGGATATTTTTTGGGAGCTGCCAAAACTAGGCCATTCATATTAGCCTATTACAGGACAAAATATCCTCATATCGATATCTGCTGAATTAAAACTAAACAAAATTATATGCCAATAAATTCTGCATATTTTTTGTGCGCTGCCAAAACTAGGTCATTCATATAAGGTTAGTTCGTCTAGTTATCACACAGTAGAGTCACCTCACCTTCATCAATGTCCGGGGGCAGTCCCCCAACGAACACCTTCCTACTGAACCTCTCCCCGTGCTCCGAGCCCGCAGACACCGGCGAAGAACGGGCCGGCGAGCCCAGCGCCGACACACACATCGATAGACCTACACACAATACGTAGATGATATTATAATATACTATACTAGAAGACTCGGCGAATTTTGTATCGCCCTATAATCAAGAAATATCTGTTACGTTTTTTTATTTATATTTTTGGAGATTACCTATTAAAGCCATAAATCAACGTGTTTTGAAGTGCGACAGAATGATTGACATATTAGTTAGCTGTCAAATCTAATGTCAAAAGAAAAGTTTGTATCAACAACTACTAATAAATTAAAAATTAATTAAAAAAACATTGTCCAGTGGACAAAATTGTGAATCTAAACCATTCCCAGATCCCCTTAAACACACAAAAAATTTCATCAAAATCGGTCCAGTCGTTTGAGAGAAGTTCAGTGACATACACACTCACAGAAGAATTATTATATATAAAGATAAAAAATAATGTTAGTTACACTATTTATAATTCAAGAACGGCTGTACGGGTTTGGATGAAGATTGGTGGAGAAATAGATTAGAACAATGAAAGGACATAGCATATTTAATTCTGTTCGATCGAAAGAACTTAATAAATTCCAATATCTGATTATTTATGACCTCTAAGACGGAATAGAGTTCGCCCGGTCAGCTAGCTATACATACATATATTACTTAATTCGAAATTAACGCCGACGATGTCGCGGTCACAAACTAGTGTATTATAAGAAATAGCTTTAGGAAATTTGAGATTCCTTCTAAAGTTAGATTTTTAGGAAACGCAAAACTATTAGACTTATAACATAAATCCATCCATCCATAAATGAATTCTGAAGACCTTTTAATCTCCTATGGTCTAGTCTAATGTACTTGTTCTTTACTCGAACTCTGAAAATATTCATTATAAGTGAAAACTTTGTCCATTGATCTGCAACTTTTACAAGCACAAAGTTGTGTTTACCACTTAACGCCTGCATTCAATTATCTATATGACAAATATAAATTCTATATAGAGAAACTAGAGCATTATTCAATTTAATCTTCTGCCAACATTTCGATCTAATACAGGTAACCCAGTAGTAAGGTAGCCGTTAAAACTTCGTTTACTACAGGTAGCCTATACTTCTATGCTAGCGTGTAATACGTAGTAACTTCCAGTATCTAGTTTCAACTCACCGGCAGCGCTGAGCCTCGAGACCACGTCTTGCGCCTGATCAGCCGGCCCCGAAGGCGAGCCGGCCGCCGCGCTGGCAACACCCGCCTCCTCCACCCCGGGAAAAAAGGGGGACTTGCCTGGAAAATACATACACTTTACATACAGCAGATATACCTACTGAAAAAATGTTTATTAACAAAAAAACAACATTATACAAAGAAATGTCCAGTGGTGTGCCCAATTGATAGTTTTACAGTACTTGTTTATTGTTATTGCTCGACTTAGAATATAAATTACATAATCGTTTAAGATACATTGCATAATTTAAATAGAATTAACTTACAAGTGGTCTTATGAATAGGTTACTATACTAAATGCAATAAAAGTTTTTAGGTGGTATTATAGGTCGATGAGGAGAGCCAAGAAATAATTTTTGTTTTGGCTTGGTTCTTAAAACTGACTTGGTTCTTAAAACATTCGTAGAGCCACACTTAAGTAATTTGTCAGAAAATCCTTGAAGTCAAAATTTTCTATTCTATAGTAAATAATTCATAGTTGATAATTGTGTAGAAGTGTAAAGACGCATACATTACCATGGTTCAAAATAAACAATTAGCATGCAAATTGCACTAAATAGTGAATGCTCTGGCCTTGAAAATGCAAAAAATATCACAATTCATGTATACCTAAACGTGAGTATTGACCAAGTTTCTGACAATTCAAATATGGGTCAAAAATTTTAAAACAAATGTTTTTGTATGATTATTATAGTGTAATATGGTTTCTATAAGCTGATAAGACAACTCGTAGGTTTTCCAACCAGATCGATCCCGCCACCTGGTCGGATTAAGCAAATTGGATTCCAACCATCTTGAGATGCGACGAGATGCACCAGCGATCTGGCATTCCGTTGCAAACAATCTATTTATGTCTCAAAATTAAGTGCCATTCAAATGTCATGATGGCATTTCAAATGACACAAAATATAGCCCATACCATTGGAATATTTGGTTTGGTGCAAGTTTTCTGACCTCAATAAGAAAATTTTAGTGGATTGTATTCCTGTAAAGTTTTTATTATTTATGTGAAGTTTAATTGTAAATATATTTAAGGTAATAGCAATATCTAAATAGGAATTAGATTCCTGTATATAAGCATAGGTATAAGGAATAATATAGGCATCAACGTAGAGAAAAGAAGGCATGAAAATCAACACATATGTATATGTATATATTAATATCTTTATCTACTCTAGCATATGATAATTTTGATCCCGATTACAATTATAACGTAAAAACATTAATCCTAAAAGTCAAGACCAGAAATGCAGTAATATTGGACCAACATATGCAATTTTTTTCGCTCTCCCAACGTTTTAATCAATTCCAAGTTAAAATCATTGCCATTTTTTTTGGGTTCAAGCAAATTTCTGTGCCGGTACGTCTCCTATCAATGTAGACGCCTCACGTCTCGCTGGTTCGACTCTAAAGTGTCCTGTTTACTACATTCAATGTGTAGCTCGCTGTGTGCTATTTAAATTACAGTTTGGCGCACGTCCAAAGAGACGTCGACTTTTAAAAATTGATACGCATCTTAGGTTATTGTATAGGCCAAACTTCCTCACTTGGATATAATGATACAATATATTATATCTTCTTCTTCCTGGCAATTTCCCAGCTTTAGCCAGAGTCTGCCTTACATGTTGTGAATAGCTTTGGCTAATTGTTTTTTTACCTGACATTAACCCTCTTTGGGAAAAATCAATATATTCTTTAAGTTATATACAAACAAAATTTAATTGCGTATATTATTCTCAATCTTAGAGACGAAGCTGAGGAATTAAACTAGTATTGTATAGTTTAAATTGAACTTAAATGTACCAAGTAAAAAGTTAATGAATATTTTGTAAATTTGTCTAAAACGAAATTGACATATCCATTGACAAAATTTTAAATGATATGTTAGAGATTTCAAAACATGGGTCATTTTCATTATGTTGGAACCTATAATATGTATATACTCGTATACAATATCATCAACTACAGTGATCTCTAATAGATAAGTATTCTAATAATATAAACTGCACTTTAGATGTATATACGACATAGTACACAATACAAAGTTTCCTAAAAAATATATATTTAAGCTGTACTTTTGGCAATTCATTTGTCGATGAAAAAAGAAACATAGTTATAGATTAAAACTTATCATAAGGCTAGAAATGAAAAATACATCTAACTATATATATACTTTGTATTTTAAATAAATCTTTATATATATACACAAGAGAAATTTTGTCTCAATCATCATACTCTGACAAAATTTCGGCACAATCATACTCTAAAAATTTTCATACATTTCTTCACCTACATTTTGAAACAAAATGAATTTTATTCATTTTTAAATACGGCAAAACGTCCATTGATCTAATACAAATATAGCGAACGAAGCCAGGGGCAGATGCATAGTATATTTCAGCCAGACGAGAGTTAAATTAACCCTTCAGAGGGTGAAAGTCTTATGAAAAAATATTAGTCTACAGACCCAAGTGACGAGGACATTCAGATTTTGTCTCAATCCCTCAAGATGTAGGCAAAACTAGTGTTTCAACGCGGCGTTGCTTGAGAGGGAAATTAAACTACCCTTTATAATATATGTTATGGAAATATGTCAAAAGAAAGTCGTGTTAGTTACACTATTTATAACTCTAACGACTGTACGGGTTTGGATGAAGATTGGTGGAGAGATAGATTAGAACATAGAAAGGACATAGGATACTTTACATACGATTGAAAAATAGAAGGTGATCAAATACAAAATCTTATCTACTGTATTTAAGGAACAGAGTTCGTCCGGTCTATACATTACTAATTATGAAACTAACGTAGACGAAGTCGCGTGCAATAACTAGTAATATGTATTATGGTGCAAATTTTAAAATTGTGTTTTCAGTTATATATATGTAGATATAATAATAATCTAGTGAGATCTAATACTTTCGCGAGTCTTCCTTTTAATGAAACTAATATTATTCCGATTACTACATATGTACTCGTATTTTATTATTTTAAAAATGACGGTTGCGGTAAACGAAATGTCGGGAGTATGTAGTTTAAAATACATAATAAAATTAGCGTCGTGATACGAAATTATTAGTTTAATTTAAATGAATACTTCAATCTTAGATCTCATTACAACAACTTGTTTTATGCCACTCATATAATATATAAAAAATAATCAATTACTCTGTATATATATAAAATAAACGAATTTTTACTATATATGTATATATATGTAATTTGGATATATTTTCCTTTCACATTGAGTAAAGATATTTCCATCCAGACTTGCTTACAATCGTTTTATGCGGGCAGAGTCGCGTGACTATTTAGAGTCTTTCGACCCCCCGGTCTAAGGTCAAATGTCAAAGAGTTCGTTTGGTCTACAAGTGCACAATTACAGGCAAATTTGTATATTTTAGGTTGATTTTACAAATGAAATATATTATCCATACGGTTGGACGCGTTGTTGTTTAAAAGTGTATACAATGAGGGGTCAATTTCGATGGTTCTGATTTCACGAGGGTTCATTAACCCTAAACTAGCTGGCCACGCAACTATTTTATCGTAATTTTAATTTTTTTTCATGTTAATATATAAATATTATAAAATATTGCGTATATTAATAAAGCTTTCATATGATTTCGATTGCAAAGGAGAGTAAAAATTTTGTTGGGAAATATGAAAAAATATAGATTTTTTTCTACGAAAAATGCTTAAAATATTTGATAAAACAAAAGTCTGGCGAATTATTATAATGTATTATTAAACTTACTCTTTCTATACGGGAATCTTGGTCCTCTTATGAAGGGCGTGATCAGGGGAATGGTGTGCACCGACATATTAATATATATTTGAACACAATTTACGTAAATACACCAACAAAAAAACACAAAACAAGCGCGCACACCGACAGACTTCCCCCGAATGGAAAAAAAATGCGATCGCGTTCCAGAAACGAAAAAAAAATGTTTTCTTCATTCAGCCAGTGTTGGAGTTTTATTGGGACTATTTGCTTGAAACTTTTTTGTTATATTACATTATTTTTAATAAATACTAGTTTTTGCCCGCGACTTCGTCCGCGTTAATTTCGTCATTAGTAATATAGGTATAGCTGACCGGGCAAACTATATTCCGTCTTCAATAACCCGGTATTGGTATTTATTAAATTTCTACTGTTTCAATCGAACAGAATGATTGACATATTAGTTAGTTGTCAAGTCTAATGTCAAAAAATCGTTTGTACGGGAAATAGAAAAGGGCTGTTTTTAGGGTTTTCTCGGCAATTATTTCAATTTTTCTCACCTTTTAAACCTTCCCTGGACTTCCAGGAGTATTTCAAGACTAAAATTAGCCAAATCGGTTCAGCCGTTCTCGAGTTTTAGCGAGACTAAGGAACAGCAATCCATTTTTATATCTATAGATAATGCTTAAATATTAATAATTAAATAGTAACTATTAATTTTTAATTCAAACTCCTTGCTCTGTAAAAGTTTTTGGTCAACGCTTCCTGTATCGCGCTCAAAAATAGCCATTGTCTCCAAACGATAGTTTTATTTATGTCTACACATTTTTTTCATTTCTCTCAACACGGCTGAAGTTATTTTAAAGACGTAAAAGTTTTAAATGTATTAATTATTATATTAAAATTTAGTAAACAAGTATTGTCACCGGTTTTGCTTGTTAATAGTTACTTATTTAGTAAGTGAATAAATAGAAATCAAATAAATTGAATAGTTTTGGAGTTACTCAGTAACATACATATATGTATACTAATAAATATTATTAAAAATTATATTTAAATGATTAAAAACATTTTATTTCCTAAATAGAGATATGAATATTTAATTTTTTTGTTTTATACATTCTTATAGTATTAAAAAGTAATTTTCTTGTATATATTAGTCATTATAATTACATTTACTATCTGTCAAACAAAGTTCCAGAGATTAGTCAGAACAAAAGGACACACAAATATAGTAAAAGACTTGTTTTATTTACCGTTTATAAACATTTTAAGAATACCGAACTGGATTTGATAAATATTTTCAATTATGTAGCAACTCGTAAAACTTCAGAATTACGTGATAACCAAAATCTAAAATTATGTTATCCCTACTAATATTATAAATACGAAAGTAACTCTGTCTGTCTGTCTGTTACGCTTTCACGCCTAAACCACTCAACTGATTTTAATGAAATTTGGTACAGACATAGAGTTGACCTTGAGGAAGAACATAGGATAGTTTTTATCCCATACTTTTGAAAGGTTCTCTTGGAAATGCGATATAACCGAACTCCACGCGGGTGAAGCTGCGGGCGGAAAGCTAGTTTTCTTATAAAATTAAAATAAACTCACTGTCCCTAGGTTAAAAGCTAATTTACTGTCCCAGGCATAGATAATTAGGTGAATACTTAACTAATAGAGGTTAAATTTAACCATTTCAGTTAAACCATAAAAATAACTGTAAAAAGTCGGTCAACCAATTTATGTCAAACATACTAAGGTTTTTGTTTTAACAACTACAATTACTTTATGAATATTTAACTATTTTTCCGAGTTATAATCTACTTTCTTGTTAAAGTATCATCAGAATAAGTTCAGTAGTTTTTGATAGTTATTGTTGTGTCAATTATGATAGAGCTTTGATGATTGTATAGATTACGAGTCGTGATGGCCTAGTCGTTAAAGGCCCGCCTCTCATGCACGAGGGCGCGGGTTCGATCCTGGCAAGTACCAATGTGATTTTTCCGAGTCATATGTACTTTATAAGAGTATTTACACATCACTGATTAATGAACGAAAACATCGTGAGGAAACATGGACTTATCAACCTATATATATACCTATTCGTAAAAGTTAAATTTTTTAGTTAAACTAACTGAAAGTACTGACGTGACTTTCTATAATTGAATAATGAAAATACGCATAAACTGTTCGTGAGTAGTTTGTTACGGCGAACTGATGGTAAGGATTCTGTTTTCAATAATAATATAGTGGATGTTAGGTTTTTGAAAGTATCATATTAACTACAGCTAGATATAGTATGAAAAAAACTCTGCTTTGATAGTTTTTCAATGAACTCACTAAGGATAAACGACATACATATATATACTAGTTTTTGCCCGCGATTTCGTCCGCGTTAATTTCGTAATTAATATATGTATAGCTGACCGGGCGAACTCTATTCCGTCTTAAATAACCATGTATTGGTATTTATTAAATTTTTCCTGTTTCAATCGAACACAATGATTGACGTATTAGTTAGTTGTCAAGTCTAATGTCAAAAAAACGTTTGTTTGGGAAATAGAAAAGGGCTATTTTTAGGGTTTTCCCGGAAGTTTCCAATTTTTTCAGCTTTCAAACCTTCCCTGAACCTCCACAAACATTTCAAGACTATGATAAGATAAATCCGTTCAGCCGTTCTCGAGTTTTAGTGAGACCAAGGAACAGATTTCTGATTGAGAACTGATTTCGTTTGCGTTAGTTTCAGAATAAGTAATGTATAGACCGGGCGAACTCTGTTCCTTAAACACAGTAGATAAGACTTAGTATTTGATCAACTTATTTTATTTTCAATCGTATGTAAAGTATCCTATGTCCTTTCTATGTTCTAATCTATCTCTCCACCAATCTTCATCCAAACCCGTACAGCCGTTAGTTATAAATAGTGTAACTAACACGACTTTCTTTTATATACAGGGTGACTGGTGAATTACTATCGATATTTGAGGACGTGATATTTGACGATCATATATGATAAAATAAAAATTAATATAACATAAATATTAATAAACTTCTAAGTAAAGTTAACCAAAAGTTATGTTATTAATCATAATCGTGTGAACACCCTACAGATTAGGTATACACACACACACACTCGCGCGCGGCGGCGTAGTGTTGTATCAGCACGCCGCCGCACGCGTCCACACTTGGAACACTTGGAACGTGTCAACACTTTATTTATTTATACGGAAATTTTGTCAAAAATTAAGTGCCTATTTTTTTACATAATTCGAATGAGAATCATGTACCGAGTATTCTCCTTAAATATTGATAGTAATTCACCAGTCACCCTGTATAGATTGTCTTAAATTTAGTTTATGTTATCAAAACGATGTGAAAATATTACTACATGTTTCGTCACTACATACTCCACGTCAACAGTATTTCATTCGTAACTTCTCATAGTATTAACGTATTAATGAGAAACGGGAAACTATTAGTATGTAGTGTATACAAACATGTGGTAAGTAACTAGAAAAATATTTTTTTCATATGAATATAATAGAAATTTTGTAATAAATTAGATTGATTTAATTATTAGATACTTTTCAATACAAGTAATTTTTTTTGTCGATTTCATATTATGAGAATTTTCTTCTTCTACCTGGCAATTTCCCAGCTCTAGCCAGGGTCTGCCTTACATGTTGTGAATAGTTTTGGCTAATTGTTTTTACGATCCGCCTGCCTGACATCAACCCTCTTTGGGAATGCATTAATCAGTGATGTCTAAATACTCTTAGAAAGTACATATGACTCGGAAAAATCACATTAGTACTTGCCAGTAAGTATACTATGAGAATTTTCATCTCGTCTTAATGATCATTGTTGTAAAGTAACCGAAACTTTATAGTATGTAGTTAAAATAATAACGCGTAGGCAGACCCTGGCTAAAGCTGGGAAATTGCCAGGAAGAAGAAGAAGTTAAAATAATAAACGCGTAGTATACGAAAATATTAGTTTCATTTAAATTAATACTATTAGATCTAATAATATATTTAATTATTTAAACAATTCATATATTAAAATTTATTATAAATACGTAACCTGAAATCGAATCCGCTATTCATTACAGTCATCATAACCACTGAGCTATACGCTCAAATGAAACAATCAAAATTGAGATCGACATTTTATCAAATTCAAAACTGTTTTGTATACCAAGAGGAAGTAACTTTTATTTGACGATGGGAATTGAACCCGGATACACTACAGAGGGTCATTTGACGTACTTCCTGTGGATTATACGGAACTGTTCCGTATGGGATTTCTTATTTAATAATATATATATACTAGTTACTATAACTTCGTACGCGTTAATTTCATCATCCCTACTAATATTATAAATGCGAAAGTAACTCCGTCTGTCTGTTTGTTACGCTTTCACGCCTAAACCACTGAACTGATTTTAATGAAATTTGGTACAGACATAGAGTTGACCTTGAGAAAGAACATAGGATAATTTTTATCCCAAACCTTAAAAAGGTTCTGTTGGAAACGCGATATAACCGAACTCCACGCGGGCGAAGCTGCGGGTGGAGAGCTAGGAAACTCTATTAATATATGAATATATAATACTATATGTTCAAACACCGTATAATTCAGTATTGAACCTAGCAGATATAATTGAATAAATGGTATGTTTCCTCAATTTTCTAAGCCATTTCAAATCACGGACACATATACAGGGTGACTGGTGAATTTTTATCGATACTTGAGGACGTGATATGTGACGATCATATATGACAAAATAAAAATTAATATAACATAAATATTAATAAACTTCTAAGTAAAGTTAACCAAAAGTTACGTAATTAATTACGCATCGTGTGAACACCCTACAGATTAGGTATACACACACACACACACGCGTGCGGCAGCGTGGTGTTGTATCAGCACGCCGCCGCACGCGTCCACACTTGGAACACTTGGAACGTGTCCACACTTTATTTATTTATACGGAAATTTGGTCAAAAATTAAGTACCTATTTTTTTTACATAATTCCAATGAGAATCATGTACCGAGTATTCTCCTTAAATATGGATAGTAATTCACCAGTCACCCTGTATATGTGAATGCCTAAATCCATTTTGACGTAACTTTCAATAAAATTGAAAAGATTTGGATATTTTGTTAATATATATAGAAAAGTCGCGTGCAGAACTAGTATGTAAAAGAAATATAATGAAAAGTTTTAGAGCTAGTAAGAGTTTTTGACTGGTTATATCGCGTTTCCAAGAGAACTTTTCAAAAGTCTGGGATAAAAACTATCCTATGTTATTTCTCAAGGTCAACTCTATGTCTGTACCAAATTTCATTAAAATCAGTTCAGCGGTTTAGGCGTGAAAGCGTAACAGACAGACAGACAGAATTACTTTCGCATTTATAATATTAGTAGGGATTTTATCATTTGGAAGAAATCAATTGAATTGTTTGTAAAATAGACTTAAAAGAATGATCCTTCGTAAGTAATGATTGAAAAATATATTAATTTTATAGATTATTGATTATTATATTGATTATTGCCCCTGTATCTGAGGAGGCTGATAAACAGCTACCTCTCCCAGAGGAGGGTGGCAGTCGAGAGCCGGAGGGGGTCCATAGAGTGGTGGACAGTCGAAAACGGCGTGCCACAGGGGTCGGTCCTGGGACCGGTCCTGTGGAACGTCGGATACGACTGGGTCCTGCGGAGTCGTCTCCTCCCCGGGATGGGTGTCATCTGCTACGCCGATGACACCCTCGTCTTATCCCGGGGACGAAACTACAGGGAGGCGGCGCGGCTGGCCGAGGTCGGAACAGACCTCGTGATCAGCCGCATAGAGAGGTTGGGGCTTCGGGTGAGAATAGACAAAACCGAAGCCCTCCTCTTCCGCGGGACTGGGCGGAAAGGACCCCCGCCGGGTGCCACCCTCCTCATAGGAGGGGGGAGGGTCAGGGTGAGTCCCACCATGAAATATCTGGGGCTCACTCTTGACGGAGGGTGGACCTTCGTGCCTCATTTCAAGGAACTGGGGCCGAAGGTCGTGAGGACGGCAGGTGCGCTGGGAAAATTCCTCCCGAACCTCGGAGGACCCAGCGCAGCTTGCAGGCGGCTATACTCTGGGGTCTGTCGAAGTATAGCCCTGTACGGTGCTCCCGTTTGGGCTGATCGCCCAATGAGCCGCGGGACCAAAGCCATACTGCGCTCTGCGCAAAGGGCTCCTGCGGTGAGGGTGATTAGGGGGTACCGTACGGTCTCCTGGGCCGCAGCGACTGCCCTTGCCGGCGATCCGCCTTGGGATCTCGTGGCGTCGGTTCGAGCCGAGTTGTTCTCCTATGTCTCGGGTAGGAGGGCACTCGGCGAGAACCCTTCGTCGGAGGAGATCCGAGCGGTTCGTCGGCAGGGGGAGGAGCGCCTTATGCGGGAGTGGGGGGAGGACCTGGCGGAGCAGCCGTACGGTAGACGTACAACGGCAGCGCTTCGCCCGGTCCTAGAGCGTTGGATGAGGCGGAAACGCAAACCCCTCACTTTCCGTCTGACGCAGGTCTTAACCGGGCACGGGTGCTTTGGTTACTACCTGTGTCGGACGGCCAGGAGAGAGCCGGGAGAAGGCTGCCATGAGTGCGGCGCTGCGGTGGACTCGGCCCAGCACACCCTCGAGGTGTGCCCGAGATGGGCTGCGCAGCGCCAAGACCTTGTGGCGGCTCTCGGCGGAGTGGACCTGTCGCTTTCGAGTGTCGTGGAGAAGATGCTCGAGAGTGATGGGTCCTGGTTGGCGGTGTCCTCCTTCTGTGAGACGGTCATGTCCACGAAGGAGGCATCTCAGCGGGAAAGGGAGAGGGCGGCTGATGCTCCCTCCCCCCGCAGGCGACGTACGGGGGTGCGTCGGAGGCAATTCCTACGCCTCCAATAGCACCCCTGTGTTCCGGGCTGGGGTCGGCGTGGTAACCCGGCCCTTTCGAAAGCCCGGCGTCGTCGGGGTGGTCCTAATTGCCGGGATCGCCCCCATGCTCTGTGGGAGTAAGTCCGGTCTTTGCCAGGACCGGCCAGTCGCTGGTGTGCCCTGTCGCTGACAGATCCGGGGTACACCGACATAGCGGCCGATGGCTTTCGCAGTGGTTTTAGTGAGTAGGGGCCTGCCCAGGCCGAGCCTCACACATCCCTTCCGGCCCCACCAAGGCCGGTTGGACGGCTCGTAAAAAGAGTTTCCACTACGTCAACAAAAAAAAAAAAAAAAGATTATTGAATATAATTATTGATTTTATTGAAGATTTAACCCAGATCGGCTTTATCAGCATTTATTATTATTCATATTACACCAACTTAAGATCTGTTTTAGAATTAAAAGATTTTTGGTTGATATTTTTAAAACCCATTATGATAACATTTGTCGACATGCCATATATATTTTTATTGATTTAGTTAGTTCTATACTATTATTGTATTGAATTTTTCATCAAATATCGACTTAAAACACCATTTTTTATTAATTTCTTAATTAAATTCTATAAAAAACAATATCTTTTATATCCTTACAATGGTCGCATATTGTAACATATGATATCTCCCATCCCTCTCCCCCCCGTGGCATCCCCTATCTTCCTTGTCACCACGCCTGGCGCGTGCCGCGCATGCGCGTCGTCATGGCAACCGCAACATGGCTGCCGTTGCCATGACAACGCGATGTAGGTCAGCCGAGCCTAACCTAGTTTCTGTTTGAAGGGTGGCGATCTGTTAGTAGATTGAGAAGTTTTTTGAATTATGCCCGTAATTTATTACAGTGTACATTTAAAATGGCTGCCGAGATAATATTTATTGTATGTAACGGGGATATAATAGTTACGTCTTGATGGCAAGATTGTATTGTGCGTATTTAAGTCAGTTTTCTTTAATAAAAAAATATTGATGCTTCAAAATTGTTTTCATGTTTTCTGATGGCCATAGAACTGTTGTTTAAGAAAATCTTTGGATATAAACTATAACAATCTTAACTGAATTGAGTATTTAAATGTTTAAATATATAATAATACTCTCTTCATCCGTGTATGGTAAATGACGTGATTTTCAATAAAATTAAATTAATAAGTATTACTACTAACTATTGCTAAAAATAACTAGTCTTCTTTAATAATAATTAAATAAACATCTTTATTTCATTCTACAATCTTCGTGTCTCCACACAGTACTCAACATTATTTGTCCAACAAATAAAAATATTGACATTGACAAAATGTTATATGATTCCAGTGAACTGAAGCTATAGCATAAATAAAGTATTACTAGAATTTTTATCAGAAACTCTGAATTATCATCATCATCCTATCAGAGCCCACTGCTGAGCCTCTTCTCACATGGAGAAGGTTTGAGCATTAATCACCACGCTCGCTCAAGACGGGTTGGTGATTTCAAACTTATAATTTGTTAAGTCCATGTTTCCTCACAATGTTTTCCTTCATTAATCAGTGATGTCTAAATACTCTTATAAAGTACATATGACTCGGAAACATCACTTGTACTTGACAGGATCGAACCCGCGCCCTCGTGTATGAGAGGCGGGCATTTTAACCACTAGGACACCGCTGTGTATGTGTGTGTGTGTGTATATGTTTGTCTATCACTCACCGTAGTACGTCATCCTTGTAACACAGGGCTCGTTCATCATCTTGTATTATTTCATTTCACTCTTCAATATACGTAAATTGGTATTTCACGTAAAAATACGTTCCGTCTGATGTATAAAACATATGTTTTATAAGTATTCACGTTGATTCTATAGTTTTAAACACGTAGTAAGGTTATTGTAACTATCTGACTGTAGGTAGTGTAGTTACGATGGACACAAGATAGGGTAGTTATCATTGTAACAAAAAAACATGATATACTAATAAAAATAGTTTAAAAATTCGAATTTAAATGCCATTTTAATAGTATTTTTTATATTAATTATCAAAAATAAGTAAGCATTAATATCATTGAATTTATATTTTTTAACGTGAGTTTGTATGTTTGTTATGACACGTGAAAAACTAAGTTTTTAACAGAAATGACGTAAATTAAATTTTGATTTCCCCGAGAAAAAAATTCCTTCGAATTTAAAAATCTTCAAAAATCTCCTTAATTGTATATACCAATTGTTTTTTAAATTTTATTTAAAAGCCAATACTTATTATTTATTATTACAACAATATTAGTCACAGTGGGCTTGACCTTACTTGGAGTCAATAAATATCACAAATAGGCTTTTAATTGACAAAAAAAAACCTCTATTTTATAATAATGTATAGCCCTATACATAAAATTTAATTAAATAATGTTAATTATATAAATTGAGCTCTATTCAATACGTCATAAGGATGAGAATCATTTACGTTTCGTATATATACATACATATGGGTAATATATGATTTTTGTACAGAGTTTAAGGCCGCTCTGAGTTTGCGTCTCTGACACCTGTCAATTGACATGAATGACAGGTGACGTACAGTTAGTGACATTAAATATAAAAGAAAGTCGTGTTAGTTACACTATTTACAACTCTAACGGCTGTACGGGTTTGGATGAAGATTGGTGGAGAGATAGATTAGAACATAGAAAGGACATAGAATACTTTACATGCGATTGAAAAATAAAATAAGTTGATCAAATACAAAATCTTATCTACTGTCTTTAAGGAACAGAGTTCGCCCGGTCTATACATTACTAATTATGAAACTAACGCAGACAAAGTTGCGGATAAAAACTAGTATATATACTTAATAATTTAAGTTTAAGTAATTTTCAGTATACATGCAAATTAGTCAAAATTAACCTTTAATTCTCTGAAACCACATAAATTCGAGTCTCAAATTCGACTGAACTCTGTCAAAAACATTCCTAAATTTGACATTACAATATGTCAAATTAAAATGATTCTCCGATTTCTTAGCTATATAACCGTAATATTTATATCAAAGCCGATTGTCAATCGGGTTTTTACACATCGGCGCAACCGATTGTTAGGTGTCCATTGAAATGACCTCGAAATGGTCTAAATATGTAGTTACAGGTCGTGAGAAATCAATAATAATATTATATATGTTTAACCGACTTAAAAATAAAAGTATATTGCATTTAAATAAAATATTGTGTTTGATTATAATCTTAAACTTTCATCCCTATTAATATTATAAATGCGAAAGTAACTCTGTCTGTTTGTCTGTCACGCTTTCACGCCTAAATCACTGAAATGATTTTAATGAAATTTGGTACAGACATAGAGTTGACCTTGAGAAAGAATATAGGATAGTTTTTATCCCAGACTTTTGAAAGGTTCTCTTGGAAACGCGATATAACCAAACTCCACGCGGGCGAAGCTGCGGGCGGAGAGCTAGTTTATAAGAAGGAAAAACTGCATTCTCGTCTTAATGATCACGGTTGCTGAAAAGTAACCGAAACGTCAGGAGTATGTAGTTTGTAATCAAAAATAAACCACGTAGTATATCCAAAAAATATTAGTTTCATATACATTAGAAATCAGAATTATTTGACTAAGTATGTTTGTTCGTCTTTAACTTAAAAACTACTGTACCGATTTTGATGAAACTTTACAGTAATGTAGCTCAGATATCAGAATAAGACATAGACTATGACGTATCCTGAAATACAGCGTTGTTACTGCAGAATCAAGATATATATTACTATATTAAAAATACATAATTTCTATCCAAGTCTGACCCCGAAGTATTTTAAATAAGTATTAATTATTAGACATCGTGACATGAAATAATTAGTTTAAATTTTAATATAACAAATTTAAAGCTACTTGTAAATAGTAATAAACACGAGCGCAGCCGCGCGTCGCACTTGTTAATATTTCTTATCACGTAATTACTAGCCCTTGACACGAATTAACAAATCATTGTTTGAAAGTTAGAATGTTCTTAGTACGAGTGGTATACTACATACTACGCGTTTGGCGTTTTTTAAATATACGATTGATTACCGTTGACGCTACGTATGTAGTACGTACTTATGGTAAGCTATATATACTAGCTGACCCGGCAAACGTTGTTTTGCCATATAAAATATGGGTTGTTGATAAAAAAGTGAAAATTTTGGATTATATGTATTTTTTAATGCTACATTATAAAGATTAAAGAAAAAAAATAAGATTGAACAACCCTTATGACTTAGGGGTATGAAAAATAGATGTTCGTCGATTCTCAGATCTACTCAATCAGCTTACAAAATGTCATCAAAATCGGTGCAGTCGTTTAGGAGCTCTCGAGACACGAGAATTTTATATATAAGACATCAGAATTAAACTATAATTTCCAAGAAAAAATGTATTCTATCTATAATAATTCTAATTATTAGATATTTATGTTCAATTTTATTAATAGTTTTAATACAGGAAGGCATTAATTCGTGTGACAGACAGAACTATTTATAAAGTCAATTAAGATAACCACAAGTTTGCATACACTACATACTTCGCGTTTCTCGTCTCACCTTAGTAATAGTTTTAAATTGGTATGTAATGACGATTTAAAGTAAACCAGTTTTTTAGGTAAAATTATAGAAAAAAAACATTTGTTTTATCATCCATAGCAATCATTGTATATTTTTTGATATAAGAAAATAGTTTTCATTTTCACGATTAAATTACGAGGTTTTAGTATATATTGCATATATATTTATGTTTGAAAGCGTCTATACATAAATATAATTATTATTCTTAACTTATTTTCCAATAAATATTTGCGCCATAAAAATGTTACGTCAAAATATTTTTTTTAATACGTCTCTATTAAAAAAGCAAACGCTCTACATATACAGCCAATGTATAAAAAAATAATTAAATAAAAACTAAACAAACAAAGTCACGGTCCAAGCTATACAGATTCGTAACAATGAGCCGGTGAGGCAATACCGCCTTGACATAATCACCAAGGCCTCATTGACATTGCAGAAATTGTGAAAAACATCAGATTTGAATTTAGAATGATTCGCTTCAAACAGCCGATGTGTGAAAAGGTTGAGCATGGAGGTCGTATATATTTTATTTAATAGCTTTAGGATGCATCAATTGTGTACGGAGTGTTTGTTTTTTAAATTATGTAAGAGTATTTTAAGATCGCAGGTGCATTATATAATGTATAATTAGGTCCCCGATGCCCTGAATGCGGTAGTGTCCAACGTAAGTACACCTGTGTAACCTATATGTTATTTAGTATAGAGGGGTCATTTATATTTGGATATACAGAAAATCTAATAAATTTATTTTGATTATTATTTTTTTCGTATTATTTGGTAAAATATAATAAGTTTGAATAAATCGTACGCGATGTTTACCGATTTACGTATATCCTTTTTGGTCATGAGTTTAAAAAAAAAATCACAGTTCACTGCACTTCCTAACTGGCACTATTTTTATAGACCGCAGCCCGGCGATAGCTTGTTTTGTCCGCGCATGCGCCGTGGACGCGCGTTAAACACTGACACTTCTGCTGTATGCGGACAACCCGACAAAATTAAATATCCACATCCTTATATCGAGAGCGGCGACTGAAACGACCTTCCTATTTGTTTGCATTATACCTAACATGTAGCTGACTATAATACGACCGAATTGGAACACCCATTTTAATTTACCACAACAAACTGATCGCGGACTTTTTAATTCGGTTGTATTATAACTCACATGTAGCTGATTATGATGCTGATAAATTAAAACGTCACATTTGTTATGACATTCCATATTGATGTAGAACATTTTAATTTGTCCGTCACACATTTCACGTGTAACCCAGTTAATTTAAACGGCGGGCGTCCGTACTTCTAACAGGTGGAGACTCGTATATACAAAATGGCTGATTTGTTTTTATAATTGTCGCGCGTTATCTATTTATAAATAGGTATAGAGAATGTCAGATGTATTTTTTTTGTTTTGTTGTTGTTTTCAGTGCGTTACGTCATTCCAAGATTGAATATACATGAAATGTAATATTTCAGACTTTATTTAGTATTGCGTTAGATAGTGACTTAAACCTACACCTGGGTTAAGTCCCAGTCACTGTTGAAGCTCCTCTCACTACAACGATGGACCCGACACACGCACCGTGAATATATTGAATGATAAGAGGTTTCGTCTCTATATACATAATATATATATATATATATTTCTGCCGAGCGATACAAGTACGTATTATCAACTAATATTATGCAAGTAGGCTATGTGTGACCAAGGTCGCGTATACAAAACTTGCACGTAACAAAACATGAATATAACTACAAACAGAACTCGCGCCATTAATAAACCGATAGTGATTAAACTTTTACGTAATATGTAACTTTTTAGGTCTGAGAATCGATCATCATCTATTTTTCATACTCCTAAGTCATAGTTGTTCACCCTTAATTATTATTTTTTTATATGGCAAAACAATGTTTGCCGGGTCAGCTTGTATATATAAATAAACAAATCCTCTCATCATTCCATATATTCACAGTGCGTGTGTCGGGTCCATCGTTGTAGTGAGAGGAGCTTCAACAGTGACTGGGACTTGTGACCCAGGTGTAGGTTTAAGGGACCCCTATCTAACGTTAAACGCTCACCTCCACCGTACAAGCTCCTCTCTCTACTATAATATACCTTTCAAATGTTCCGAAGTATCCGCCCTCATGATGTCTGTAAGGTAATGCTCCAAAGACCTCATGTTGTCTAAACCTCCTCGGTCCTGGAAAAAAAACATATGTATGTATGTATGTTACAAATAAAACCTAAACTAATACTATGTATATCTATCGATAGATATACATAGATAGATATATTACATGTAAAATATGTAAGAAATATATTCTTCTTCTTCCTGGCAATTTCCCTTTAGCCAGGGTCTGCCTTATATGTTGTGAATAGTTTTGGCTAGTCGTTTGTACGACCGCCCGCCTGCCTGACATCAACCCTCTTTGGGGATGCATTAATCAGTGATGTCTAAATACTCCTATAAAGTACATATGACTCGGAAAAATAACCCGGTACTTGCCAGGATCGAACCCGCGCCCTCGTGCATGAGAGGCGGGCCTTTTAACCACTAGGACACACCTGACTTTTTAGTTTACACATCTATATATAGTTTTATATACTGTTAATGAAAATTCAGTAAAAAAATATTGATTAAAGTATGTATAGAAGAGCGTAGTTCAAATTTCTAGCTTCTCCCAAACTCAGACTATCGTGGGTACAAAATTTTATTAAAATCGAATTAGTCTCAATTGACAAATATATATAGTTAGTATGTTTGTCTAACTGGCAGACCCTGGCTAATACTGGGAAATGGCCAGGAAGAAGAAGAAGTATGTTGGTTTAATCTCAGTAACTACTGGTTACATTTACGTAATACTTTCAGTGACACTGTTTAATGAAGACTACTGGTAAACTTAATTTCTAATTATATTGTAATCGTTCAAATTTGTATGTATGTATGTTGCTCTTTCACTCGAAAACTATTGAACAGATTTTGATGAAACTTTCACAGTAATGTAGCTTAGATATCAGAATAGGATATAGGCTATAACTTATCCTGAAATAAAATTCAGTAAAGATTCAGTTTCCATTTCGCCTTTATAACAACGTAAAAAAATCCCAAAGAAAATTATCTACAATATTATTATACGAAATATTCCAATTTTTAACAAACTAGTATACTAAAATAAATGTCAAAAAACATCAAAACATTATATTAAAATCCTTTATAATATTTAAATCTATAAAAATCACGTGGTTTCAAGAACTTGACAACAGCGATGACGTAGCAATGACGTCATTATACGAATGACGTCATCGATCAATAATCCGATGGCCGTGCTGTGAAAATGAACGATATAGAATGATTATAATATAAAGGAAAAAAATAGTACTTTTTTATATTTGAAAGTCTTTTCATAATTTTTGCATTCTACCCTACAGCTACGTATCGATTACTTTATGGCAGGCGGGATCATGAACTTACGAAAACTCAAGAAAATATAGAAAAATGTAATATTTATATGTATTTAATTACAAAAATAGTATTAAAACTAGAAAAAAATGTAGTGTTGATAGGAAATATTTAAACTTCGTCATCTTATATCCGCTCTACAAATTTCAAGATTAGGAGAATCATATAAAAAAATATATAACATTCTTTGGTATTTTAATAAATGTGTATACATATCTTCTCATTCTGCCTGGCAATTTCCCAGCTTTAGCCAGGGTCTGCCTTACACGTTGTAAATAGTTTTGGCTAATTGTTTTTATGACCGGCCGCCTGTCTGACATCAACCTTCTTTGGGAATGCATTAATCAGTGATGTCTAAATACTCTCAGAAAGTACATATTACTCGGAAAAATCACATTGGTACTTGTCAGGATTGAACCTGAACCCTCGTGCATGAGAGGCGGGCCTTTTAACCACTAGGACACCACTGACTTTACATACATATGTATATATATTTATTAATTATATGGTATGTAGGGAGTAAGGCTGGAACGAAAAATCCTTAAAATAGGCTAACCTTTGACCTTAAAGTCAATAAGTAAAGTCAATAGTAATGAAAGGATTTGTTAAACTAAACTGTTATTCATAAAAGGTACAAAAGCAGAAAGAAATAGTAATAATCTAATTTTTATTAAAATCTTTAAAATGTGGAATTATTTTGAAACAAGACTGAGTGATATATTTAATTTAAAAAGCTAAAATTAATATCCTTATTATTTAATATATCATCCAGTGAAAATTACGACAAAATCGGTCCAGCCATTTCACAGGTACATTAAGACAGACAACTTTTTTTAAATATATTACATTTATATATCGTATTTTCCTTCATTCATATCGTCCTATAATAATTAAATATTAATACAAACGTATAAAAAATATCTTTAATTAAACAATTCCTTATAACCCACAAATAAATGATACCAATTAATGCAAGTACCAATGTGATTTTTCCGAGTCATACGTACTTTCTAAGAGTATTTAGACATCACTGATTAATGCATTCCCAAAGAGGGTTGATGTCAGGCAGGCGGCCGGTCGTAAAAACAATTAGACAAAACTATTCACAACATGTAAGGCAGACCCTGGGAAATTTCCAGGTAGAAAAAGAAGAAGAAATGATACAAATTAAGTAAAAAATAACTTATAAAACAAAGTTATTCCACATTAAAAAGTCCCTAAAACAGCCGAATTCGAGCCAAAACTATCAAATCTAAGTTGAGCCCTAACAATTAACTACTATAATGTAACCCAAGCTCAACTTAGCCCGGCCACCTACTGGCCTACTTTGACTTACGCAGTGTGACGTCACAAGCAGCATTGCGCTATACCAATGCTAAAGAAAAAACAATCTTAATACCAACATAATAGGGTAGAAAATTAATTGTACAGAACTAAAAGACGATTTTACTAGCAAAATATATGAATGCTGGCTGCTCTGCCAGCTATAGAGACGAAATTCGATGTTTTTATAACAAACTAGGACAAACTGCAGTGCGATTTTCAAGCAAATGGCATTTAATTAGTTTATTCATTATATTAGACAGTGATTTGACTCAAATGTATGTCAATAGCATAGTATTGATTTGATAGAAAAGTTTAGGGTAGATGGTGTTTTGATAGTAATGATAAATATCGATATATGTATATAATTAATACGAAAAATGTGTTAATTATTTCTTTATATACAACATACAGAATATAAAATGAATATTAAATATAATATACGTATATTTTTCTTTTATTTTATAAAATAAATTATGTATTTTCTCCGATCTATATGAAACAGAAAAACATTTAACCAATTACAATTAATTAAAATTTCCAACAGTTTAATTACAATTAAATTAAAATAATACATACAGTACATAAAAAAATAATTTCACTTTGATTCGAACCCACGACCTATGAATAATTTCATTGCACTTACTTCACCAACTGCGCCATCGTGTCCTTACTCAAATTGATCATGCTTAAAATCTTAATCCCCACTAATATTATGAACTGATTTTAATGAAATTTGGTACAGACATAGAGTTGACCTTGAGAAAGAACATAGGATAGTTTTTATCCCAGACTTTTGAAAGGTTCTCTTGGAAACGCGATATAACCGAAGTCCACGCGGGCGAAGCTGCGGGCGGAGAGCTAGTTTTTATATAAATTTAATATTAACAGTACTTAAAAATCCAGTTAGAGCTATGTATATTCTCCAAGAATATCTATTTTCTTTAAAAGTTATATCAAAATTGATTTAGTAAGGTGTTAAGCAAAACTTTTATTTCAGATGCATTGCTTCTTAAGCATCTGTTAAGCAAGCCTACAGGTTAGCTGAGTGTATCTGACACATATTTGTACAGCTGTAAATATTATTTTGTTTGTATTTAATTTATTATAATTAGTTATGTATTAATATTTGATAAATACGGTATTTTTGTGCTGATGATAACAATGAGGAAGGTATAAAAATTAAATTCTTTATATATATAAAGATATATGTATATTTATAAAACTCTTAATTATATAGAATACAAAAAATTAGGGAATATTTTGAAACTTCTGTAATAATCTACTGCGATGTTTATCTTTTTAACATATACATATAAAAACACTTAAATACTATATTTTAAGAGTAACTTACATTAACATATCGTCAAAATGATACACATTTTAAGATAAGGTATTCTTTAACTTAAAAGAAGAAGTATTGATTCTACATTTTTAATGAAGATTTAATGCTTAAAATACAAATTAATTTTCTTACCAAAAAACATGTCTTGAAAGAAATTTCACATAATATTTAATATTTCAAACCTGTTGTTCTTACCACGAGTAAATGTTACTACATACGCAGAGTTAAAAGTTTTCTTATTACATGTCACTGATTACTGACAGTTTCAACGTGGATGTTTCCATCGTCACTACATAGCGTTAATAGTTCTTCATCCATAACTCATATTATTTTGAGATGGTAGATCCTAGCTGTGGTCAAGTTACTACAGCTCGAACATGTTCTGTCTCGACCGTAAGTACCACCCTCTCACAGAAGATCGGCGTGAAGTAGTCTTTAATGGCTGCTTTTTGTATGATGAGTGAGAAAGACGGTAGCCCTTTCCCTTTCCCTTTTCCCATACTTTCCTTCTCCTTCCCTTTTCCCTCCCTTTTCCACTTTTCCTTCCCCTTTTCCCTAAAAAAGACTGTCGACACATCCACAATATCTTTTAAGTTACGGATGTCCATGAGTGATTGTACTACCTCCATCAGGTAGGCCGTATGCTCAGTTGCCGCCATTAGAATAAAAAATATTATAATATTATTGTAGATTATTAAGAAATAAGAAACTTTTGATAAGCATGACAATGTAAGCCCATTAACGTCGAAAGAAAAACGCTTTAAAAAACTTAGTTATATTATAAATGAGAAGAATATGACAATGAGAAACCTCTCATCATTCCATGTATTCACGGTGCGTGTGTCGGGTCCATCGTTGTAGTGAGAGGAGCTTCAACAGTGACTGTGACTTGCGACCCAGGTGTAGGTTTAAGACGTATATATGTATGTTTGTTGGTCTTTAACGTGAAAACTACTGAACGAATTTTGATGAAACTTTACAGTAATGTAGCTTAGATATCAGAATGAGACATAGACTGTGACGTATTCTGAAATACAGCGTTGTTACTGCAGAATCAAGACATAAATTGCGATGACTGTTGGTGAACATAATATATTATAATAAACATAAATTATTAATTTCTGTCTGAACGCAATTTTTAAGCCAAAACAGATGAAATAAAAAAAATATTTCTAGAAAATTTTACAAAATTACTTAAAATATACTATTAAGAAAGAAATAATAAAATCCAGTTTTCCAAAAGGAACTTTTGTATTATTTTATACATATCCAGCACGATGTGATAAAATATGTGAAAATAAAAACCTCGCTCTTTAAAGTCGGTTAAAATTTAAATATTCAATAAAATAATACAAATTTACAACTCAGATAGATAAATCTTTACTTGCAATACGAGATATATATATGTATATAAAATATATAGTATTATCGTACTATTTATTAACTAAAATAATGAATTTATATTGTGATAAAAATACATAATTTTGACCAAATACCTACGGGTACCTAATAATATTACATATAAAATATTCTTTCTCCAAAATCCCGTCTACTGACAGTAACATTTTCATCAAAATCGATCCAGGATTCAACAATAAATAAGTATTAATTTTCATTTTATACTTATTTAAAATAGATATTCTTAATACTTTAATATTATACTAGTGTTTGTCCGCTACTTCGTCTGCGTTAGTTTCATAATTAGTAATGTATAGACCGAGCGAACTCTGTTCCTTAAAGACAGTAGATAAGATTTGTATTTGATCAACTTATATTTTTTCAATCGTATGTAAAGTATCCTTTAGTACGAGTTGATATCTTTTCTTAAATACAGGTAGTATTGAGTTCATTCCCAAAGAGGGTTGATGTCAGGCAGGCGGCCGGTCGTAAAAACAATTAGCCAAAACTATTCACAACATGTAAGGCAGACCCTGGATAAAGCTGGAAATTGCCAGGTAGAAGAAGAAGACAGATAGTATACTGGAAGAAATCCCTTCTAGGGATAAGTATACCTTTTAAACTTATTTTTCCTGTGTTATATTCTTTTGTCCTTTATGTTTGTAATATGTTTAAAAAATTGTTAAATAAATAAATAAAATAGTATTGAGTTTGTAATTCATTGAAACTGTATTAAGTTGCATGAATGAAATATTAATGACGTATGTACTAACGAAATATGTACCTAAGCATATATTATTATCAGTACAATAATGCTCGGAGATTTTTGTAAAGTAAATACGTAGTTTTTAACGTTTTTGTAAATTATTCTCTTCTTCATTATATATTAATACATTTTTAATAAGTTTATAGTTAAAGGAGCTTGTACGGTGGAGGTGATCGTTTAACGTTAGATAGGGGTCCCTTAAACCTACACCTGGGTCACAAGTCCCAGTCTCTGTTGAAGCTCCTCTCACTACAACGATGGACCCGACACACGCACCGTGAATACATGGAATGATGAGAGGTTTCGTTTCTTATATGAAGTATTAACTGTGTTAATAAGACCTTCAAGATTTTACGCTCAAAATACAGAATCTTTTATCTCATCGAAACTGATAAGATAATACAAGATTGTTATACTGACAAAATATCTTGTGGAATGAAAATATATAGCTAAGTTATGTATCTATATATATAAAAGAAAGTCGTGTTAGTTACACTATTTATAACTCTAACGGCTGTACGGGTTTGGATGAAGATTGGCGGAGAGATAGATTAGAACATAGAAAGGACATAGGATATTTAATTCTATTCGATTGAAAAAGAAAACTGAAAAAATTCCAATATCTTGTTATTTACAGTTTCTAGGGCCGAATAAAGTTCGCCCGGTCAGCTATACATATATTACTAATACCGAAATTAACGCGGACGAAGTCGCGGGGAAAAACTAGTATATTATAAAGAAAGTCATAATAGTTATGCTATTTATAACTCAAGAACGGCGGTTTCGATTTGGATGAAAATAAATAGGAGGCTAGCTTAGAACTAGGAGATCTACGTAGGATACTTTTCATTTTGGTCGATAGAAAAAAAATAACTTAATAAATTCCAATACTTTCTTATTTAATATCTATAATACTTAGTAGAGATCCCCCGTCATCTATACATATATCTACTTTTGAAATTTTACAAGAGAAGCTTCTTATAAGGAAACAATAAAAAATTGAGGAAAATACAAAATTTATGAAAAAAAAAAATTGCATTTTACTTAATTATACACTCTTTGATATACCTACTTTTTAAAGCATTTTTACTGTCTTTTGTTGACATAGATAGCTCACTTAAAATATTTACAAAAATCCAAATTTTTGAGTATTGTACTATTTTTTATTTTAACTTTAATTTTATTATTATACTTAACGATAAGTTGTTTTAAACCACTATCTATTATCTTGGGTTTAAATTTAACTATTCTCTTCATAAAACTCAGTCTGGATAATTTCTTTGAAATTACAAGATGTCAAATCTACTATTAATAAAACTTCTTCTTCTTCTACCTGGCAATTTCCCAGCTATAGCCAGGGTCTGTCTTACATGTTGTGAATAGTTTTATCTATTTGTTTTTTACGACCGGCCGCCTGCCTGACATCAACCCTCTTATGGGAATCAACATTAATCAGTGAGGTCTAAATACTCTTAGAAAGTACATAATATGATTCGGAAAAATCATATTGGTACTTGCCAGGGCCAGGATTGAACCCGCGCCCTCATGCATGAGAGGCGGACCTTTTAACCACTAGGACACTACTAGTTAATAAAACTATTGACATAAAAGTACCAGTATTTTATAAAACAGTAAAAAATCTTTAAAATATTAATTAAATAAAATTTATTTCTTCACAAATCTTTTAGTATGTTATTCATGAAAACTTTCCTTTTATATATTGTAAATAAATTTTATTAAATAATCCTTTTTAAAATGTTATTTATTTTAAATAAAAATTACAATTTAAAAAAATGGTTTAAATAACATTAAAATATGTACACCATAAATTAACTCTTTGAATCTAATTCTAAATCTTTTGAAACAAAATATCTTTCTTAAACGATATCCTTAAAGAAATTGTCAATTTGGATCTGAAACAAGTTAGTCGAGTTAGAAATAAACGGTCGATAATTTAAACGCTTCACTGTATACGAGCAGTTAAAAAAACGTCCTGAAAAGTATTTATAATCATTATAATAAACAAGATTAAGTCGTGGTGTCCTAGTGGTTAAAAGGCCCGCCTCTCATGCATGAGGGCGCGGGTTCGATCCTGGCAAGTACCAATGTGATTTTTCCGAGTCATATGTACTTTATAAGAGTATTTAGACATCACTGATTAATGCATTCCCAAAGAGGGTTGATGTCAAACAGGCGGCCGGTCGTAAAAACAATTAGCCAAAACTATTCACAACATGTAAGGCAGACCCTGGCTAAAGCTGGGAAATTGACAGGTAGGTATAATACACAAGATTCTAAAGGTTCGAATAACTATACAGGGTGACTGGTGAATTACTATCGATACTTGAGGACGTGATATTTGACGATCATATATGACAAAACAAAAATGAATATAACATAAATATTAATAAACTTCTAAGTAAAGTTAATAAAAAGTTATGTAATTAATTACGCATCGTGTGAACACCCTACAGATTAGGTATACACACACACACACACTCGCGCGCGGCGGCGTGGTGTTGTATCAGCACGCCGCCGCACGAATCCACACTTGGAACACTTGGAACGTGTCAACACTTTATTTATTTATACGGAAATTTTGTCAAAAATTAAGTGCCTATTTTTTTTACATAATTCCAATGACAATCATGTACCGAGTATGCTCCTTAAATATTGATAGTAATTCACCAGTCACCCTGTATAGGTATATAGTAGTAAATTACCTTTTTTAACATATTATTTTTAAGTCTTATGCAAACTGAATTTACTGTAACGAAATATTTGTAACATATCAATTCACACGAGAAGACATGTTTGAAAACAAAAAATTCTTTTCCACTAACAATTATATACATATATTATATTATTTATTTTAAAAATCTTCTTTAAATACTTCTGAAATATATAAAAATAACCAATCCATAGCTCCTAAATCAGAATTCCTTACTGAGACATTCCTAAACCATAATAAATAAGTGAAAAATAAGTTTTTTATTTGAAATAAAACACAAATAAACACAAAACATCATACATTTGCTGAAAACAACGTTATTTTTTCCTCTTATCAATAGTTTTCAAGGTTGCGCATGAAAGGCATGCGTCTCGCTCACACAACGAACTGTTCAATAGCCGCCACGTATATATTGATTATACTACATAAAACATATATATATATGTTAAGAAATTGGTAATAAATATACTAGTTTTTACCCGGGACTTCGTCTGCGTTAGTTTCATAATTAGTAATGTATAGACCGGGCGAACTCTGTTCCTTAAAGACAGTAGATAACATTTTGTATTTGATTAACTTATTATTTTTCAATCGCATGTAAAGTATCCTCTGTCCTTTCTATGTTCTAATCTATCTCTCCACCAAACTTCATCCAAACCCGTACAGTCGTTAGAGTTATATATAGTGTAACTAACACGACTTTCTTTTATACGAGTATATAAAGATAAGTTGTTTTTTAACTTAACTATATACTAGTGAATACACCCGATTTTCTTCACAAATCAGTAACAACATATAATCTACTAATAAATTCTGAAAATCTATCACATTCACCAATTTAATATTTATGTATACCTATTATGTTCATTTATTTAAATAAAACAAATGTACATAATAATCATTTGTTTTATATCATAACATTACATTTAAAACTAAATGAATTTTTACTATTAATTTGAATGAAAAAATTGTTAAGTTACAACTTAAATACATATATATTTCGCAAACTGTTTAGATTTTCCTAAAATTAATCTGAGAAGAACTGAAAAACATGAAAAACGACAAAGAAGTAATTATTATAGTAAACAAAACAATTATTTATATAAACAAATTAATTCGTCTTTTGACAAATAATTAGAAGCTATCTTTCATCCATATAAATCGTTTACTTTGGAAATCAAAATTAATATATTTATGAAAAATTGAATTTAAAATCAAAAGAAAAACATTGAAAAGCAGAAATAATCAGATTTACGAGAATTATTATATAAGAGATTATTAATTATCTATATATATAAAAGAAAGTAGAAGAACGGCTGTACAGGTTTGGATGAAGATTGGTAGAGAGATAGATTAGAACATAGAAAGGACACAGGATATATATTATAATACTATTCAATCGAAGAAGAAAAAATGCTTAATATTTTCCAATATCTTTTTATTTACGGCCTCTATGGCGGAATAGAGTTCTCCCGGTCAGCTATACATATATTACTAATGACGAAACTAACGCGGACGAAGTCGCGGACAAAAACTAGTATATATAACAAATAAATCTTTCAAATCGAATAATTGTAGTGATAAGAGACCATTAGGTTAATGAACCCTTATCAATATCTGGGTGTGGGAATGTTTATGAAAATAATTAATAGTCATCATAATTATTATTAGTCAGTGGTGGCCCAGTGGCTAAAGGTCCGCCTCTCATGCATGAGAAACCCGTTCGAATCCTGGCAAGTACCAATGTGATGTTCCCGAGTCATATGTACTTTATAAGAGTATTTAGACATCACTGACTGATGAAGGAAAACATCGTGAGGAAACATGGACTTAACAAATTATAAGTTTGAAATCACCAACCCGTCTTAAGCAAGCGTGGTAATGAATGTTCTAATCTTCTCCATGTGAGAAGAGGCTCAGCAGTGGACTCTGATAGGATGATGAATAAGAATAATCAATTAATTTGCAATAAATCCGTCAAACTTACTTCATTTCTTAACATATGTCTAGTTTCGTTCAAACAAAACCTCTTAATTAACTTATAAAAGAGACATATATATTATTTTTCATATATTACGTATATAATTAATTGAAAATACATAATAATCTGATAAAAACTATTTATCAATATAAATATAAACAAGTGTTGAACATTAAACATTCACAACAAGCTACGCGGCGTCGCACTGCGCATCTACGGAATTGGGTCAGGCTATGCGGACTGAGGGACCGACCCACATATATATATAACATATATATAAACAAATATATATATATTATTAATATTTCGTTTATATCCTTATATATATCTAGTTTATTTTTATTTTCTTATTGTACTTCGCCACACTTCATTTTCTAGTTACCTCAATCGAAATGGTTTCTGACAGAATCTTTCTCTCTATATATATATATGTATATATATTTGTTTATATGCTTATATATATCTATGTTTCGCTTTTTTCATTGTACCTGTACCAAATTTCTTTTCTAGTTTCCTATGTATATCAAAAGGGTTTCCTGTAGAGATCTCTCTTAAAACGTAAGTTAGGTATACTTTGTAAATTATATGTCTTTTATAATAATATAATTACTTTATATATATATATATATATATATATATATATATATATATATATATATATATATATATATATATTTGTTGATAATCTAATAACAAATCACTTCAGTAAGCTTAAAAGAAGAATAAAATGAAAATTACTTTTGTAAACTACTCAATTTGTTTAATTCTATATCTATATTAAAAATTATTGAAATATTTTAGTATCGGAAAAAATCATTTAAATAAATATAATGAAAATCATTTAAACACTAGGCCACCACTGACTACATTGATCTGGGACATTTTAATTTCGTATTTTTTATATAATACTTAGGCATATATTATCCACGTACATATGTATACTTTTCCCAACTTATGTAATTTAACCAACTATTTAAAATATTGTGTCCTTTTTAAAAAAAAGACAGTTAATTTTTTAATCCCTATATAATATTAAAAAAACTACCAAAAAATAAACTTGATAAATCTCGTCTTAATGATCACGGTTGCTGTAAAACGAAAAATTCGGGAATATTTAGTTTATTAAAAATAAATTTATAACACCAAATATTATTATAGTGTTACGAAAAAATTTTCGGAGACATCTCTTTAGATCAGGGTAAGTGGAGCAAGATAGTAGTGATAAGATAGATAAGCAGACGAACAGAATACTAGAGAAACATTTTAACTATAGATATAGATACTATAGATATAGATACTGTAGATATAAAGCAAGGAAAAGATAAAGATATATATGTACTAAATATTAAGAGTAAATTACAACGGGTCCTATGTCTTCTTCTACCTGGCAATTTTCCAGCTTTAGCCAGGGTCTGCCAAATACCTATGGGTCCTGTGTGAGGGCCAATGTAGCAATGAAGCCATTTTCATTTTTTTGCTTTAAAAACTTCGAAATACTGTATTCTACAATATACAATTAAAAATGTGAATTTGTTGGTGGAAAGACTTAGTTTTTATGCAGTAAAAAGCATAAGTAACAGACTTATTAACATATAAAGGCTTAAATACATTATTTAAGAAATTAGTAGGTTTACAAAAATATTTATCAATCTTAAATGTCGTACATGTATGTCATAGTTGCTATACAAAGTTTTAGTTGTATGTACAAGATACATTGAAATCAAACTTAAAATGCCTCTGAACAATTGTCATTTTGTACATTGGCCCTTACACTTCTTCTTCTACCTGGCAATTTCCCAGCTTTAGCCAGGGTCTGCCTAAAGAAACTGCTTACTATCAATTTGTTATCTATACAAATAAATAAAATTGAAGTGTCTGTTTGTAATATTGAAATAACCGTTTTTTACATGCATATACGGTACATACACCAAAATAACTTAATTTACAATTTTTGTCTGTCTGTCTGTTTGTTCCGTCTAGTCTCTGTAACGGCTGGACCGATTGTGACGGGACTTTTACTGGGAGGTAGCTGATATAATAAGGAGTAACTTTGGCTGCTTTTCATCCCGAGTTCGAAATTAAGTGTTATCATGCGCACGTGGCGCTTAAAATGTTTATTTTCTACTTTTTTAAGCAGACGTAGTCGCGGGTAACAGCTAGTGAATTTATAATCCTTGTATGTTTGTATTATAGAAATACTGAAAAATTAGTATTTTCGTAATTGTCTAAGCATATTGTGAATTTAATATATGGTGTCCTAGTGGTTAAAAGGTCCGCCTCTCATGCATGAAGGCACGGGTTCGATCCTGGCAAGTACCAATGTGATTTTTTCGAGTCATATGTACTTTATAAGAGTATTTAGACATCACTGATTAATGCATTCCCAAAGAAGGTTGATGTCAGACAGGCGGCCGGTCGTAAAAACAATTAGCCAAAACTATTCATAACATCTAAGGCAGACCCTGGCTGTAGCTGGGAAATTGCCAGGTAGAAGATTGTGAATATACTAGATGAGTATAAAAACGACGAAGTATTATATATATAGATTAATCAATAATTTATTATACCTTGTTAAATAATACGAAAGATATTTTCTTTTCCTCGTAACTATTTTCTCAATAACAATATAATTAAAAATATAATGGCTCGCATAATTTTATAGCTTTGAGAATAAAAACGAAATAATTTGATAAAATATCATTTTCTTTAATTGCTGCAAAGTAACTGAAACTTTGTACGTAGTTTAAAATAATAAAAAAAAACGCTTAGTATACGCGTTATTACATTTCTGCAACCTACTTAAAGACTTGGGCCTGTCCAGAACTATCAATAATTCATTCTTGGAACGTACTTCGAAGGCAGCCCTAGTAGGTAGCGTTTAACGTTAGATAGGGTCCCTTAAACCTACACCTGGGTCACAAGTCACAGTCACAGTTGAAGCTCCTCTCACTACAACGATGGACCCGACACACGCATGAATACATGGAATGATGAGAGGTTTCGTCTCATTACATTAAAAATATCCCAATTATAATGATTATTATTGTTTAATATTACATAATTTTATTGTTATCATCGATTATTTCGTAAAACAAAAGAATTTCTCAAATCCTCAACCATTTCCTTTAACAAAGGAATGTTTGTGTTTTTAACTCAGTTGTTTTGTAAAGAATCGTATGTGAAGTAAGAATGTTCACATAATGGAAATATGTATTAATATGTATATTCTACCTGGCAATTTCCCAGCTTTAGCCAGGGTCTGCCTTATATGTGAATAGTTTTGGCTAATTTATTTTACGGCTCCGCCTGCCTGACATCAACCCTCTTTGGAAATTAAATATTAATATTATTTGATAATTATTTATAAACTTAAAAAACGTGCAAAATGTAGGAGTTTGAGTAGGAAGGCAGGACAGAAGAACGATAATAAGCTATTATTTTGAATGTAATTACGACATTTTGAACGAATTTTTTCAATTAAAATCTAATGACATTTGACGTAAAAGTAATTTAATAGTACGAAATGTTTTAAAGTAATTTTACTTAAAATATATTTGTTAAGTATATGCTATATTATTTGTAAATTTTAAATCATATATGTATAAAAAGAGATTTTTTAAATCTTTCTTGTACGACGTAATCTCAAACTTTTATATTTATAGAAATAATAAAAGTTTATTTAATAATCTACAAAGTAAATATTATTACTAAAAAAACTACTAAATTCTCAGTGTTCATTGAAAGGTAGAGAAAAGAAAATTCAAAATATGTTTTTTGTAGAAAAATTTCCTGAATATTGTAAAATTACGTCAAAATCGCTTCAGATATTTCATTTTGCTTAGGAAAAAAAGAATTAAAGTAATTCTTTTCTTATAGTAATGATAAATAGATAGCATAATTAACGATTTTGAAATTCAATTGATATATATATTATAAAAAATCAATATATTTTAATTATTTTTAATTCATTTTTCATATTATAAATTAATTATTTATCTAGGAACAATTATATATAATGATACACAATTTTCTCCATCCTTGACCATCGCTAGCTTGCTATCGATCCAATTTATATTTCAATCGTTTAAACATTAAAAAAAATATCCACTAACTAACAAAATAACTATTATTTTTAACTATTTTTTAAAAATAATTGTTAATTTCGATTTTAATTTCATTTTACACCTAATTAAATATCAAAATTAAATGAAATTTTGCAATAAAATTTATAACAAAATGGTATTTTATTTATATTTAAAATTACGTCAGTTTAGTGATAAAATTACATGTTTTTTTACGTAGAAACACATTTTTACGGATCATTATGTTTCAGGTATGAATTTCATGGTAGTATAATTTTTCTCCGAGCCCGTAAATGTATGTAGGTCATAATTTCTTAAGTAGGTTGCATGAAAATATATCGATTTTCATTTCAAGTTATAGCCACATATGTTACACGTTTATAACTCGGTTAATATTTAACATTCATAATACATTTACATGTTAATATTAGCTACTTATTTTAACCATTGAGTAATATTACACAGATTTTTATCGTTTTTTATAATAGTTAATTTCACTTCACTATAGTTATATTTCGTTTTTAAATCGTTTGACGTGTTAGCACGTTACGTACCTGGTAAGGCTCATCGGGTTTGCCAGGGTACGAAGCACTGCGACGATAATCGGGAGGCCTTGGAGGGGCGGGGGCTCGCCTCCAGGGGGCGAAGGCCGAGGGCTGCGGCGGCTGCGGCGCTGGCCACCTATATTGCGGCGCCCTACGGAACGGGGCTCTATAATGACGCTCGTCGTCAACGCTGGGAGCGCCCGGGTACTGTAACTCCCCCATACCATACGACCGGCCGGCTCGACAGCCAGGCAGCGACTGAATGGTAGATAACAGATACGGTCGATGTAGCCTGCGCGCGCAGCCTTCACACAACGCGGAATGCGGCAAAATTATTATAAAGATTATTAGATAATACATTATTATGTTAAGCGGGAGTAGACGTGGATATAGTTGGGATGGGTGGGCATTATTGTTTGTTGGAATTTTACATCTCTACGTCGTAGCTTCGTAGATTGGTCGACAGCGCCATCTAGCGGTGAATATAGTTGTTAATTTAGAGAACAAATAACAAAAAAATTGTCTGTTTTTCATATATTATGTTAAACAAAAGAAAAATCATTTTGAATAATAAATTATCATAGTCAAAATTTTTGAAATTGGTCGACAGCTAAGAAAATAATTAAAATAATGAAATAAACTGTGTAAAAAGAATAATTTAAAAAATGGTGCACATATTAAATATTTTTTTATACTAACGTGTTTTATTCAATGCCATATCTATCAATTTATTTTACAAACTGAACAGTTTTTATACATATATGTATTTAAATTCACTTATTTGGTGCCAATTCATATTTAAATGAAAAAAAAGTTCTGAATTCTTGTACATTTAATCCAGAAATAAACGAATTAAAGATTATTTTTTTATTAAAATAGTATTCATAATAGTAACTTATGAAATTCCATTATATATGTATACTATCTTTCCGCCCACAGCTTCGCACACGTTGATTTCGGTTATATCGCGTTTCCAAGAGAACCTTTCAAAAGTCTGGGATAAAAACTATCCTATGTTCTTTCTCAAGGTCAACTCTATCTCTGTACCAAATTTCATTAAAATCAGTTCAGTGGTTTAGTCGTGAAAGCGTAACAGACAGACAGACAGAGTTACTTTCGCATTTATAATATTAGTAGGGATTCAATTTTGATAAAACTTCTGGATACTTCTGGCTCACCTGGGACGTGGATAATTTTCAGCTGCAAATTAGCTTTGAATTCCAAGCTATAATTCTCTGTTCGTTTCATTAAACACGCACTTACTACATGTTTCGTCACTACATACTCCACGTCAACAGTATTTCATTCGTAACTTCTCATAGTATTAACGTGGGTTAATGAGAAACGGGACACTATTAGTATGTAGTGTGAAATAAAATGTATATTCGAACTGATATTAAGAATTTAATTAAATAAAAAAATATATATTATAAAACTTATTAACAAAAACATTTAAAATGCATTCCAAAGAGGGTTGATGTCAGGCAGGCGGCCGGTCGTAAAAACAATTAGACAAAACTATTCACAACATGTAAGACAGACCCTGGCTAAAGCTGGGAAACTGGCAGGTAGAAGAAGATATAGAAAATACTAAAATTATATATTATGTGTTTCCAATTTACTTTATAATCTCACATAAATTTGACCAATGTATTGTAGAAAGTTGTATACATATATGAAGAAAATAACTTTATTTTAGGTAAAATAAAAATTATATACGAAAAAATATAATTCATTCAAATTTTGTAGTAATTTTTCGAAGTGAAACTACTAATGCGACTTTTAAGATGGTTGCGTTAAACGTTCAACGCTACTGGAGGGTTAGAAAGAGAGGGAGCGAGAGTGAATGAGTGGGACGATTATACTGTAAGCAATGTTTATAAAGTTTGTATTAAAACAATATGAATTCACTAAAATATATTTCTATATCTTCCTATTTTCATATCCACATTACTAAGTTTCACTTTTTCCTCGCGGAGAGACTCAACTAATTTTATTATTTAAGCTTAGATTATAATTATACTTTGTTTTATTGTTAAACTCAAGCCTTACAATCTTACCGTCACACAATAGAGACGAAACCTCTCATCATTCCATGTATTCACGGTGCGTGTGTCGGGTCCATCGTTGTAGTGAGAGGAGCTTCAACAGAGACTGTGACTTGTGACCCAGGTGTAGGTTTAAGGGACCCTATCTAACGTTAAACGATCACCTCCACCGTACAAGCTCCTCTCTCTACAATTTCGTTCATAACTAAAAAACTCCCAACTATCTGTTTTTAGTTTATCTATGAAACAAATGGTAAGGAAATATTAATTAATAAAAAAAGCAGTAGTTATATATACGTATATATTATTTTAATACAATTTCATTATTAAAACGATATTTTAATAAATAATTAATGATCATTATACCTGGATTGTGTTGTTTGGAAAGAAAAACTTTAGGTATAATATAATAAAAATAAGGTATATATACCTATATGTAATTCTGAATACTTTTTAGTTTTAGATTTTCTACGAAAAATGCAGTAAAATTTTCCGCAGAGCGGTAACTGCATGATTGTGTAATATCAATACTACTACAAGTTACAAATATACATATATATATATATATACAAGTAAATATTGTATATATTATATATTTGAGTTAATTTCTATAACTAGATTTTGGTACATTTCGTAATAGTTATTGTAAATTTCTCACTATAATATGTAATTTTGTGACATAATTTTGTTTTAACTAATCCGATTTCAGGTGATATATATAAATATTTGAAAATAAATGTCCTGTACTATATAAAAAATATTCTGTTTATTCAATAATGTTGATTTTACAAAATAATTGTAAGATTTTCTTTATATATGTATGAATACAGTATAGATTAATTATTTTAAAAAAACGATTTCTAGCCATTGTTTCGTTTTGTATAATCTTTTTCGAGGGATACATATATGTAAATATTCCTCTATAAGTTTTATTGAACTTGGAATGTTAAAAAATTCTTTATACTATGTATATGATTAACCATTTACTTAGAAGTCAAAAACATTAAATAATACAAAAAAAAGTATGTATATCTGGTCTGTTGAAAATGTGTTTGGAATTCAAAACAAGTTTTTCAACTCAGCTTAATAATGAAAGTCGAATAATCTATATATGTTTTATAAGTTACAAGAGAATTTGAAATTACTATAAATGTTAAAAAAAGCATAATAGGTATAACAATTTTATAAGTCTTGAAGTAGGAGTTGGAAATTGTAGGAGTATAAAAAAATTCGCACAGATGGTGCTGCAAACTGCCATCTAGCGGCGACTGAGACAACAAGATGACAAAATTATTTCATAGATGGCGCTAAACTAAAATAATTATATGTACAACAAAATTCCTTATATTACAGTCCAAATGACAAAAAACGCTTGACTAAAACTTTAAAATAATCTTATTTTTATTAATGTGATATATTTTTTTATTCGTTTTGATATAAAACTTATCATAGAGTAGCAATAAACAGAAGGAACATTACACTCGATAATTTATTATTTTCAGAGGCAAATTACTGTAGATAACTGAATTTTTAATACAAAATTACTTTTTAATTTCAAACTAATAAAATTTTTGATAAAAATAGATATATTTTAGTAGTTTTCTAACAAGTTACATAAATTAAGTGTCTATATTTGGTTACTCTGTGACACTATCGTAACGTCGCTTTATCTATTTGAACCCGTACAATAAACAGAGTAGTGATGTCCCACATTTTTATCGATAAATTTATTTAATTTATCACCAAATATAATTATTCATCAGAAATTCAAATTACAATATCATAATCATCATTAGCTACTTATTACATTTTTAAAGCTATTAGAATTTTTGAATAAATTTAATTATTATCGTCATTAAAAAACTACTGTATTTTCTGTTTTCTTTTCAAAATAATATTTCCATTAACGCTGACATGAACTAAATAAATATTAATATTTCAATTCTATATGAAATCATAAGTTTCAATATACATATATTTCTTATAATCACTAACATGTATCCGTTTTCTTCTCAAATCAATTTATTATAACGAAAAATACGATCAAAGTTGCGGGTACAACCTAGTATATGTAATATTAAAAAACTCATATTTCTAACACTAGTACGTCTCTATTTTGTCATCTGTCAGTCGTGTTTGAACTAGCGCGAGTGTAGGTCGTCAAACATGCAATTCAATTCAACAGGTAACGTTAAAAAGTGTAATTAATTAATGAATTTTAACATATTTGTAGTAAAAATTGTAATAAATTAATATTACTGTTATTGAATTGAAGTTATAGTGTATTTTTATATAAAACTTTTGTGATTTGATAGTTTAAATACGTGATATATTGATTTTATTAAATTATTTATTATATATACATAAAAATAGTCATTATTCTTGGTGTTATATATTTCCTTACATTTTAAAACGTACGTACAGTGCCATCTAGTTACATATTTTTGAACTATTCTAGTTTTGCCAATCTATAGTCTAGACAGAGTTATTATTTGCTATTACGATTTTGAATAAACTTAAAACATATTTTAGTTTATATTTTCAGTTTTCTTAATGTACTATGTTTTATTATAGCTCTATTACAATAAATAGATAAAAGTTTTATTGCATTATTTAAAACAAAATTATATGGAAAATTGAGTTTAATAGTTAAAATAATTAATTAATATATATGTATATATATTTTAATAATAGTGGCACTTTTAAATAATTTTATAGATAATATTTAAGAATAATTAAAAATTATCTACAAATTATTCACGTATTTTATTTCTAGGCTAATAATATGTATATCGATTCAAGTCTACTTTCATAAAAAAAAAAGTTTTTAATGTGAAAATATATTTAAATTGAAAAATCATCAAAATAAGGAACTTTGTTGACAGAAAACAAGTATTTAATTTTGTCACACGTTTTTTTTTATTAAAACTACGTATATTAGTTATTTTTTAACCAACATAATATTTATATTTGAAGGTCATTGACCTTGTTTAAATTTTTATTGAATCCTTATCAATGATATATTATATATTATAAAGTTTATATTACCTTTATGTCATTTAACATATAAAGATTAGGTACAGTCCAATAGATTAGTAATAAAAAACAAAAAAAGGACGAAAAAATTTCACTAATTTCCATTAAAATATATATAAAATGTTAAATATTATTTATATTGTTTAGACGATAGATAACTGGTATTACATCATATCATAATCATATCATATGATATGATACGACAAAGGTCTTTATATCATCAGAACACCAGCACGTTCGCTACAATCCTCTAAAAGACCAGTGGGTTTTGGTCTCACCTCATCGCTGCAAAAGACCTTGGAGCGGGCAGACGGAACCAGAATTAGAAGAACCCTCGGATGAAAACAATCCATTGAAAGCTGGTGCAATCAGGGCCAATGGACAGGTCTGATATATTTGGTTATTCTACTTACGTTAATACTTTTCCAAAAATATTTATTTTGTGTCTATTGGACCAGAATTCGAAGATATTTTCATAGGCAAGAGCTCATACAAGATAGTTAGCGATATTATGTTTAAAATTAGAATTTTGGGGATTAAAGGTACGATTTGCGATAAGATTTGATGGAAAAAGAAGATTTAGTAAAAGAAGAATAGTAAACGTAATATTTCTATTTGAGAAGGTTTTAAATGAAGATACTATAGATAAAGGTCTTTCAAGATCAGTCAATTAAAAATATAATTAAAATTTTGGCAGGTTTTTTGTATATGATTAGAATGGTTTAAAGTATTGATTAATAAAATAGCATTCCCAAAAAGAATCCTACTAATATTATAATTGCGAAAGTTTATAAGTGTGTGTGTATGTTTGTTACTTCTTCACGCTCAAACGGCTGAAGCGATTTTGATAAAATTTTGTATACAGGAAGCTGTCGTCCAGGAATAGCACATAGGTTACTTTGCATCCCGGAAATCCGCGAGTAACACCGCGGGGCGCAGCTAGTTATTCATAAAATCCAAATCTTTCATACGTTTTGATATTTCCAGAAGAATCCACACTACACGTCCACGTATGTGTTCCCCAATGACTTCCCAGCCCTTCTGGAGCGTGTCCCAGAGCCGCCGCCGTCTGAACACCCTCTGTTCCAGATGTCCCAGGCGAAGGGAACTTGCAGGTCAGTTTTTAAAACTCCAGAAGAATCAATGAATATAATTCTTTTTTTGCTTAATTTTTGGTTCTTTTTGCTTACTTTATTCACCTTTTTGCTTACTTTATGGACCTTTTTGCTTAATTTATGGACCTTTTTGCTTATTTTATGGGCCCTTTTTGTTTTCAAAGTTATATATTAAATATTGCAAATTTTTTTTTCGATACCCTTTACTGTAACTACGACGACAATATTCAGGTATCTTTATACGAAACAAAACTAATATTTACCAAACAAAAATATGTTCATCTCGTCTTAATGATCATGGTTTCAAAGTAATCAGGAGTATGCAGTTAAAATAATAAAATAGAAATAGTGATTAAAAATATTACTTTCATTTAAATTAAAACTCGTGAAAGTCTTATCTCATTAATTTAAGCCAATGTGAAAGAAAAACTATTCCTAATAATCAAGCATACGTATTAATAGGGCCAAAAATATGTTCATAGTTCAATAGAAAGTGATCAGATTGTTTCATCAATTTAATGATGAAATTGATGATTTTTTTTATGAATTGATGAGTTCTTTCCAGGGTGATGTGTTTTCATCCGGACTCCAAAATGACCATATCGCTGATGAAGGTTGAAGAAATATTGTCTGTCATCGAAGAGTGAGTTATATATACAGGGTGACTGGTGAATTACTATCAATATTTAAGGAGAATACTCGGTACATGATTCTCATTCGAATTATGTAAAAAATAGGCACTTAATTTTTGACAAAATTTCCGTATAAATAAATAAAGTGTTGACACGTTCCAAGTGTTCCAAGTGTGGACGCGTGCGGCGGCGTGCTGATACAACACTACGCCGCCGCAAGCGTATGTGTGTGTGAGTGTATACCTAATCTGTAGGGTGTGCACACGATGCGTAATTAATTACATAACTTTTGGTTAACTTTACTTAGAAGTTTATTAATATTTATGTTAAATTAATTTTTATTTTGTCATATATGATCGTCAAATATCACGTCCTCAAGTATCGATAGTAATTCACCAGTCACCCTGTATATTATTATAATGAATGAATTCGAATTCTTTCATTCGTTCACATATTTGAATGAATGTATTATATTGCAAAAAAGTTTTTTTTAATTTTAAAATATTTTGGTGCCTAAGAATCTGTCTTGAAAAATTTTTGTACTATTTTGGCAAACTCTTTATATTTTTCGTAATATTTCTGGTATTTTTAAATATAGTATTAAATTTATATGTAAATATATTTAGATATCTTCCAAAATTTTGTTTAGCCCCAAGTAAAACCATATAAAATTAGCAATTAAAAGATTGTACACGCAATTTATGTCCATAAAAACAATAAATTGATTTGTTCAGATGGGTACGACAAGCCCAGGAGTTGGGAAGACGTTATACTTGGGTCCAGATTTTTGAGAATAAAGGCTCTGTCATGGGCTGCTCGAACCCTCATCCACACTGTCAGATATGGGCGTCAAGTTATTTACCCGACGAGGGTAAAATTAAGGACAGGTAAATTATGTTATAGCACATATAGGTAGGTAGGTATGGTAAATATAGGATAGGACATACGCATACAGAAAAATACGGAGGTATTGTAGGTGGTAGAACCTAGCTGTGGTCAAGTTACTACAGCTCGAACATGGTCTGTCTCGACCGTAAGTACCACCCTCTCACAGAAGATCGGCGTGAAGTAGACTTTAATGGATGCGTTTTGTATGATGTGTGAGAGAGACGGTTGCCTTTTCCCAATCTTTCCTCTCTCTCACACAAGATCAAGGTCGACAATACATCTACAATATCTATTATGTGTCAGATGTCCATGGGCGATAGTGACTACTGCCCATCAAGTAGACCGTCTACTCGTTTGCCGACTTTGATATAAAAAAATAAAATAAAAATCATCTCCATATAAATTCCGTATCATATAATAAAGGTTTTAAGTCTTAATTCTGTTAACTTATATTTCAGATGTCAGAAAGAGTACTACATTAAAAATTCTAAACCAATGTTGATGGAATATTTGGAGCAAGAGTTGATAAGGAAGGTACGTGAATTAAAGGTAGATTGGGTTTTAGAAGTAGGGTAGAATCATAAAAATAAGTAACATGTACATATATATGAGACGAATCCTCTCATCATTCAATGTATTCACGGTGCGTGTGTCGGGTCCATCGTTGTAGTGAGAGGAGCTTCAACAGTGACTGTGACTTGTGTCCCAGGTGTAGGTTTAAGGGTGGACGGTCTAAACTCCTCTTTCTACCTAACAAAATTTGAAACTAATTGACACATTTTCCAATATAACTAGGAACGTATAGTTCTTGAGAACCAGTCTTGGGTGACCCTTGTCCCGTATTGGGCTGTATGGCCGTACGAGACCTTATTGTTACCGAAGCAGCACGTCCAAAGGATCACCGATTTGGACGAAGTTCAGAAGAAGGACCTGGCTATCATGATGAAGGAATTGAACACCAAATACGACAACTTATTCCAATGCAACTTCCCATATAGTATGGGGTGGCATGGTAAGTCTTAATAATCAATACTATAATATTATAAATGCGAAAGTAACTCTGTCTGTCTGTCTGTTACGCTTTCACGCCTAAACCACTGAACTGATTTTAATAAAATTTGGTACACAGATGGAGTTGACTTTGAGAAAGAACATAGGATAGTTTTTATCCTAGACCTTTGAAAGGTTCTCTTGGTAACGCGATATAACCGAAATCCACGCGGGTGAAACTGCGGGCGGAAAGCTAGTATTAATGAAATAATTATTTGAAAGTTTTTTATTATTTTAACTACATACGACGATGTTTTAGTAACTTTGCAGCAACCGTGCAGCAATTTAAGACGAGATGAACAAAAATAATAATAAAATACCGATAGTACGTACATTCGAAAATATTAGATTTATTTAAATAAATACTCGCAAAGTCTGAGATGTAGTCAATATGTTAGAGACTGTTTATGTATGTTTGTTCTTCTTTACTTAAAAACTACTGAACTGATTATGATGAAACTTTACAGTAATGTAGCTTAGATATCAGAATGAGACATAGACTGTGACGTATCCTGAAATAACTTATTGTTATTTAATATTAAGTTATCAAATATTTTAAATACATCACTATTTGGAGATTTGCAGTTATGTCTTCTTCTTCTTCCTGGTAATTTCCCAGCTTTAATCAGGGTCTGCCTAATTTGCAGTTATGTGTTTTCTTGTAAATATTAAACCTTGATTCATATAATAAAATCGACTGAAAGATGTCTGCTAGTAATATATTTACATTTTAAATTGTACAGGAGCACCCACGGGTCCGTCAGCTAAACCCGGGGATTCCCCGCATTGGGTATTCCACGGCATCTATCTCCCGCCACTCCTGAGATCGGCGAGTGTCAAAAAATTCATGGTGGGCTACGAACTGCTCGCACAACCACAGAGAGACCTAACACCCGAACAGGCCGCGGAGAAACTACGAGAATGTAGTCTAGTACACTACAAAAATATGTAGTCTAGACTTACTATATGACCTCGAAGTCTATATATGTATATATATATATATTGTTCTGAATAAAGTTTATACTGTTGAACTGTTTTCATTTCTTAACAATACCATTTCTTGTAACTTCATTTCAATGGCACATATATTTAATATACCCACAATCATGACATACTTTCTTTACTTAAAATCTCCTAATATTATGTATATTAATTTAATTGTAAACAGGAATAATAATTTACAAAACAAATCTAGATCACGAATACGTAAACATTTTTTGAAGTGGTAGAGCCTAGCTGTGGTCAAATTACTACAGCTCGAACATGTTCTGTCTCGACCGTAAGTACCACCCTCTCACAGAAGATCGGCGTGAAGTAGTCTTTAAGAGCTGCGTTGTCCTATTAATGAGAGAGACGGTAGCACTTTGCCTTTTCCCACCCTTTCCCGTTTCCTTCTCTTTCCCACCTTTTCCTTCCCCTCTTCCCAAATCAAAGGTGGCAACCATGAGCGACAGTATTACCTTCATCAGGTAGACCGTCTACTCGATTATCATATTTATCATTTTAAAAAATTATATATAGCATAATACTCTAAATCTTATTTTTTTATTATATTGATGTAATAAAAATTATAATAACTATATAAAAATACTAAGCATAAAATTATAGATTAAAATAATGGCGTCTGTTTGAAAGGCGTCTGTCAAAACGGAATTATCAAAATGGCTGTCAGAATATAAAGATACTTCGCTTGTTAATTTTATTTATGTATCAAAAATGAAGGAATTCGATATAAATATAGAAGGTTACAACGTAAATGGTATATGCGTTGGGTGTTTGAACAACAACAGGAGGATGTGTTATGTTAAAACATTTAATGATTGTTACAAAATGCTAGCGAACATAGACGTAAGTAAAAATTGTTCAAAATATTTAATTAATATAATAATAATTAAATAAATATGTTTAATATGTATTTTTATATATTTCGGGTCATGTTTCAGTCATGGAAATTGATGTAGACAATAATTAGAAAAGAGCATTGTACCTTACATTTGTCGATTATTTTCGTATCAAATTATTAATTTTATAATATATATAACTTAACATAATCACAATGAAAATAATCTGATTTATTTCATATATAATAAATATATGATATCAAATAAAAATCCTTATATCTTAAATACATACAAATCCCCAAAAAAGTTACCAAAATCATGTTTCATATCTATCTTTCCAATAAAAAACTTATCTTAAATACATACAAATCCCTAAAAAGTTACCAAAATCATGTTTTATATCTATTTTTCTCGTTACCTACATATATTATTATTTTCAACAAAATCTGTACAGCAATTTTATATTTTTCATCAGGTACCGATAGGTATATCAATAAAAGTGTGTTACGAATGTGCAGCATTAATGAAGAAAGTGTATACATTTAGAGAACAAATTATTAAATCATTCGACATACTCAGCGCATATTCTAAAAAGGTGAGTTGTTTTATATAAACTAGTTATTGCTCTTGACTTCGTCAGTGTTAGTTTCAGAATTAGAAATGTATATATCGAGCGAACTCTGTTCCTTAAAGACAGTAGATGAGATTTTGGATTTGATCAACTTATATTTTTTCAATCGTATGTAAAGTATCCTATGTCCTTTCTATGTTCTAATCTATCTCTCCAAAAATCTTCATCCAAACCCGTACAGTTGTTAGAGTTGTAAATAGTGTAACTAACACAACTTTCTTGTATATATAAGGATTTAATCCAAAATTAATATATTCAGTTTAATTTCTCCATAGAAAAAATCTATGTATGTTTTTAAAAATTACAAAAAACCTACTTCTAAATTTGCCTATTTTATATTACTAAGTAATCGGAGGCAATTTTTTTTGATAACACAATATATGAGAATCTCAGTATCGGAAAGTAATTTGCAAGTGACTTATGTATAAATTGGTAGGAAGTATCTCAATTAAAAAGCTGTTATTTTTATCTTAGATGAATTTATTAAGTATTTCTTAGTAAATCGTGACATAATTAATTCTTTCATAAAAATGGTAAATAATATTGAATAATAATATGTCATATATAATGTAGGTAGATTAGCCAAAACTATTCACAACATGTAAGGCAGACCCTGGCTAATGCTGGGAAATTGCCAAGAAGAAGAATGACGAATGAGAAGAAATAGATGACTATTATATTAGGTTCCTTCATAATCTTGCTACTTTAAAATACATATTACGATTTTAATATAGTTTTATTGACAATTATATGAAAATTTCCTAATATTTTCCATTATTTCTCTCATTTCCAGCACACGATCCTCAATTCACCAAAAGACTTAACATGTAACTCAATACAAAGACTATCTCATCACTCGGTGAACACGAGTCACTTGGCCGATGATGTGGAAGTAGATATTGTGAAGACTGAAGATATATTCTGTGGATTTGGTAAGTTATATTACATACTAGCTTTCTGCCCGCAGCTTCACCCGCGTTGAGTACGATTATATCGCGTTACCAAGAGAACCTTTCAAAAGTCTGGGATAAAAACTATCCTATGTTCTTTCTTAAGGTTAACTCTATGTCTTTACCAAATTTCATTAAAATCAGTTCAGTGGTTTAGGCGTGAAAGCGTAACAGACAGACAGAGTTACTTTCGCATTTATAATATTAATAGGGATTATGTGTTATTAAATAAAGTTTTGCAATTTTAAGCTTAAAACTTGTCTTATTGTCGTTTTTAGTTAAAATATATATTAATTATCATAAAATTTGACGGAAATAGCGTGAAAGTCAAAATATAAACTTCAAAATATATACTTTATTATAAATAACAGAACAAAAATTTAGTTTCGAACAATAATCACTATATTTAATAAGTTTTACGATGTAAAAACTAACCATGACTAAAAACGAAGGCACTGTACGATTTTAAGACACCATTTATATAGAAAACAGTCATATTTAAATACATTTTCACTTTAAATAACAAACGAGTCTCACAAGTCACCAGTACAAATTTTCCCGCGAAAATGTATAAACATTATGTCAGAATCATATGACGTAAATAATTCTGATTGGAATTTAAGTACATATCCGTTATTGTGAATGAAATCGTTATTAAATAAAACTATTTAATTAATTAAATAAATATATTTATTATTACTTTGATAATACTTTTTTTAAATTATAAGTCTTTGTAACAAAAATATGTAAACAGTATTAATAATTACAGATATAAAATGTATGTAAGATGTTATTGTTTTTTTTTAATATTTTGATATCAGAGCAAATGTATTTATTTATAAAAAATAATTTTTAAATGTACATTATTTCCAAAGAGCGTTGATGTCAGGCAGGCGGCAAAACTATTCACAACATGTAATTCAGACCCTGGCTAAAGCTGGGAAATTGCCAGGAAGAAGAAGTTTTATATGTATATTATTTTTAACAGCTCAATTAGAGGAACAGGAATTGAAATCGGAAATAGGTGATATATTCGTTCAAGAAGATAACTTCGACGGAGTGACGTCAGATGATGACGTCATGCTATCGTCTCTCAAGAAGAAGAAAGTAAAGGAAAAGGTGAGTTTGCTATTGGATAAGAGATGGCGCTAGTTGTATGTTATATTAATGTTTTACATAGTTAAATCTAAGATTTATTAAGTTTTATTCATTTAAATGAAACTAATATGTTTCGGAATATACTACGCGACTTTATTTTTGTCAAAAAATAATATGAGTTTCATTTAAAAGTACATTTTAGTTTGTAAAATTATTATGTATATTAATTTGATTGTTTAACTGAATATTATAGATAATTAGTTCAGATGGTTTAAGTTTTAAAGTAATTTTATATGAACCTAGAACATTATTAAAACTTTAAGATTCAAAAATTTAAATTCTTGGATATAAAGAAAAAGTATAAGATACCTTAATAAAATGAAAAATACAAGTCTACTAATTTAACAATGAATAGATGCTTTAAACCCTAGTGAAGTTATGAAGCATTTTCAATTAAAGAGCACATTATTACATAGAAAATGAGTTAGTGCAAGAAATACACTCATTGTATGTGGCAAGAGAAATAAAATTAGCTAAATAATTAAAGATAAATGTAGACTGAGTAGAATATAAGATTTTTTGTTTTCATATAATTCAATAATAATAAATCTATCTAATGGAAAAGTTGTGTTTTTATAATTATTTTAAGTAAATTATAGGGTATATACCTATACCTTTCACCAAGACATGAAGAAATGATATGTGAAATGAGACTTAAGTGTTTCTGTTGTAATTTATTGAGTGACTATAATGTATACATAATTCTAATATTTCTGAATTTCATATAAATTAGTTAAGTTTTGGTACCCAAGCAAGTATTGATAATATTTTATATTAATAAAAATTGACAATAATTCAGGTCTTTTCATTGAATATGTAATCTATGTAGGTGGCAAATTATCTAAAGATTTCTGACTCTCTTATTCTGAATCTTTTTATGAATAAAAAATATTGCAAATTAAACTTATTTTATATTATTATGTTTCCAGTGGCTATTTCTTTGGTGACACAGTATATAATCTCTTGGAAATTGAGAATCTTCATATTGAAACTTAATTCATACATTTCTTAAAAATCATTTGATATAAAGTATCTCAATTATTAAGCTTTTATATGAGATAAATTTATTAAGCATTTGTTAGCAAATAGTGAAATAATAGAGTTTTTCACAAAAATGGTAAATATTATTGAACAATAATATGTCAAGTATAATGTAGGTAGATTAGCCAAAACTATTCACAATATGTAAGGCAGACCCTGGCTAAAGCTGGGAAATTGCCAGGAAGAAGAAGAATTTAGGTCAATGACTATTATATTAGGTCCCGTTGTAGTCTTGCTACTTTACAATACTGTATATTATAAATTTAATATAGTTCTTTTGATTATTAAATGAAAATTTCTTAATATTTTTCATTATTTCTCATATTTCCAGCACACAATCCTCAATTCACCAAAAGACCTAACATGTAACTCAATACAAAGACTATCTCATCACTTGGTGAACACAAGTCACTTGGCCGATGATGTGGAAGTAGATATTGTGAAGACTGAAGATATATTCGGTGGATTTGGTAAGTTATAATACATACTTTAATATTATTCTATTTTAATTTAGATAATTATCTATATTTATAAATTTCATCGAAATAGATTCATCGGTTGAAATTATTTTGATATAAGTTAATAGCTTATGCGGAGCCATAAATAATAGTCTTGGAATTTATTAAATTTTTTTGCTTTTTTCAATGAATAAATAGAATTAAATATTCAATGTCCGTCTCCTTGTCTAAATCTATCTCTCACCAATTTTCATCCAAACCCGTACAGCCGTTAGAGTTATAAATAGTGTAACTAACACGACTTACTTTTATATATATGTCTAATTAATTAGTAGATATGTTCTCTATGATTGTCAGATTAATAAAATCTTTGTCATTTTTGGAATAAAAAACGAATTTAAATAGTATTAGAAGATAGAATTAAACAAAATTCAATATAAAATTAGTAATAAATATATTAATTTAATATTATTTCTTATAAATTAGACAAAACAGGTATTGCTGACATTTTCGTTCAAGAGGATGCGTTTGATAGAGTGACTTCAGATAATGATAATATGTATTCAAGCAAGAAAACGAAGAAAAAAAAGAAAAAAGATAAAGAAAAGGTTAGTGTGTTTGGATAATATATGGCGCTGGCTACTAAATTTTATTCCCTTATATATATACTAGCTGACCCAGCAAACGTTGTTTTGCCATATAAAAATATAGGAACTGGTGATAAAAAAAGTCTAAATTTTAGGTTGTATGGATTTGTTTAATGTTACATTATAAAAAATTTCGTCCGAAAATAAGTTAAAAAATTATGAGTGAACAACCCTTTTGTCTTAGGGGTATGAAATATAAATGTTGGCCGATTCCCAGAGCTACTCAATTTGCTCACAAAATGTCATCAAAATCGGTCCAGTCGTTTCGGAGGAGTTCTCTGTCTAACACCGCGACACGAGAATTTTATATATAACATATAATTTATAGGCTATATGTTCGTCTATAGTGTTCTAATTAACTAACTTTATTACATTATTATACAAAAAGGCACATAGGAAATGAAATAATTTTTCTATTACTTTTGCTCTTGTACTAAAAAATAAACATTTTTATAGTATTAGAAAGTATATACATATATTTAAGGATTTCTTGAAAGTTAAACCCCAAAATCTATCATACTTAGTGCATTATTAAACTTTTTACGTATTTTTGAGCCTATTTTGTTGCAGAAACAGGAAAAAACGCCACGAAAGCTCAAAAATCTGCCGTCCTTCGTGGAGTTGTATAGTATGAGCGAGACGGAGATGTGGAGTGTGAGGGAGACAGATATAGCGAGTGAAGAGTTCAGCAGATTGAGGTACAAGTGTGAGACTTGTGTGATAGCGTTTAATACCAAGAGATTGATGGAGATGCACCAGAGAGGGAAACACGTGGCGGTGAGTGAGATAGATATAGATAGATACATAGAGATATAGATAGATATAGATATAGATGGTTGTTACTATCGCTCTGATGGTAAGAACGCCAAAATGTTTGTATTGTCAACAAAATTATAGTAGTATATATATCTATATAAAAATGAATTGCTGTTCGTTAGTCTCACTAAAACTCGAGAACGGCTGAACGGATTTATCTTATCTTAGTCTTGAAATATTCGTGGAGGTTCAGGGAAAGTTTAAAAAATGAAAAAAAGTGAATGTATTCCGGGAAAACCCTAAAAACAGACCTTTTCTATTTCCCATACAAATGTTTTTTGACATTAGATCTGACAACTAACTAATATGTTAATCATTCTGTTCGATTGAAACAGGAAATATTTAATCAATACCAATACCTGGTTATTTAACACGGAATAGAGTTCGCCCGGTCAGCTATACATATATTAATGACGAAATTATCGCGAAGTCGCGGGTAAAACTAATATGTATATATATATACATATATATATATATATATATATATATATATATATATATATATATGTGTGTTTATTATTTCAGAAGAGTGAGTCAGCCCAGCAATGCGACGTCTGCACAGCTTACTATCTGACCGCTGAGAACCTCTCCGCTCATAGGAGGCTACATTTGAACGCATACAGGTTACACAAATACAATATATATATCTTCTTCTACCTGGCAATTTCCCAGCTTTAGCCAGGATCTGCCTTACATGTTGTGAATAGTTTCGGCTAATTGTTTTTATGACCGGCCGCCTGACATCAACCCTCTTTGGGAATGCATTAATCAGGGATGTCTAAATACTCTTATAAAGTACATATGACTCGGAACATCACATATGCCAGAATCAAACCCGCACCCTCATGTATGAGAGGCGGGCCTTTTAATCACTAGGACAACACTGACTTACACAATATATACATATATATAGTACAAATAAAGTAAGGCTACTGTTACACATGCTTATTTTAATCACGGAAGCATGCTTTAAGCACTTCTGTTTACTAGCATGTGTGTCGAAGTGTTACTTAAAATAAGCATGCTTATTTGCATGTGTAACTGTAGCCCTGTATCAGAAACGATTCATTCAATAAACATAACTATTATTAAACAATATTATCAAGTATACGATATATACGATCAAATGGATTATGAGTTTAGGATGAATTTAGGTTTTTATTTGATAGCACTACCTATTAAAGAATGGTGTGAGTCATGTTATTTACTAATGTAGCCACTATTAAATAACGAACCAAACCTTAACTAGAACAAACTTATTATTATCTTTAACCGAAAAACATTTAGTAAGTTAAATTCAATTTACAAATACTTATTTAATTTTTTTGTTTCAGATGTATAAAAGATTTTTAATATATATATGTTTATATATTTGTTCTGTTTTCAGATGTACTGAATGCGGTCTTGTATCGTGTGTGAAGCGAGTAATGTCTGCTCACGATTGCGCAAAACGAGCGGAGCGATACAGCTGTGCGGACTGTGACTTGATGTTTAGGTTAGTAACATATACAGGGTGACTGGTGAATTACTATCAATATTTAAGGAGAATACTCGGTACATGATTCTCATTCGAATTATGTAAAAAAAATAGGCACTTAATTTTTGACCAAATTTCCGTATAAATAAATAAAGTGTGGATACGTTCCAAGTGTTCCAAGTGTGGACGCGTGCGGCGGCGTGCTGATACAACACCATGCCGTCGCACGCGTGTGTGTGTGTGTGTATACCTAATCTGTAGGGTGTTCACACGATGCGTAATTAATTACATAACTTTTGGTTTACTTTACTTAGAAGTTTATTAATATTTATGTTATATTAATTTTTATTTTGTCATATATGATCGTCAAATATCACGTCCTCAAGTATCGATAGTAATTCACTAGTCACCCTGTATACATATATATATACGTATATATATATTGAAGTTAAACTTATTACGCAACTTCTAACAAGTTTGCGTTAAATGTTCAACGATGAGTTCAAAGATATACAATGTATAAAGTTGGACAGAGAAAGATAGTTTGTGGAAGTAACTGAAATTTGTACTTGTTCTATATTTTTTTTTTTTATCATTTAGTTTGATTTGATATATATAATTTAGAACAGTATATTTTCAAATTTAATAATTAGCCAAAAACTATTCACTACAATTAAAGCAGACCCTAGCTATAGCTGGGAAATTGCCAAGAAGAAGGAGGTAATTTCCAAATTTATTATGAGAATTGTTTATTATTACGAAGTCTAACTCATAACCACTATTTCTTTATACAACTATTCCCTTTAATATATAGTTCCAGATCCCGCTTGTCGTATCACCGGGCAGCATCTCACGGTGAGAGGCCCCAGTGTGATTGTTGCGGGAAAATATTCGCTAACAAGATGACGCTCAAATATCATCTAAAGTGAGTGTGGCGTGAAATAAAGTAATTTTAAATAATTAATTGGATAAATATTTAATATCTGAAGAAGGATAGAAGTATAGACAATCTTAGTTTTAAGAACCATTCAAAAGTCTGGAATAAAAACTATCCTATGTTCTTTCTCAATGTCAACTCTATGTCTGAACCAAATTTCATTAAAATCAGTTCAGTGGTTTAGGCGTGAAAGCGTGACAGACAGACAGACAGAGTTACTTTCGCATTTATAATATTAGTAGGGATTTAAATAAAGTATCACTTTAATTATTATATGTTTAAAGATATTATTATATAATTAAAGTAATATTTTCTTATACTACTTGTTTTTTATCATTTTAAATACATACTACCCACTTTTGGTTACTTTGCAACATGATCATTAAGACGAGATGAACAATAACAACGCCTATTACATTCGAAACTATTAGTTTCATTTAATTTTAATATAAAATCTTAGATCTCATTATATTATTATTAATAATTTTCAGAGTTTTACCTCAAAATAAGAACGGCGCAGCCAAGGAGCCAGTCACTATACCTTGTAAAGGATGTGATAAAGTCTTTCACTCTAAGAAGAGTTATCGAGCGCACGTGTGAGTATGTCATTAAACTATAACTACTAAATAAAACATTATTTATATTCAGTATTATAAAAGTCATTATATATGTACGTTTGTCATCATCATCATCCTATCAGAGCCCACTGCTGAACTTCTCATATGTAGAAGGTTAGAGCATTAATCACCACGCTCGCTGAACACGGGTTGGTGATTACAAACTTATAAGTCCATGTTTCCTCACGATGTTTTCCTCCATCAGTCAGTGATGTCTAAATACTCTTAAAGCACATATGATTTGGAATATCGCATTGGTACTTGCCAGGATCGAACCCGCGCCTTCATGCATGAGAGACGGACCTTTAACCACTAGGGTACATATTTTTTTATATAAATAACATCTTTATATATATAATTCTTCTGTGAGTGTGTATGTCACTGAACTTCTCTCTCAAACGACTGGACCGATTTTGATGTTTTTTTTTTTGTGTGTGTTCAAGGGGATCTGGGAATGGTTTAGATACACAATTTGTCCGCTGGACAATGTTTTTTTAATTAATTTTTAATTTATTAGTAGTTGTTGATACAAACGTTTTTTTTGACATGAGATTTGACAACTAACTAATATGTCAATCAATCTGTCGCACTTCAAAACACGGAGATTTGTGGCTTTAATAGGTAAATTCCAAAAATATATTAAAAAAATGTAACAGATATTTCTTGATTATAGGGCGATACGAAGTTCACCGGGTCTTCTATGTAGTATATATATATATTTCTTCATTATATTCTATATCAAATATCAATCTACCCTCAGCGTGATTCACGACAACCAGTCCTATCCTTGTCCCACGTGCGGGAAACTATTTCAATGGAAGCGCAACCTCGCACGTCATGCTCGCAACCACCGCGAACGCGCCGCGGGAACCACGCACGCTTGTCACGCGTGCGGGAAGACGTTCGCTTCACGAGATTGCTACAATAACCACATGAGACTCAGCAAGAAACATGTGCACGAGAGTCAGTACACGTGAGTGGGAATAGATGTGTTTGGGATGGGATTTTGATAGATTGGGGTGGGTTTTTGATAGATTGGACTGGGATTTTAATAGATTGGGGTGGGATTTTGATAGTTCGTAATGATTTATTATCAGCTTTTGAAGATATTAACTTGATTTCATGTATTAATATAAATTTTTCACGAAATACATATTAAATTTGTTAACAATTCGGTCACTTTTGACCAATGCACTATCTATCATGACTCCTAACACGACTTTCCTCGTAATAAACATTAATGGGTTAATGAAATCTTCTTTCAGCCACGCCTGTACCTACTGCGGAAAGAAGTTCCCAACGAAATGGTGTTTGGTAGATCACGTGGACTGGGAACATTTGAAGAGGATTAAATATCAATGTAGTATATGTTTTAAGGTAAATAATATATATACTAGCTTTCCACCCGCGGCTTCGCCCGCGTGGAGTACGGTTATATCGCGTTTCCAAGAGAACCTTTCGAAAGTCTGGGATAAAAACTATCCTATGTTCTTTCTCAAGGTCAACTCTATGTCTGTACCAAATTTAATTAAAATCAGTTCAGTGTTTTAAGCGTGAAAGCGTAACAGACAGACAGAGTTACTTTCGCATTTATAATATTCGTAGGGATGGAATTTAAGACTTTCGTGAGTATTTAACTAACTACAACATACTTCCAACGTTTCGGTTATTTCGTTACTGTGATTAAAACTGATAATATTTTTTATTCATAACTCAAAATAACAAGTATTTTTCACAATGTAACTAATATTTTTCGTATACTACGCGTATTTTATTATTTTTTCAAACTAAACCGTGATCACGGTTGTAAAGTAACCGAAACGCTGTTATATGTAGTTAAAATAATAATAGAACATATTATCTTGAAATATAAAAAGATATTGTATTTTAATAATTATTATGTTACTAAAGATAGTTGTTCAAACTATTTGGATTTAAATTAAACAATTAAGAACTTTATTACTGTTTATATTAAGTTTATTTTACATAATATTGTCATTTCTTATACTTTCGTTTATGTTTTAAAGGCTTTCAAAACTGCTAAGATAATGTACGCACACATGAGCAATTTACACGCGGGCAAGAGAGTTACGTTGGGAGAACATTTGTGTCATGTTTGTGGGAAGTCATATAAGGTGAGTTATATTTATATTAGGGTATTTGAGGGGTGCAAAGGGTGAAATGAATGCACCCTCATGATTAAACAGTAAATTAAGTGGCTAAAGTTATAATTAATGTACTGTAAAAAAAATCTGGCCCAAGAGTAAGAAACATAACAAGTAGTTAGTTTATTTTATAATAATATGTTTTCTTTTTGATATTTTGCGTCACTAATTTCTCAGAATCTACTTATATATATTATGTTTGCTAGTATTATCGATTGGGAATTTATATACTTATATACTACATATGCAGTTTATTTCTTACATACGCATTTTTAGGCGCTAGGGTTTGACTCAATATAAACAATAATAGAAAATACGAATATTCCATTCATTATAATCGCAGGTAAAATCGAAAGGCCCTTTTATACGCAACAATCGGATTACTAGAAAATTACACTACATACACGTTTATATTAATACTAGTTAGCAATAGAAATGTTCTAGAAAACGTATAGATGATAGTCACGTCACTCGCCACTAGATGGCGGTGCTGTTAAATATTGAGAAAATTCTACAAAATTCTCTAAACCACTCTTTAAAGCGATACAGTATTTATATCTATTGTATAAAACATTAATAAATAATAATATTCCTATTATGAGAGGTCTAAATATATCTATTATCTCAACATTAGGAGATCACTGAAAATCAGTGTAGAAGCAACATTGCTTCTATTTTTCACTGAGTGGTTCTCCTTTTGGTTAAATTACACTGCTGCACACTTATTATTATTGTTATTGATTTTTAACATTAATATTTGTCCTGTGTTAGTTGTTATTTTATTTTATTTTCCTTTTTTGTTTACATGGGATAAGTTTTACTCTGTTTTTTTTTTGTTATTTATTTTGTAGTGGTGTAATCTTTTAACCGATTAACGTTTATTATTATTATCTTGACTATTTCGTATGTATTTTCCGAATACCCTATAATATAAATAACGTTTGTTTGTTTGTATGACGTCATCAGACAGTGAAGCGTCTCAAGAGTCACGTGTGGGCGATGCACACGAACAGGTCTCAAGAGAAGAGCTTCAAGTGTCCCTCATGCCCGGCGGCGTTCAGCTGGCACACATCCGTGTATAAACATATGAAGATGATGCATCCCAAGAGGGCTAAGGTGGGAGGGAGATACACACACACAGACAGAGACAGACAGACACATAGATGAACAGAGAATAAAGAATGAACAGAGATCACATACACACACAGAGGCAGACAGACACACACACGGATACAGAGAATACACACACCCACATATAATATATGCACATAGAGAAACAGAGATCACAGGCACACACACACACACACACACACACAGGCACACACACACACACACAAACATAGATAAACAAAGAATATATGTACATAGAGAAACAGAAATCATACATATACACATACACACACACAGACACAGCTAAGAAGAAAATACTACACACAGAGAGTAAGATAACATTTAATCATTGTGCTATTTCTAGCTGAGAAATAATTTACTATTATGAAACACTTATTTTAACAATTTCTTTATATTTTTTTCTAGCGATTGATATCAAAGTAGCTGTTAATATTTGTGTTTTTTAATGTACTTTTTACAATTGTTCTAATCAAAATTTAATCACCTAACAATAATGATATTCTTTAAGACATGAATATGAAATCTTCAAAATAAATCCATGTATATATGTGTATAAATAAACAAATATTTAAAAATTAAATTATAACATTTCAGCCAACGCGTGTGGCGAGCGTCAGAGAATTGTTCCCGGAACAAACCGTCACACAATAAAATATAAAACAAACAACTGGTTTTATTATTTCACATCTACTCTCAAAGACTTTAATTAATTTATGTTATGATAAGTTACATATTAAAAAATGAAGATTACTATATATTAAGATATATGTGTGTATATATATATAGTTAGGTATAAAACATTTAACTATATTTAAATGTCTTGAATACTTTAAATTTTTACTACATTAGTCCGTACAATTTTCTTTCATAGTTTTCACGATACTAATGTTTGAAGTCAAATAATATAAAATTCGAATATCATAATATTTAGTTATTATCAGAGCAGAAAATAAAATTATTAATTAGAATTTATAAAAGGCAGCTTCTCTATTAATATCTGGTAGGTATCAGTTTATGAAAAGTCTTATTATAATTCTATCCCTATAGCTTTGTAGTAATTTGTAGGTACTAGGTAGTTGTGAAAAAGTAGAATTGTCTTCAATAAGGCAAAAAATATCTTGTGTTAATCATAACTTATGTTAAATGACACTATATGTTCTTCTTATAAAGAGGCGGATTTGCTATTAATTTGCAGCACCCGTGATCATGTGTAGACAAGATGAAAGTCTTTCATAATATACCAAAAATATAGTTTCTTTTCGAATAAGTATACGCGGAAATTTTAATTGTATGAATCACAAGTCCCAGTCACTGTTGAAGCTCCTCTCACTACAATGATGGACCCGACACACACACACCGTGAATACATGGAATGATGAGAGGTTTTATCTCTGTTGATCATACACCTGTTAAACTTTGAGTACGGAAGAGTACCCGTTAGTGCTCGACACAGTATATAAAATGGCTACAAATAATCTTTTTTTATATAAAAATAATCAGTAAAAAACAGTTTCCACAATAATTGAATTAAAAGTCTAGCGTAATATATTTTAAAATGATCACCATAATGATCGTATAACTTGTAAAAATAAAATATAAAGTTAAATCAATGTATTATATTTATTATAGCTTATTTTTATTCATTAGTACATATATACGAAAGATAAGCATTAAGTATTTGTAGGTATCAAAAACCTGTTCAATATCTTATTAGAAATATCTATAAGCAAGTAAAACTAATATTTTTGGCTGTACTAACATTTTTTATTATTTATTTTTTCATCTCGTCTGTCTCTGAGCGCAGTTGTTGCAAAGTATAAATCGAAACATGGAGTGTATGTAGTCAAAATCATAAAAAACGTGGAATACCTCCTTAAATATTAGTTATATTCAATTGAATACTCGGGAAAGTCAATATCATTTTCTATAAACAAAAATCTCTAATATTTTTATATCATTTTTCTATAAAAGATATGCAGATACTCAAAGATTTAAATAATTCAAACAAGCGTACATTTGAACCTATGTATTTTTTTAATAAGTAAAAAAAATCAATACGTTTTTATGCATCTTAAAAATAACAATTAATTTCTTTACTTAATCTTTATAAAAACTGAATATCACACAGGTAACATTCGCGCAATGAAATTTTACTCGCTTCAAGAAGTAACGTCATTGTCAAAGTCAAAAATTAATCATGAAATTCTTACATATGATTGTAAGATAAATAAGGATTATCTAATAATGGTCTGGCGAGGTTATGACGAGACGGTCACAACTGTTGATGGTATTGGAAAACATAATTGGAATACACACAAAGGTAACTGAAATATGATAGATTAATCTTCTTTTACCTGGCAATTTCCCAGCTTTAGCCAGGCTCTGTTGTGAATAGTTTTGGCTAAATGTTTTTACGACCGGCCCGCCTGCCTGACATCAACCTTCTTTGGGAAGCTTTGATAAATTTACAATGTTTAATAACCAAGAAATATTCGGCATCATTAGTGTGAGTACAAATTAACTATTAATCAAATGGAAAACCAAAATAAATTGTACAGGACTTGCAACTGAGTAGTAGTGATATTACTTTGGCTATTTTCGATCAATTAGGATTTTCTATAACAAAACAAAAATTTCGAATTGGTTCACGTAATGGGCATATTCTTATAATAAATAGCCACTTAATTTCTCAACGTTCAGTTGCTTATACAACTGTAACAACACTTTCATCTCCTTTGCGTAAAAAGTGCGTAGTATTTATAACTTATGTAGTTTCATTTAACATAAGCTTTTACAATGAAATTCTATTTTTTTTTACTTTCAATTAATTTATTAACCAAGGTTAGTGGAGTTATTTTAAATGTTATTTTCATAAACCTATAAATAGTATTACTATATTTCACGCACAACATCATGTCATACTAAAAAAATCGATTGAAAGTGTGTTTAATGAAAACACATTATTCTTCTAACTGAAACTGCTATTTCTAGTATACAGAACTAAGATTGACAGATACTAGTGTAGCTGAGAAGCTTCTTCTTCTAACTGGCAATTTCCCAGATTTAGCCAGGGTCTGTCTTACATGTTGTGAATAGTTTTAGGTAATTGTTTTTACGACCGACCGCCTGCCTGACATCAACCCTCTTTGGGAATGCATTAATCAGTGATGTCTGAATACTCTTATAAAGTACATATGACTCGGAAAAATCACATTGGTACTTGCCAGGATCGAACCCGCGCCCTCATGCTTGAAAGGCGGGCCTTCTAACCACTAGGCCACCACTGACTTAGTTTAGAACCTTATTATATAATGAAAAAATAAGATTTTTATATCAGATAAGAATTAAATAATAAGATAATTATTATCACGATACCTTTAAATACTGTGACTTAATATAATGCGATATTTTGTTGTTAGGCGAATAAGGAACAAAAGGTTGGTTTGATCATAAGCTTGGTTTCTTGAAATTAAATAAAAAATCACTTAAAAAGCCCATTACAAATTCGACCCGTACTTATGAAATATTACGAGTATTTATATATAACATAAATACTCATAATAATTATATATATTATTGTATAGATTTTTACTGTGCCAGCCTTTAAAAAATCGTGGGTAATGTGTTCATTCCATACTTGATAACATTTTGAAGTCCATATTTACGGAAAACATTTCAAAAATTAAATCAATTACGTTTATTTTTAAGCTTTGAGATTAAAAGCGATCATTATATCCTACGTATTCAATACTTTTGTCCCAAAAACGTGTTAAAAGAACGTGCTATATATAGTTCTTGATGTTTTCAGAACCATGTCCCGATATGACACTATAGTTATCGGTCTGGGTGCTGCCGGAGCTACAGCAGCTTCAACACTAGCTAAGTCTGGCAAGAGAGTGTTAGCGTTGGAGGCGCAGGACAGGCTCGGGGGAAGAGTTCACACGGTGGAGTTCGGGGATGGAGTAGTGGAACTAGGAGCTGAATGGTATGTAGATTCTTTACTAGCTTTCCGCCCGCGTGGAGTTCGGTTATATCGCGTTTCCAAGAGAAGTTTTCAAAAGTCGAGGATTAAAACTATCCTATGTTTTTCCTCAAGGTCATCTCTATGTCTGTACCAAATTTCATTAAAATCAGTTCAGTGGTTTAAGCGGGAAAGCGTAACAGATAGACAGAGTTACTTTCGCATTTATAATATTAGTAGGGATAATGAGAGCCAAAAAGAGAAAAACATGTCCAAACACGTTTTATCATGATAAGGATTTACATTACCAGACGCGTTGATAATTTTTTATCATTTTGCGTAACTAACGTCTGGCTTGTTAATCTTAGATAGAATTCATTATGGCAAAAAATGCTTTAACTTTTTTGTAATGCCAATAACAGAATATTAATCTGAATAAAATTTATATATCTAATCATCATCATCTTATCAGAGCCCACTGCTGAGCCTCTTCTCACATGGACAAGGTTTGAGCATTAATCACCACAATTCCTCAAGACGGGTTGGTGATTTCAAACTTATAATTGTGAAATTATAAGTCCATGTTTCCTCACGATGTTTTCCTTCATCGGTCAGTGATGTCTAAATACTCTTATAAAGTACATATGACTCGGGAACATCACATTAGTACTTGCCAGGGTCGAACTCGCGCCCTCGGCAACGAGAGGCGGGCCTTTTAACCACTAGGACACCACTGACTTATCCCTACTAATATTATAATTGCGAAAGTAACTCTGTCTGTCTGTCTGTTACGCTTTTACGCCTAAACCACTGAACTGATTTTAATGAAATTTGGCACAGATATATAGTTGACCTTGAGAAAGAACAGGATAGTTTTTATCCCAGACTTCTGAAAGGTTCTCTTGGAAACGCGATATAACCGAACTCCACGCGGGCGAAGCTGCGGGCGGAAAGCTAGTATGTATATATCTAATAGAAATATTATTTTTCTTACAGGATTCACGGTACGCACCCAAATATTGTTTACGAGAATGTCCAAAAGAACAACATTAGTTTAGTTCCTCAAGAGTTTTACCTGATGACATACAAATCTGATGGAACGAAAGGAAATAATGTTGTTATCAACGAATTGGCGCCGCTGGTTATTGATAATACAATCAACTTATCAGCACCCGCCATGCCCGCTGGATTTAACATCACGAGGAAGTAAGAAAACTAATTCTACCCTCAATTAAATCAATTTTACTGTGGTATTTCTTTGGATAGATATAATTGAAATTATAATTAAAGTATTAATGATCAAGCTGCATTAAATCTCATAGAATCTCTTGTATCCAATTAATGATGTGATAGAGCCTAGCTGTGGTCATAACTACAGCTCGAACATGTTCTGTCTCGACCGTAAGTACCACCCTCTCACAGAAGATCGGCGTGAAGTAGTCTTTAATGGATGCGTTTTGTATGATGAGTGAGAGAGACGGTTGCCCTTACCCTTTCCCCTCCCTTTCCCACCTTTTCTCCCTCTTACCTGATCAAGGGTAGCAACACATGCAAATCTATAATATAAAATAATTAGGTAATGTTAGTGTTGTCAATTCAAAATCACTAAAAATATTTTTAAAATGATTAAGAACCCATATATTAGATGATTACACTGATCTTGTTTAATATCACTACTGTTTATTATTTGTACTCTTAATTGTAGTTATAATTTTAAAAATTTCCTTTGTAAGAGAACTTTGTTCTTTTTGGAAATAAACTTCTTTAAACCTAAACCTAACCTAATGAAATACATTATTTTAGAATTCAAGAACACCTAAAAGAAAATCATCCAGATTTGGCAAAAGATCGCGAATTTTTGGACGAAGTTATGCCATTATTGAACCTGATTGTGAATAACCACGAGTCTTCAAACGATTGGAACGATGTCAGTTCAAGATCAAAATACACGGAACTTGGCGGACCACAGCATTTGAGTTGGCATAAACTGGGATATCATACGTTCTTTAATATGTTACTGGTAAATATAATACTAGCTAGCGTGGAGTTCGGTTATATCGCGTTCCCAAGAGAACCTTTCAAAAGTCTGGTATAAAAACTATCCTATGTTCTTTCTCAAGGTCAACTCTATGTCTGTACGAAATTTCATTAAAATCAGTTCAGTGGTGTAGTTGTGAAAGCGTAACAAACAGACTGAGTAACTTTCGCATTTATAATATTAGTAGGGATATATCTTTGTAAAATCATCATCATCATCATCAGTCTATCAGAGCCCACTGCTGACCCTCTTCTCACATGGAGAAGGTTTGAGCATTAATCACCACGCTCGCTCAAGACGGGTTGGTGATTACAATCTTATAATTTGATTATAAACCCAGGTTCCTCACGATGTTTTCCTTCATCAGTTAGTGATGTCTAAATACTCTTATAAAGTACATATGACTCGGAAACATCACACTTGTACTGTCCAGGATCGAACCCGCGCCCTCATGCACGAGAGGGGGACCTTTAACCTCCAGACAACTACATCCTTTTTCTAAATAGATTTAACCAATTTCCATTTCAGTTTAGTGAGTATATTGATTTTCTTTCATTTCATTTCAGAACAAACACAACAACGGTCCAGGCTGGCCCAATTTGGACATAAAATTAAATAAAGAAGTGACTTTAATAAAATGGCCGAAAGATTCATCTGGGGATGTTGAAGTTAAATGTATGGATGGCAGCGAGTATAAAGCTGATAATGTTATAGTGACAGTGTCTATAGGAGTTTTGAAGGATAGGTAAGATTAGAAAACTATCTTTGAGGCATGAAAAGAAATTATATATATTTAATAAATGATAGTAATATTTTTCGGATGTATTATCACACTATCAGTGGTGAGCGTTTAACGTTAGATAGGGTCCCTTAAACCTACACCTGGGTCACAAGTCCCAGTCACTGTTGAGGCTCCTCTCACTACAACGATGGACCCGACACACGCACCGTGAATACATGGAATGATGAGAGGTTTTTTACTAAAATAAGGTCACGTAGTATATCCGAAAAATATTAGTTTCATTTAAATGAATAAAACTCGAAAAAATCTCACTCTTAGAATTCATTTAATCAATTCATAATATGACAAAACTTATTTGTACCTTCGCTTAGATATTAAAAAGTAGCAGTCAATGGCACTTGCAACTTTTTGTTGGTTACAATGTGTTATTTTAGTTTATAATATTAACTATGACAAATCAGTTAAGTCGCAAACCTTCTTAAATGAAGACTTAATTTAAATTTATTATTTTGGATTCCTTTTTGTATGTCTTTCTTTAAATTGTATTAGTTTAATATCGAATATTACGAGAAAGAACAAAGACATAACTGCTATTGGCATAACTAGAGACTAGTAAATTAATTATATCGAAAAAAACTTTTCAGTGAAACACTGTTTTTTAAGTCACAATACTAAAAATAGGTAATTTCTGAGTTTGCTATTCTTAATTCCAGAAAGACTTTAATGTTCCAGCCAGAACTACCTCCGGAGAAAATAAAAGCGATAAATGTTATACCCATAGGAGTCATGAACAAGATTATGTTGAAGTTCGACAAATTAGATTTACCGCGAGGAGTTTTCTATGGTTTTCTATGGAAATCTGAAGATAGAACTCGCGTGAGTGTAGAAGATCGTTGGACTACTGAAATATTTGGAGCGAGCACTCCCACGGGATCTTCAAATACTATGACGCTTTGGACCAGCGGGAATATCGGATTACTGGTGGGATATTCAGCTTATTCTATAATAGACTAGACTATTCTTCCTGACAATGACCCAGATTTAGACAGTCTGCCTTACATGTTGTAAATAGTTTTGGATAATTTTTACGACCGGCCGCCTGACATCAACCCTCTTTGGGAATGCATTAATCAGTGATGTCTAAATACTCTTATAAAGTACATATGACTCGGAACATCACTTTTGTACTTGCCAGGATTGAACCCGCGCCCTTTGAATGAGAGGCGGACCTTTTAACCACTAGGCCACCACTGACTTTTTTTGATAGACTAGACTTTTGTACCTTACTGACCAAATTATATCGAAATTGTTAATCATTTTCGTGTTTCTTACAAATATTAAGAAGCTGAGCAGTTATTTTGTTTGGTTGAACTCAAATGATCTGACGAAGTAATGTTAAGGAACAATATTCTTCACTGAATGCTATCTATCACCCATATACAAGATAATTTAGAAAAGTACACTAGACTTTTAGAGTATTAAAAATATTAAACAGTTTGTATTGTATACTAGCTGCGCCCCGCGCTGTTACCCGCGGATTTCCGGGATGTAAAGTAGCCTATGTGTTATTCCTGGACGTCAACTTCCTGTATACAAAATTTTATCAAGATCGCTTCAGCCATTTGAGCGTGAAGAAGTAACAAACATGCACACACACAAACTTTCGCAATTATAATATTAGTAGGATATTTCACTTTGTATTTTCAACTAATTATGTTGCATGCAGTGTTTGCTTTTAATTGATTTTACAAAATTTATGTCTGTTTTTAATTTTATATGTAACATTATTTAATTATTCATTTGTGTGAAAATCGCTAGCGAACCTATAAATAAATAAATAAATATTCTAGGTGGAATCAATGCCAAGTGAAGTGGTTATGAAGAAATCTATGGAACTGATAAGAAGATTCATGAGCAAGGTGTCTCATATACCGGAGCCGAGCGGTATACTCATGTCCAAGTGGTTCTCGAACCCTTTCACTAGAGGGAGCTACTCGTACGACAACCTCGTGGTTACAGACTACCCTCACGCCCGGTCAGTCTTGGAGGCGCCTCTGAGGGACGCCAGCGGAGCCCTAAAAGTCCTATTCGCAGGAGAAGCAACCCATCCTATATATTTCTCAACCGTTCATGGTGCTAGTGAAACCGGGTTAAAGACAGCTGAAAGATTATTAACAAAGTGCAAGCTGTAAATGTTATATTGGCATAAATTGTAAAAAGTTCTTCAGAAAATAGTAATTTACAGAAATGTTCCACAATCCTAATATACAGGGTGACTGGTGAATTACTATCGATATTTGAGGTCGTGATATTTGACGATCATATATGACAAAATAAAAATTAATATAACATAGCCTCTATTAATAAACTTCTAAGTAAAGTTAACCAAAAGTTATGTAATTAATTACGCATCGTATGAACACCCTACAGATTAGGTATACACACACACTCACACAGACGCGGCGGCGGCGTGGTGTTGTATCAGCACGCCGCCGCACGCGTCCACACTTGGAACACTTGGAACGTGTACACACTTTATTTATTTATACGGAAATTTGGTCAAAAATTAAGTACCTATTTTTTTTACATAATTCGAATGAGAATCATGTACCGAGTATGCTCCTTAAATATTGATAGTAATTCACCAGTCACCCTGTATATTCTTCTTTTTCCTGGCAATTTCCCAGCTTTAGCCAGTGTCTGCCGTTTTTTGTAGATAATTCCGGCTAATTGTTTTTTTACGACCGGCCGCCTGCCTGACACCAACCCACTTTTGGGAATGTTTATTGTTATACCTAATTATTTTAAATCCTAAGTCACAAACGGGTATATAGTCAAAAACAATGAAATCACTCAAAAATTGTTATAGCAAATAGAAAATATTTCTATTTTGATATTGTATATCTTTTTTATATAAATACAAAACTTCCTTTTAATACAGAAACTAAGTATGCCAAAATAAAATCCATTCAATTGACAACTATTAAAGATAGGCCCAATTTTATACAATACCAAAAATAAATGATTTTTTTTGTAATAAATTGTATTTGATTATATTTTATTTTTATTTATACCTAATGTGACCAGACATATTTTCAAAATTTGTGTTAAAAAATAAAAAAATTGGTAATTAATAAAATTTTCAATTCAAATACAAAATGATTGTTAAAGTACTGGCAGTCCAATGTAATTTCAAAAAACTCTGGTCCAATGAAAATATACAATACTTATATTGTCTACTATATAATAAAAACTTAAAAAATAATAATAATTTCAGTAACTGAAATTTTTACTTAACTTTCTTAAATCATACCTATCTGTCTTCATGAACAAGCCAAATGTTTTATGCATTCAAATAACATTTATATTATAATGTATTTTATATTGAGTTCTCCGTGTGAGAAGAGGCCTTTGCTCAGCAGTTGGCTCTGAGAGGATGATGATGAAGATGTGTATTGAGTATGTGTATGGAAATTCATTTTAAGGTTACACTTAGAGAAAATTATTACTTATAGCTCAATTTCACTAAGTTTTGTCTTTAAATTCTGCGCTAACTGCAATTTATAGCAGCTTCAGTTAGTCTAGAAGATACGATCTAAAATAATTGATAAATATTTGGACACCGAGCAAAGCTCGGTATTTAGGTATTATAAGTATTTATTTTGTATTTTGTTTTTATTTCGTTTAATCATTTTTAAGTGAATACGTTAAGTCACAAAATAATATAAATCAACAATTAATTTCTTAGTTTAACCTCATAACAAACACTCATTGACTTCCTGTTGATTAACAACGCCATCTGCTGTTGTGTTGTTAAAGCAATTAGTAAAAACAATTAGCAACTAGTATTACTATTCGTCAATAGATGTCAGGAAGAGTCATATTTTAAACTCCTTTTTATTTATTTTTTATAAAATGACATTTTCTAAAAATTATTCCTAGCTCGATCGATGAAAATCGTTGGAGCCGATTTTTTTGAGAAGAATTGCTCACTTAAAGATATAAGATAAGATAATAACTCAATTTAAGACAAATGTAAACAAGACTGCTGACTGATTAAAAAAATTCTTACATATTTCGAAAAGAATTTGAATTTCGTTAAAAAACGTAATTATTAAGAACGAGAAGTCATATATCTTTTTCATCATCTGTAAGAAACTAACTCGATTTATTTTTTAAAACTTCTTTAACATATACTGAAATTGTTTTATATATAAACTTTTTGATCGTTTAGGGGGATACTTAAACAAATGAATCACGTAATTACCTTCATAATCATTTTATTAAGTAATTTTTTTCAACTTATGCTTTCTACTAACGAAACTAAAAGAATAAAGAATACGAACATCATTCTCAACAATTTAGAATTATCGTAAAATAACGATAAGAATTATTTCAATTAACTTGTAGCAATAAAAACACTCACTCACATATTTTCAATAAAAAAAAGAGACGGCATATTAAAATCAACAATGTTTTTCATAATTATATACATATTTTTAATGGCGGGAAGATTTTTAGCACAAAATGATAATGAAAAGTCACATTTAAATGTGGTGCACATTAAAAATGTATGCTCGAACAGTATTGCCATATGCAAGAGCAACGATTCTAATATTTGTGCCACAAGGTTAACAAATAATAAATTTGAGTATTTAGATTTTGAGAATTCGTGCTTTTTATTTGTAGAGAATATGTGCAAATATTATGGTAACGGTGAGTTATTATACAATAATAATAAAATACATAGAAACTTTGTTTTTTTTTTGTATTAATATGGCAAATTATACAAGATAAGTAATTATATACATATGGAGAACCAGTTTTAAAATTGTAGAATTTAACTTTCTTTTTTTCGTTAGATTTATAAACAAACTAGGAACTGCATTAGAAAAAGTATTAGACTTTCAGTATCTTTGTTTTTTATTTAAAATACATTAAGTATTAAAAGTTATTTTAATATTATTTCCAATATTTTGTAGAATATTCCATAGTGTCAAGCGGTTACTGTTTTGAATATTTCAAGTTGAGACGACGAAAAATGGAAGAGAGCACAAAAATGACGCCTGCCATGAATAAAAATGAAGGTACAATTAATAGTTTAATAATTAAATTTGTTTAAAATAGAAAGTAATTCTAATAAAAAAAAACACAAACGTACATAGAATCTCTTTATTGCACATATTAAAAAGACTTAATATATATTTTTAAACTTCAACACTAAATCAGTAATTATTTACATTATAATGAGCTCTAAGATTTTCGTTATTCATTTAAATGAAACTAATATTTTTCGGATGTTCTACGTGACTTCATTTTTGACAATAACTACATACTCTCGACGTTTCGCTTACTTTACAGCAAACATGATCATTAAGACGGGATGTGTCGCGTAGTATATCCTCAAAATGTTACTTCCATTATTATTTACAATAGCATTTGATTTTTAAACACACTTTTCGCGTCATATTATGAAAGTCAAATTAAATTATCTTCTAATATACAGGGTGACTGGTGAATTACTATCAATATTTAAGGAGAATACTCGCTACATGATTCTCATTCGAATTATGTAAAAAAATAGGTACTTAATTTTTGACCAAATTTCCGTATAAATAAATAAAGTGTTGACACGTTCCAAGTGTTCCAAGTGTGGACGCGTGCGGCGGCGTTCTGATATAACACCACGTCGCCGCACGCGTATGTGTGTGTGTGTGTGTATACCTAATCTGTAGGGTGTTCACACGATGCGTAATTAATTACATAACTTTTGGTTAACTTTACTTAGAAGTTTATTAATATTTATGTTATATTAATTTTTATTTTGTCATATATGATCGTCAAATATCACGTCCTCAAGTATCGATAGTAATTCACCAGTCACCCTGTATATTTTATATCTGATTTTTGTTTAGACAACATTCTGCGAGATGGTAAAAGCACTTTATATGAAATTGATACTGCTTTTGATTACCATAACTGTCCGTTATCCTGCCCCGATGTGTATAGTCCTGTTTGCATAACAGTCAACAGAGGTCATGGGATGTATTACAAATTCTTCACATTCGTAAATCACTGCGAAGGAGATTTGTATTACTGTAAAAATTGGAGAGGTAAGTTCTTATTTTATTTACAGATAGTATATTTCATAAGTCAGTGGTGGCCTAGTGGTTAGAGGGCCCGCCTCGTTGCTTAGGGCGCGGGTTCGATCCTGGTCCGGGCAAGTATCAATGTGATTTTTTCGAATCATATGTACTTTCTAAGAGTATTTAGTCATCACTGATTAATGCATTCCCAAAAGAGGGTTGATGTCAGGCAGGCGACCGGTCGTAAAAACAATTAGCCAAAACTATTCACAACATGTAAGGCAGACCCTGGCTAAAGCTGGGAAATTGCCAGTTACATATTACATTATAAGTAACCTTTTTTGTAGTTTTATCAGTGTTGTCATATTATTTAATAATTTAAATGTTTTGTAACGATTATATTGAAATTTTAACAGTTTATGTTTTTGTTTAAAGATTTTTGGTATATTATATGTTATTTTGATTCCATAGAGCGTTTTTTCGTAGTTTTACGGTAATTTTTAATAATAAATGAGAGTATTTTTTCAGAATTCAGCCCTCCTCCCGACGAAGACGAATTGGTTCGCAGTTCACCTTTGAGCTGGTCGTTCTGTGCCGCTAACAGGTTGTCACACCATTTAATTTCTGAATAACATTAATACGAATCTCTTTTTATATCAAATATCAATAAAACCTATTTATTATTTGAACATGTTGTGAGACACGAAAATAAATATAACTCGTTTTCTTGAACGCATCTATAACAGATATTACAGAATTTTCATATATATCAATATTTATAGTTTTGACAGTTTGGATGAAATATAATATTAATAATTTTCCAATTTAAGATACATCCAATTTGCAAGATTCACTGAAATGACTTCTTCTATGGGGCATTACGGCTGGCTGGCTGGCGATTACAAGTAATATACCTATATACACACATACACACATACAGACACACACACACACACACACACACACACACACACACACACACACACACAAAACAGACATATACAGGGTGACTGGTGAATTACTATCGATACTTGAGGACATGATATTTGACGATCATATATGACAAAATAAAAATTAATATAACATAAATATTAATAAACTTCTAAGTAAAGTTAACCAAAAGTTATGTAATTAATTACGCATCGTGTTAACACCCTACAGATTAGGTATACACACACACACAAACACACGCGTGCGGCGGCGTGGTGTTGTATCAGCACGCCTCCGCACGCTTCCACACTTGGAACACTTGAAACGTGTCCACACTTTATTTATTTATACGGAAATTTGGTCAAAAATTAAGTACCTATTCTTTTTACATAATTCGAATGAGGATCATGTACCGAGTATTCTCCTTAAATATTGATAGTAATTCACCAGTCACCCTGTATATATATTCGTTCCACAAAATGTCTAAACTCGTTATAAGCGTCGTTACATTTTTTTTAAATAAACATATTAATACAACACGTATTTCCAATGTATATATTAGACAGCAGCCCAGTTTAAGAGATTAATTTGTAATGTAGTTTTAAATTATCTTAACAAAAATAGAATAATTTTTATTTACGTATTGTAGCTAGAAAACTCACTAAACTACATTTGGAGATCATTTTATCTCATTAAAATCAGAATTCAGTCAGATTATCATTTCTTTATTTCGTTATACCAATTTTAGAAGTTATTTATAAGTTATAACCACGTTAGTAAAATGATAAATATAATTTCTAAAATATGACATTCAACTTTATCTACATTTTAAATTAAATTTTGTTATGAATTTACGTTGTCGCCTTCCCTACTCCGTAGTCGCCTGTAATGACATGCGATAGATGAACGAAAAAAGTTGTTTATTATATAATTTTACATTTTTTCAGGCCAACGCATATCATGGAACCCCATGAACGAATGAAGGGTTATGGCTGAAGTATTCGATCCGTCAATATTATTTGTATATACAAATATTAAATATATTACAATAAAATTTTTACTTATAAAATTATCTTTTTTCTATAATATACAAAACTATTTCACTTTGAGGTGTAACATATCTTAGAATCTTGTTATTATTGTTAAATATTAAGAATTTTTTCAATTTTAGGTAATTCTAATCCTAAGTTTTAACAAAAATATAAAACAATGATTATTATATATAGTTCTTACACCGGAATCTAACGCGGAGATACAAATGTGTCAATTTGACAATTTTGAAATAAACTTGTTTACATTTATTTACAAATTGTGAGAAAACTCCAATAACTCAAAAAGATAATAGAATATTTATATATAAATTATAATAATGAACCTTATTTTGATTTATTAAAAACATTAAATAAATTAGTGAACACAAATTTTTGTCGACTTATACTTAGAAAGTTTTCTTATGATACTTGCTTCCTACACTAAAAATACTATGAAAGAAACGAGACTTTTTTAAGTGAAACTATTGTTTTTATTTCAGTAAGTAAATAATTTTTCTCTAATATTCTTAAGAATTGAATGAAAAAATATTGGAAGTTCAACTATAATCCTTTGATTTACATATTAAAAAATTTAAGCTTTTTATTGTTATATATGTAAAATACTATTTTTAACTTTATAGGTAGTCATGGAGGAAATTAATCCGTTATTTCTGGATCCCGATTGTATGGTTTCATTGAAACGGATAACAAATGAATCGCAAGAGAATGATAATGGGGTTGAGAGTCAGTCGAAGTAAGTTTTAAATTGTTACAATTTGATTTGGTATATTATGTTTAATATATCTTAGTCATCTCTATATATATTTGTAACATTTTGTTGGTAATTATCAATATTATTATTAACTATAATAGTTTCATTTTATGTACATTAATTTATTGTAAGAAAATTTTTCACATATATGTAAGAATTAATACATCTTATATGTAGAAGCTGTTTAAATAGCTTAACTAGGATAAGTTTATAAAATAAAATAAATACATTGAATTTAAATTTTTATTACTTACTATAAATATTTTTATAAACATTTGTAGTAAGGTTACTCTAGAGTCTAGAGTAACAATTGCATTAGATGTTTCACAAATAGTATTTATATATATATATTTAATATTTTAAGCATGTAACTCATATCAAATAATTTTTACAGTGAATCCTCCATGTATAATATTTTAAGTATATAATTCATACATATCGTTACAGTGAATGTACCAACCAAACTCAATTGGAGACCAACGAGAAATCAAAAAAGGAACGTATAAAATGTCCGGAATGCAATCGTTACACGGCTGAAAATAACGAACAACTAACACGGCATATTCGCAAGCAACATAGAGGTGAAAATCCATACCAATGTTATATGTGCGACTACAGTACATACAACAGTGTAGTATTCGAAGAACATATAAGAATACACAAAGGAATTAAGCCGTTCACATGCAAATACTGCCCGCACAGCAGTGCTTCCAAGAGAAACTTGCAAAAGCATGAACTAATACATCGTCCGGATAATCCATTGAAATGCAACAAATGTAAATACATAGCAAGACACCAGAAAGGACTTGACTGGCATTTGAGAAAGTTCCACGATAAGAACGATGACGATAAATGCCAATACTGCAATAAATTGTTCACAAGTGCCAGCGGTCTGGCCAAACATTTGTCGGTGATGAAGAAGTGTGAAGAATGTGATTATTTAAGCTGTTCCAAGCATTTGATAGATTTACACGGTGTTAAACAGCATGGATGGCTTAAAAATGATAAGGGAAAGAAACCGAATAGCTTTGAGTGTGCTGAATGTTCTTGGTCATCGAGTAGCAAGCTAAAAATTATGCTGCATTTAGTACATCATCCTAATCAAACAGTTAATGAGAGTTTTCTAGATGTTTCCATATTAAGGAAGTATGGTATTATGAAATAGTTGATTGAATAATAAATAATGTGTTGCTTGAGTTTTATTTTAGTTAGATATGACAAATATATAAAGAATTATTAATTAATCCCTACTAATATTATAAATGCGAAAGTAACTCTGTCTGTCTGTCTGTTACGCTTTCACGCCTGAACCACTGAACTGATTTTAATGAAATTATGTACAGAGATGGAGTTGACCTTGAGAAAGAACAGGATAGTTTTTATCCTAGACTTTTGAAAAGTTCTCTTAGAAACACGATATAACCGAACTCCACGCGGGCGAAGCTGCGTGCGGAAAGCTAGTTAAATATAAAGTTAAATAAAGTAATTATTTATGCTATACTTAGCATGAATTCACTGGAATCGTATAATATTTTGTCAATGTCAATATTTTTATTTGTTGGACGAATCATAATCTTGAGTACTGTGTGGAAACACGAAGGAGTTTGTAGAATGGAATAAAGACGTTTATTTAATTATTTTTTTAAAGAAAAGGTGATAGTTATATATTTTAACTAGTTATATAACAAAAAGCTAGAGTCAAAAATATGTTACAATATAGCATTTATAATAGGTAATTAATGTCAAAATATTTGTCATTGACTTTGACTGATAAATTAAGTGAACAAAACGTATCAAAACAGTAGATTAATTCGTAAAATTTACATATAAAAATATATGTATTTCTAATACCTTCAATAAAGTATCTTCACGACTATGCGGATATGAAATTTATTTTACACAAACGTTACGGGTATGTACTGTAATTTAAAATAGTATTTAAATTGAACAATTTAAAATACTGTAATTTAAAAGGTAGAAAAAAATATTTGATGAATTTCTCTATATATTTGTATAAATTTATTTTAATTTTCACCAATAATATTTGTCATAAAGCCGTTGTAGTATCCTGCTTTTGTAACCATTCTTTCTTTTTAAAAGTATTCTTATTATAAACATTTCAATACAGGGCATTATGTCCGATTCGTTCTTTAAAAATTTATGGAATTTAGAAAGGTACAAAAGAAAGAAAATTTCAATACACAGATAATAAATAAAAATAATTAGGTTATTTATATTTCATCATTTTATAACATTTACAAGGACGTTTTCATTATTTTAAACTGGATATAGAAATTTAACAGATTTTAAATAATCAATAATTTCAACACGGTATTTTATTTCTTTTCATTGGTGTTTAAGACAACAGTCTCATAGCTTCCCTGTATCCCGAGTCACTAGCTCCGTGGACAGTTGAGAAATGAGTTAAGTCAGTGGCCTCCCCGGCGAATAACACGCGTGGGACTCCCTTCGAGTCCGTCAGAGGAGCCCCGAGGTCGGCCCTGGCGCTCGGGTGCTCCGCCATCAACAGATTGTCGTAGGAGTAACAGCCGCGTGTGAATGGATTAGAGAACCACGTGCTTCTTAACACGCCCGTCGGTTCTGGGATCGACATGTTCTTTCCCATGAACATACGAACTACCTCCATACTCTTAGCTTTTACAACGTCCTCTGGTAATGTTTCGACCTAGAGAAAGAAATTATTGTAAGATTTTGAAAATTGGGTTAAGTTTTTTCATAAGCGTGGCGACTCTTGAATTTCTGCAAGACCAAGTGTACATATTGATGCAAGACCAAGACCGCCCAAATCCCATCTAGTTCTTGCGTTTGCTCAACACACATGGCGACATGCACAGCACCTATCTACCTTTTGTATTTAAGAACTATTTATATAGGATTTAAACATTAATTTATTTAAAATGGTGCTTAATTAAACGTCTTATTATTTCAGAGAAACATTTTATACATAATCTTTGTTATTATATGGACCGGATGTGCACATTTGGACACAAAAAGAAAAACTCGTTTTTCTAGAAAAGTGGAGAACCAAGATGTTGGTTATTTATTTTTTCCTTACTACCAGTTGTCTAGTCTCCCTCCAGGATTTTACTTAAATCGCTATGAGAAGAAATAATAATTCAGGTTTAAAAGGGATATATAGACGAGCTCTATCAAGCATTTTTTTGCAAGAATCTTGGCTAATTGCTCAAATATACTTTAGCAAATACTTACCAACTTGGTCCAATCTCCGATAGTCCAAATCTTCAAAGTATTATCAGAACCCTTAATAGCGCTAATGTCTTTTAATTCAACCTGCCATTTATCAAATTTCTCTTTATCAGGTTTCAGCCACTGGAATATATAAGCTGCCTTTTCTGGCCACCAGCGCTCGGCAAATGATAGTATTATTTTGCCCACGACTCCTATTGGTATTGTCTCAATAGCTGTTACCTTTTCATTTGGTAAAGCTGGCGAGAATAATGTTTGATGTCTGAAAATTAATTATTAGAAGTTTAATATCTATTTAGTGGAAGGACTTTCAAACAAATTATTACAACCCACCTCTCCTTCAAGACTCCGAGTGAGACGGTCACTATAACATTATCAGCGGTGAAGACACTTCCATCAACACAGCTCACCTCAACGTTTCCGGGTGAATCCCTCGGCCACTTTATTAATTTCACTTCTTTGTTCAACTTTATGTCCAACGTGGGCCAGCCTGGGCCATTTTTGTAAGTGTTCTGAACAAGAAATATTAAAAGTTTAAAACTAAATCAATTATAATAGAGAAACCGAAATAAATATAAGTAAATATCCACGATTTATCTACTTTTCGCTTCAACAGAAACTATTATATTAAAATCAATTAGAATTGTATGAAAATTTGGATGGAAAATAGTTTATTACATAAAATACACATAGTTTTTTAGATTTTCACATCAATCAACTATTTTAAGTCTCATCTCAATTTTGTTTTAGCTATGTATACTTTTGAGACGTAGCTAAATAATTTAAATAATCCTGCCCATACCGTCTGCTCATTCAAAGTATAAAGTAAATAAAATAGTTATTAAATAACCAGCCTGTAATAAAATAACCTACCAGTAATAACTCGAAGAAGGTCTTGTACCCATGCCTGTGCCAACTCATTTCCTGGCTGCCTCCTAATAACTCGTAGTTGCTGTTGGAGGTAGCATCATTCCAGTCATTGGAACCCTCATGTCTGTCCACAACCTTATTCACAATATCCAGGAATTCCTCCATAAAATCCTGGTCATTCCGAAGCTCTGGATACTTTTTTTCCATGTATGGTAATAATCTGGAATTATAATCTATAAATTTGTGATACTAACTTTGTATTTTTACCTCATTGACTTTACCACGAGTGTCAAACTACAAGTCACTGGTTTCGTACTTATAAACATACTAGCTTTCCGCCCGCAGCTTCGCCCGCGTAGAGTTCGGTTATATCGCGTTGCCAAGAGAACCTTTCAAAGGTCGAGAATAAAAACTATCCTATGTTCTTTCTCAAGGTCAATTCTATCTTTGTACCAAATTTCATTAAAATCAGTTCAGTGGTTTAGGCGCGAAAGCGTAACAGACAGAGTTACTTTCGCATTTATAATATTAGTAGGGGAGTTGCTACTATCATGTGCGATGTTTTAGTAATGAAAAAACCGCAAAATATCCGTATATAATTCGATAGTGACTTGTGGTAGTTATAAAAGTTTATTGTGAATAGATAATTATAGAAATAGGAGGTTTAAAATCTGAGGAATGACTTATATTTACCTTAAATTGTAATGATAGCGTAAACAATCAAGTTAATGATTTCATAAAAATACTTCAAACATCTTATTAATTCTATCATATAACAATCCAGATTATATTTAGGTCTTTTTTATTTATTTTTTCTGGGTTTGGTTGTAATATTTCGGTCAAATATTGTTCTGACCATTGGTTCTGAACTGTTGAAGGCTAAAGGCTAGTCGATGTTTTAATTTCCCTTTCATCATCAATTGCTAACACTAAATGATTTTAAAACAAATCAAAATCATGAAATACCACAAGTTTTTAAATAAATAGTAAGAGCAACTACATAAACGAGAAACCAGGAGCTATTTAATTTGAAGATGGACATCATTGTAAGGTATAGTGCGTTTGATTTAAGCTGAGCTTTGTATTTGTGTGAGTGTACACGGATAGTGTAGGTGTGATGTCAAAGTGCGTGCCACTTGCTTTTCTAGTTTTGAACCGGTTTATACTGATTTTACTCCGCCCCGTATCTTCCGCACTTACACCTATGCACAGATAGCAGCGTATTTATCTATTTAAAATAATATTTAATTCAATTTTTTTTGTCTGACACTACTTTTACTCGCCCTCAAATGCAAAGCTCAGCTCAAGTCTCGCAGTATATTATTGTAGACATACTTCTTGCTGATATATTTTCCCAACGGCTCAGCCTCGCCCGAAGGTTCGTCCATGGCATCCAAACAGAATGTTATCAGGTCATTGAAGACCTCAGCGTTTCCCAAAAAACCATCAGATCTAAAAACTCTCACATCAAACTCCTGGCGTTGGATCGTTATATTATTATTGACAGCTGTTTCGTAGACTCGGCTCTTCTCTATACCGTGAATCCTGGTATAAGATAATTATAATAGTAGAAGAACATTATTTAATAATTCGTATCCATAAATTAACAAATTTAAATTAAATTTATAATATATGTAATTTGGATTACTCTTTATTAAAGCTAAAATTAGTGAAAGTCCCATTAAAACCTGTAACGTCATTTCGCAGACTGAATTCACTTACAAATAAATAAATAAATTAATAAGTAAATATCATAAAATTTATACAATGTATACATATATGTATTTAATATAAAGCTGATATCTAAGACTTTCGTAAATATTCATTTAAATGAAACGAATATTTTCGTATACTACTCGTGTTTTATTATTTTAACTACATACGACGACGTTTCGGTTACTTTACAACCGTGATCATTAAGACGAGATTTAAAACAAAGTTGTTATTATATCACAAAAAGATAGAAAAATTATATTTACTTCTATGTATATTTTACATTTACTTTAATTTTTTTAGTATCAAAGTGCTGATTTGCGGAATGTATTCCAGATTCTTTTAAAAATAAGATGTTAGCTCTTGTTAGTGATTTAAATATTTTAACTACAGTACAAACTCTATTAACCGGAATAATTGTTGTCGATAGGCATTCGGATAATCGAATGTATGTAGAAAAGCCGATTATGTGAATATTTAGTTCAAAATATTATATGTTTATATAAAAAATAAATTGCAATATGTATTTGGTAATCATCAATTATAATAATAAGTTTCATTTGGTTTAGAATATTTGTTAATTGTCATTTGACGTCCGCCACTCTCAACAACACCACTCTCTTAGACTCTTACGCTTTGACATTCTTTCTTGTCCGGACTTGTCCGTAGTCCGGATAATCGAGTTTCTACTCTATTATCACCAGACAGTGGTACCATCTAGTTTTATGTAAGTACATTAATTTAAAGCTATAAACAAATATACATACCATTCAGCTCCTAGTTCCACTACTCCATCCCCGAACTCCACCGTGTGAACTCTTCCCCCGACCCTGTCCTCCGCCTCTAACGCTAACACTCTCTTGCCAGACTTAGCCAGTGTTGAAGCTGCTGTAGCTCCGGCAGAACCGAGACCGACAACTATAGTGTCATATTTCTGGTTTACTCTGAAAAAATTAACATATTATCATCTTAAATTAACGGAAAAAGACTTTTAAATGAATTGTATAAGTCATATGTTATATTATGAAGTTTGTCTTGGAAATATCCTCTCTTCTTTCGTCTTCTCTTCTTTTTCTCTCATAGAACAGATCCTTATCTATTTAATTGTATTTATATCATCACTCACACGAGGCCGTTAACATGATGTAGCGTCAGCAGAGATAGGAACAGAACGAATCGCTTCTCCATCATGTTTAGATGTAATCAATTATTATTATTATGCATTTATATATCTGAGACATTCGTAAGAGCTATATATTTCATGTACAACTAATTTAAAACCGCAGTTTTGTTTGGGATAACAAATATTTCGTCCAGAAAGATCGTCTCTATTCTTAGGATAAGAGCTGATTTTTCAAATATATTAACCTAAATTAATTTATTCATATTTATTTATCGTCAATCTTCATCAGATATATCATATTCGTTGCCAACTCTTAGTCTATAATATATAAACATAACAAATCAAAGGTTATTGCAAACATAATCAAGGAATCAATGTTTATTGACGATTATTGTTATATATTTTATTGCTAGATTAACATACACTGACGTACAAACAGGAAATAACGTTGCACATACACAAAAAGTATTAGAATATTTGGAAAAGAGTGACAGTTAACTTTATCTTCTTCTTCTTCCTAGCAATTTCCCAGCTTTAGCCAGGGTCTGCCTTACATGTTGTTGTGAATAGTGTGAATTTGTTTTTACGACCGGCCGCCTGCCTGACATCAACCCTCTTTGGGAATTCATTAATCAGTGATGTCTAAATACTCTTATAAAGTACATATGACTCGGAAAAATCACATTGGTACTTGCCCTGGCCAGGATCGAACCCGCGCCCTCGTGCATGAGAGGCGGGCCTTTTAACCACTAGGCCAGCACCGACTTTATATTTAAGATATTATTTATGTTAAAGGTGGCTAACAAGCAGACGGCCTACTTGGTGAGCATTAGCTACCGTCGCCCGTGGATATCAGCAACATCTTTGTTTTGAATGATTTGACAAACTTGGTTTTTTTAGGAATAGGGAAGGGTGGGAATAGGGAAATAGCAGGAAAGGGAGGGAATAGGGAAAAGGCAACCGTCTCTCTCACTCATCATACGAAACGCAGCCATTAAAGACTATTTCACGCCGATCTTCTATGAGAGGGTGGTACTTCCCCGGTTGAGCCTGTCCATATTCTTTCGTAGTTTCATGACTACAGTTAGGCTCTACCGCCTAAAGAATAACAATACTTCAAACTTATAATTTCAAAATTAATTCAAACTTATAATATAAGGAGGTTATCATATTTTATTTCTGTCATCATCTTCTTTTTATCTGTAGATCCTCATACAGTATTCATGAATCATAACAGACCACAAACACCATTAGACTGGGTAGATGATAAGTTATTAGCTGAAGGTGGAAATGGCGACCTAAACTCAAAAATAAGAAGATCTAATATTTTTTCGAGTATTCACTTAAATAAAATTAATATTTGGTTAGGTAGAGAGGAGCTTCGACGGTGGAGGTGATCGTTTAGCACGCTTTAGATAGGGTCCCTTAAACCTACACCACAAGTCACAGTCACTGTTGAAGCTCCTCTCACTACAACGATGGACCCGACACACGCACCGTGAATACTTGAATGCCAAGAGGTTTCGTCTCGGATTACTACGCGTATTTTATTGTATTAAAACTGTAAGTTAATGAGTGAGTGAGTCTCACATCTCGTCTGCCCGTGATCACGGTCAATGTAAAGTAGCCGAAACGTCGGGAGTATGTATTTTATAATCAAAAATAAAAACGCGAAGTAAAATCCGAATATATTAGTTTCATTCAAAGGTCATGTTAAATTTAAAGAATGTCGTTATAGTTATGTAACAAAATTTAAACTTTTGTGTCACGAAGTATACAAAAAATATTTGGTTTGGACTTATTATACATGTGTAAATAGAGAAATGTACTAAAAGAGTAGTATAATAGTTATAAGAAGTATGTAGGTATGTTTATTTATTTTTCCTTATCTAACACAGCGACGGTCTTGAGATGACCTCTCAAATGTTTTTCAAACAAAACAGACTTATACAATAACTGTTTGTAAACAATAATTTTATGTAATACTAGTTCTATCTCGCGTCTCCGTCCTCGTGAACATCAGAGTTTTGTTCAGAGCTATGTATAAAGTGTGATAAGGCAATGAGGCAGTGTAACCTTTTAACCTTCTATGCACAATTGTTGCGATGCATTCGACTCTTAACGATGAGAGAAGATTACCGCCTACTATCTGACGATGTAGGAAGACTTGTTGATAGCATAGCGTTGTTCCTCTATGACAAAAAATCTAACGGTCAGAAGGTATCGCAGCTATTGTGCTAAAGACGCGTGCTCCTGAATTGACTTCGATTCTTCTTCTACCTGGCAATTTTCCAGATTTAGCCAGGGTCTGCCTTTCATGTTGTGAATAGTTTTGGCTAATTGTTTTTACGATCGGCCGCCTGCCTGACATCAGCCCTCTTTGGGAATGCATTATTCAGTGAAGTCTAAAGACTTTTAGAAAGTACATATGACTCGGAAAAATCACGTTGGTACTTGCCAGGATCGAACCCGCTCCCTCGTGCATGAGAGATGGGCCTTTTAACAACTGACTTGACTTCGATTCTAACGCGCCAATTTATACTATTGAACATGAAATAGTCTATTATTTCTGACGTAGTAACAATCAATAAGTATTTTTATTCAAATAGTTTGAAATAAACACAAATTATTATGTTTTAAATTTATTTTAATTACATTTTTTTCATACATATTTATTTATTCTCATCAGGCAATAATCGCATCGCTTCCCTGTATCCCGATTTACTAGCTCCGTGTACAGTTGAATATTGTGTTGGATGTGTAGCTTCACCCGCGAATAACACGCGTGGGACTCCCTTGGAGTCCGTCAGAGGAGCCCCGAGGTCGGCCCTAGCGCTCGGGTGCTCCGCCATCAACAGATTGTCGTAGGAGTAACAGCCGCGTGTGAATGGATTAGAGAACCACGTGCTTCTTAACACGCCCGTCGGTTCTGGGATCGACATGTTCTTTCCCATGAACATACGAACTACCTCCATACTCTTAGCTTTTAGAACTTCCTCTGGTAATGTTTCAATCTGGAATTAGAAGGAAAATTATTTACCTCGGCAGTTTTTTTGGCGGTCATGGACGGAACACAAAGATTCAATTAAGAAATTTAGTTCTTATAAAAAATCTATTGGAGATATCAGTTTTGGAAATAATATCAATAATATATGCACATTTATAAAATTTTCTACTATGGATCTTTGGTGGTTAAAAATGCTTTTTCAATACAGTCGTATAATCTACACAATATGTTACAGTTAAGGACACCAACTGGAAATAATACTTACAGTTTTAGCAGCGTCTCCGGCTGTCCAAAACGTCAAAGCGTTATTGGATCCCATCGGTGCTGACAGTGATTTCAGCCCCACCTGCCACTTCTCATATCTCTCTTTGTCAGACTCCAACCATTGGAAAATATAAATCGGTTTTTCAGTCCACCACTTCTCATTAAACGAGAGTATTAGTTTTCCTATAACTCCAATGCTCATCATGTTTATTGCTCTTATTTTATCCTCTGGCAGCGGCGGCGAGAATAGTTCTTGATGCCTGAAAATTATTGCATGACGTCTTTTTACTGCGCATACTATTTCATATGTAACTTGGTATAATGGAAAAAGCCTAAAACACTTGCGATTGGTCAAAACAAATAGATATTAAATAATTGACGAGTTGTTTATGTTCAAATAAAAAACTATATATATAAATGATTATTGCCAAATGTTTTTTAGGAATTCAAAGACTTAAATAACACGAGATATTCCTACCTCTCCTTCAAGACTCCGAGTGAGACCGTCACTATAACATTATCAGCGGTGTAGACACTTCCATCAACACAGCTCACCTCAACGTCTCCGGGTGAATCTCTCGGCCACTTTATTAATTTCACTTCTTTGTTCAATTCGATGTCCAACGTGGGCCAGCCTGGGCCATTCCTATATTTTTTCTGTAATGAAAAGTTGAAGTTAAATTAGTCAGGATAGTTTTAAAGGCAGTGGTGGCTTAGTGGTTACATGGCCCGCCTCTCATGTACGAGGGCGCGGATTCGATCCTGGCTCGGGCAAGTACCAATGTGATTTTTCCGAATCATACATATGTACTTTCTAAGATTATTTAGACATCACTGATTAATGCCGATTCCCAAAAGAGATTTGATGTCAGGCAGGCGGCCAGTCGTAAAAACTATTCACAACTATATGTAAGGCAGATCCTGGCTAAAGCTGGGAAATTGCCAGGTAGAAGTTTTAAAGTATGGTATCAAATATTTTTTTTCTCATTAAGTACATTATTTCTTACATGTTGAATATAGTCTATGAGTACACAAAAACAGACTTCACAATATGGACTACAAAAAGTTTAATGATAATCCAATCCACAGTGATTATTATCAAGAAAGGAAAATATTTATTGGAAATTTACTTAATTCATCCACACCAACCAGTAAAATGTCCAAGAACGTCTGATATCCATGCCTATGCCAGCTCATGTCGTGACTGCCTCCTAGTGGCACGTACTTTCTGTTGGAAGATGCGTCGTTCCAGTTGCTCGAACCTTCGTATCCATCAACAAGAACATCAGCTATTTCAAGAAGCTCCTTCATGAACTCCGTGTCGTTCAAAAAATGGGGATACTTCTGTTCTAGATACGCCGTTAACCTGTTTTAAGAAATTAATGAAATAAAACGCCTGTTGTTTCCTAAGAGCAAAAATTTCTCTGGGTAACCTTAGCTATGACTTATTGCAAGGCGATCTTGACGTACTTATTATGAGCTTAAGTTAATTTTGTTTTATGAGAAACAAATTAAAGGGAAAAAAAGTAGTGAAATGAACATGTGGGCGCAACAAAACAATTGCATACTGACTTCTTTGTTATATATTGTCCAAGAGGTTCAGGTTTCTCAGGAGAAGTGTCCTTCATTTGAAGACAGAACATTATCAATTCAACCACAACATTGTCTCCTAAAGTGCCATCAGATTTATAAACAGATCCTTTATACTCCTGCTTTAATAAAGTTATGTTGTTTTCGACCGCTGCTTCGTACACTGGACTGTAGTATATCCCACGAATCCTATAGATACCATAATTATAAATTAATTTATGTCAGTTCCTTTTGATACATCTTTTTAGGCTAATATTGATATAATAATATTGTATCTAATATCCAATTGTATATCAACGTTACTTGCCCTATTTCCTTTGACTTGTCCAGTCTTTGTCTGCTATTCCCTTCCATACTAGTTCTCGCTTTCTCTAGGGCCGTTCATTCCTCATTCTACGTCTTTTTTTATTCCTCACTTCCATTCCTGGGTATTCCCATTAAATGTTTTAGTGTATGCTACTATCTTATTTCTATTTTTTGATATTTTATTTTTATTTTGTATATCAAGGCTAGTACATACCATTCAGCTCCTAGTTCCACTACTCCATCTCCGAACTCCACCGTGTGAACTCTTCCCCCGACCCTGTCCTGGGCCTCCAACGCTAACACTCTCTTGCCAGACTTAGCTAGTGTTGAAGCTGCTGTAGCTCCGGCAGCACCCAGACCGACAACTATAGTGTCATATCGCTCGTTAATTCTGAAACAATTTACATAATGTCTTCTTAAAATATAAACTATTACATTCAGTCAAATCCGCTTAACGACAAAGGATTGTTTCTTACCAAATTTGAATCGTCTAATTTTATATAGGGATTATTCTGATGGTCATTCATAAATCTTTACACTTATCGTATATGACTGATTTAAATGATATAAATTTTCATAAAAGACTTCTGATAATCCTAAAAATTTCGTCAAACAGACCTCTTTAGGTTATCCACTGAAACTTAGACATAAATTACAGCTATAGTTATAATCTTAACAGGACCATAACAAGAACAAATCATTTGATGGTCTTTTAACGTTTTTTTTTAATTAAATGGGGGCAACCGAGCAGACGGCCTTTCTGATAGACGTAGTATGGACTTCCGCTACATAGTTTAGAGGATGTGGTGCCAACCTTGGTTAGGAAAGATTGAGAGGAAGGGATAGGAAAGGGTGGAAAAACGGAAAGGACATAATGAGTCGTTAAGTTTTCATCCTGGGACGTAAATATTTTGACAGACAATAATATTTTCGAAGTTTCATAAGTAAATGCCTCTTTTAGACTTAACAAACAGAGTTTCGTGTAACTGGGTCTAGATAATAAAGTCAAGAGATCATGAGTTAAGTCCAGTTATTGCTTAGTTTGTCTCTAATTGACAAAAATATTCAGGAACTGCATATGATAAAATAAAATAAGAGAAATTTAGTTAACCATATATTAATAACCTATTACGGCCAGAGTTCGTGTAACCAAAAAATTAAAACTTAATTACAATTCTTTTTAAAAACTTTAGGTTGTGTTGAAGGTAATTTTGCAGAAAAAATATAAACATTAAATTTGAGTATTTTAATACTGGCGAAAGGACAAAGTGAGCAGATATTTCTAAAGCTAACTTGTTACAACGAGAAAAAGTAGTCTTAATTCATTAACAGGAAAAATATTGAAGAAGTCTACAATTTTATAAGACAAGTTCTATCTACGTTTTATGAAAAATATCTACCATAGAGGTGTACACAAACAACAGTAGTTTCTGAAGATCAGAATTAACTAAGTTAATATAAGATATAATGGAGTTATTACAAAAAATACCCTTATTTATAAGTGGTAATAAGTAGCAATCATTATGATTTTATTAATAAACTTTAGTATGGAATCTCGATGTTTGTAAGAAGAAGAGACTCGATAATTTTTGATACAAAGTCCATAAAAAGCAAGCTATACCTCTAATACTAAGATTATTAATTTAAACAGATTAATATTGGATTTATGTAGAAAGATATTATCGGGTTTAGCTTTTGAAATTCGCTACATATATATCTAGCTAATGAGATGGTTGAATGTATATTTTTTAATCCAAATTATATATATTTGGATGTAATAATAAACACAGACAAACATACTATCTATACATATAATAAAATTGTAGAAAAGTGCTGTCTGTACATTGAAAATAAAAATAAAAAAATAGCAGGGGTTATGGTTATGTCGATGTCGAACCCAAAAATGTAATTAACTTTTTTTTGTCTGTTTGTCTGTTCAGACTAATCTCAGAAACGGCTGATCCGAGTTGGATGCGGTTTTCACGAATATATTGTGGTATGCTTCAGTTATGTTTTAGTGTTTGTTTCATGTTAATCGGTTCATAAATAAAAAAGTTATGTCAAATTAAAGAATCACGTCGAACACTATTCTATGCTTATACATACAAACTATGAATTTATACATACAATCTATTCATAATAAAAATAAGTATATATTTAAAAAAAACGCTGCTCATAGTCACTATTCCACGCGAACGAAGTCGCGGGCACAGCTAGTATCTAATATATATATAATAATTGTACTCACACATGACAATTCGCTTGAAGACCAAGCAAAGCCAGTAGAACTAACACCGTCTCCATTGATGGATCAAATAACTATGGAGTAAAGATAACTTGCATATATTATTATATTAGAACGTGCGTTGATAACTAGGTGATACACTCGTCTTTGTTTACATTTTTTCATATAATTACAGTTTTAATATGTATAAAAATACTATAGAATATTCCTAAGTCATCGTCAATATTTATATTTAAATATTTTTTTGTAATGACCGATTGTATAAAAATAAAATATAAATGTTTTATTATTATCAATCAATCACTGTTGTTTTAAACACACGTAAGTTGTATTTAAATTCTATCCAAGAGGGAATTTGGAGATATATGTGGGATTCTCCGTAATAGACCCTGACCTACCCACTAAACCTCAACAATCATCCTCATTGCTTTAGTATAACGCCACGAGTTCGCTAGAACATTCGACCGTGATGCTCTTGCAAATATCGAAAACCTAAATAAGGGTGCTTGAGTACTAGTTACACCCTTACGATACCGGCATGCGTGGGGTGAAAGGGTGCTATATACATAGATACTAAGTGAGGTAATATTCCCGACTTCGTTTGAAGATCGGACGAATTGCATTCATGCTAAAAAGATTAGCTGCAGACTGGCTAATAGCAATATTTTTCGTCAATCACAGAATTCAAAGGTCGCGTTAAATTTAAAGAATGTCATTATAATTGTTAAAATAAAATTTAAACTTGTGTAAAATTTATTCCAAAAAAATTAAATATGGTTTTAACTTAATAAATAGATACATTCATTATAAGAGTAGTATAATAGTTATAAGAAGTATGTATGTTAATTTATTTTTCCTTATCTAACACAGCGACGGTCTTAAGATGACCTTTCAAATGTTTTTCAAACAAAACAGATTTATAGAATAGCTGTTTGTAAACAATAATTTTATATAATACTAGTTTTATCTCTCGACTCCGTCCTCGTGAATACTAGAATGTCACTCAGAGCTATGTATAAAGTGTGTTAAAACAATACATACAGTGACGTACGTCGCGGGCTTTACATTTATATAACACACACAGACAACAATACCTTCCGGGTGAGGAGTGAATATAAACTATCTGGGGCGCCACACAAATTTATACACAAATATTCACTCAAATTGGTTCATTCGTTTCGGTTTAGGAGTTGTTCAGTGTTCAGTTCAGGACAAAAACTTTTATAAGAAATTAATAAACAAAACTCCTCTTGAATCTTAAGAGCAAAAATTCTTTAGAAAACATTTGCTATGACTTATTACAAGGCGATCTTGACGTTACTTATTTAATATGAGATGAAACTTCTCAGCATTTCATGGATTCACAATTAACAGTACCGTTGACTTGTGACCCAGGTGTAGGTTTAAGGGGCCCCTATCTAACACGTTAAACGCTCACCTCCACCGTCCAAGCTCCTCTCTCTACCTAACAGGATTTTGAAACGAACTTACTAGAATTGCCATTGAAGTACGTTCTAAAAATGAGTTGATATTAGTTCTGGACAAGCCCGAGTCTTCTAGTAGGTTGTAGAGAGATTTTGTTATACCTCTCGCTCCCACTTCTATCTCATACAAGTTTACGATACCTTTTCCCAGTATGTTTGTTAGTGAGCTCGTAATACTCCTAATACTACTTTAAAATTCGCGAATACAGAAGTATGACTAATATGGACTCCGACAACCGAATAATCTGTGGGATTTTGTATTGTTTCTCATACGTATCCATCATTATAGTCCAATCCGAAGACGCTTTAAGGATAGACTTTTGACGTTTGATTTTATAGCCCTAGTGCTTTCTTCCAAAAAAGCTGTTTGCTATTATTTTTTTAGGCTCAGACTCTTTGGATATGATTTCTAGAACACTATCGTGACGCCGCGAGTATTGACCGCTGTCCAGGAGTACCTTACATGCCACCAGCAGATGCTTAGCAGTTCTGACTAAATTCCCACAGATATAGCAAGTTTATTCGGTAACTTAACCCCATCTTACTAAATTACTTTGACTTGGGTGAGTCAATATATCCGTATCTTGGGATTCCTGACTCGAACCCTACTCTGTTACTTTGTGCTCCTATCATAAACTGCCTATCAATTTGAAATCTTGATTGAAATATGATAATATGTGTAAATTTTTATATGTATAATATAACATTTTATGTCATGCAGCGTTCGGTGAATCTGATTTTAGGGTGAAATTAAAGTAGGTAATGATTATTTTTAGTTATATAGTCGCAATAGTTATTTAATCAACTTACTCATTGAGCACGTGTTCGTGTTTAGCCAGGAAGTACATCATCAAATTAACCTCTCCTGTTTCTCATCCAACAGGAAACTCCTCGTACGTCACCCTATAATCTGTTAAATCAATAAATTGAATAAGAGAATGAGAAATTATTAGATTTCTGACGTCAAAACTATTTAAATAATACAATACTTATCAATAAGGGTCTAGTTAACAGATCATAAATAAACATAATACTTTATTTTTTGATTTCTATACACTCAGTCATCATATTATATCTGATAAATATATAATTATTAGCATTGAGGAATACGGATGCCTTAAAGAATAAAATTTGTAATTAATAAATATTCAATGTGTATCTTTATACATATTAAAACTGAATTATATTTAAAAGAAATGTAAGCAAAGTCGCGTATATCACCTAGTTATCAACGCACGTTCTAATATAATAATATGTTCAAGTTATCTTCACTCCATAGTTATTTGATCAATCAATGGCGCCGGTGTTAGTTCTACTGGCTTTGCTTGGTCTCCAAGCGAATTGTAATGTGTGAGTACAATTATTATATATATTAGATATAGTATGTTTATCTGTGTTTATTATTACATCCAAATATATATAATTTGGATTAAAAAATATACATTCAAGCATCTCATTAGCTACACATATATATATATATATATATATATATATATATATATATATATATATATATATATATATATATATACAGGGTGACTGGTGAATTACTATCGATATTTGAGGACGTGATATTTGACGATCATATATGACAAAATAAAAATTAATATAACATAAATATAACTTAACTTCTAAGTAAAGTTACTACTACTTTCTACTTAAATCCAATATTAATCAGTTTAAATTAATAATTTCAGTATCAGAGGTGTATCTCGATTTTTATGGACTTTGTATCAAAAATTATCGAGTCTCTTCTTCTTACAAACATCGAGACGCCATACTAAAGTTTATTAATAAAATTTTAATGTTTGCTACTTATTACTACTTATAAATAAGGGTATTTTTTGGATAACTCCATTATATCTTATATTAACTTAATCAGTTAGTTCTAATCTTCAGTCACTACTGTTGTTTGTGTACACCTCTATGGTAGATATTTATTAAGAACGTAGAGAGAACTTTCTTTATAAAATTGTAGACTTCTTCAATATTTTTCTTGTTAATGAATTAAGACTATTTTTTCCAGCTGTAAGATGTTAGCTATAGACATCTCTATTTACTTTGAGAGTCTGTCGCCAGCCTTAAAATACTCAAATAATAATTTTAATATATAAAATTCTCGTGTCACGGTGTTCGAACTTGAACTCCTCCGAAACGGCTCGAACGATTTTCGTGATCCTTATCGAGGATACTAACCAGTTGGGAGAATCGGCCAACATCTATTTTTCATCCCCCTAAATGTTAAGGGTAGTCCACCCCTAAATTTTTGGTTTTATTTTTTAGGCAAAATTTTTTGTTTTTATTTTTTTATGACACAGCCTACAAAAATACATACAATCCTAAATTTTCACCCCTCTGAGATCAACCCTTATTTTTTATTTGTTAATTAAAAACTTTAATTTTTTGGCAATTTTTTTTTTTATTTTTTCATCAACCCCTATTTTTTAATAAAGAAATTAACATCATTCAAATAAAAACTAACATATATTTCTTGATTATAAGGCGGTACGAAGTTCGCCGGGTCAGCTAGTTTTTCTATAAAATTGCCTTACACACAACCAAAAGTTTTTAACGAGAATTGAAATAAAATTTCAAGCTTTATGGCTACACGAATTCTGTACTCTATACTTAAATGAATAATTAAGTTTCTCTTTTGTAACAGCGATTTACTATTTCATCAATTAAAATTCCTGAATATTTTTGTCAATTAGAAACAAACTAAGCAATAACTGGTCTTGACCCCTGATCTCCGACATTATTATCTAGACCCAGTTACACGAAACTCTGTTTGTTAAATCTAAACGAGGTATTTACTAATGAACCTTAAAAATATAATTGTTTGTCAAAATATTTACGTCCCAGGATGAAAACTTAGCGGCTCATTATGCCCTTTCCGTTTTCCCACCCTTTTCCTAACCCTTCCTTTTCCCTCCCTTTCCCACTTCTTCCTCTCAATCTTTCCTAACCAAGGTTGGCAACAAATCTTCTAAAATATGTATCGGAAGTCCATACTACGTCCATCAGAAAGGCCGTCTGCTCGGTTGCCCCCCTTTTATTTAAAAAAAATAAAACTTTAAAAGACCATCAAATGATTTGTTCTTATTATGGTCCTGTTAAGATCATAACTATAGATGTAATTTTTGTCCAAGTTTCAGTGGATAACTTAAAGAGGTCTGTTTGACGAAATTTCTAGGATTATCAGAAGTCTTTTATCAAAATTTATAGCATTTAAATCAGTCCTATACGATAAGTGTAAAGATTTATGAATGACCATCAGAATAATCCCTGTATAAATTTAGATGATTCAAACTTGGTAAAAGAAACAGCCCTTCGTCGCTAATCGATGTTGCCTGGTTGTAAAAGTTTATATTTTAAGAATAATATCTGGTTATATTTTATAATTTTTTGTTTTTAAATTTCGTTGCGGCATTTTTAAGTAAACACGTCAAGCAGACAGAAAACAATATAAGGGTGAATATACGCTATTTGGTTTTTTCGTGGCCTAAAAGGAAATGTTACCGGTTCCATTCAATATTTATAATTTATTTATTTTAAAATTAGTAATCACAGGGGCCAGACGATTATTCATTTTTTTCAGTTTTATAATCACCAGAGGAAAATTTGTTACCAGAAGAGTGACACTGTTGCCAGAGTAGTAACAAATCAAAGCAGTTGACTAATATTTAATAAAACGTCTATTTACGTCTACTTACCAAAAAATTACACTTCTCTGGCTATCATGTAAGTAATATGCCAGAGGAGTGACGCTAGAGAAGTGACAAAATAACACATAATGTAATGAAATTAACATCACTCACTTTTCTTATGTCAGTTTAAGTTAATACATCTACGGACAATAAACATTGGTTATAAAATACAAATACATATACAGGGTGACTGGTGAATTACTATCGATAATTGAGGACGTGATATTTGACGATCATATATGACAAAATAAAAATTAATATAACATTAAATATTAATAAACTTTTAAGTAAAGTTAACCAAAAGTTATGTAATTAATTACGCATCTTATGAACACCCTACAGATTAGGTATACACTCACATGCACACTCGCGCGCGGCGGCGTGTTGGAACACTTTGAACGTGTCAACACTTTATTTATTTATACGGAAATTTTGTCAAAAATTAAGTGCCTATTTTTTTTACATAATTCGAATGAGAATCATGTACCGAGTATTCTCCTAAAATATTGATAGTAATTCACCAGTCACCCTGTATATGCTTACCAAAGGAAATCCTTCAACGACTGGCACAAAATTACTTTCCAAAAGTTTATCGAAAACTGATCCATTTTTTTTTATTTTGCTCAAATTAATTAACTTGCCTCTAATTTCAAACTGTTTGTCGCCCGTTCTTTAAGATCAAAAGCACAAAGTTGTGATTTTTATATTTTTTGTCTTTGTATTCCGCCAGATGAAGTGACAGAATTGTAACTGTATTATTTTTCCTCTTAATTTTGTTAAAATACGTTTCGATGTTTATTAAAGCGTATGACCACATTGAATAAAAAACATAATTGTGTACTTTTTGAAAGTATTCAGCAATAAGTTCATTTTAATTATTAAATGGGAAGGTCAGTGGAGTATGAACACATTTCAAAATATTATTAAAAATATAAATATATTATCGCGAATATGTAGTCTTTGTGGGCCCGATAAATCATAAAATGCCATATTCTTTATTGTTTAAGCATGGAGAGACAATGATATAATAAGTTCTACATAAAATTTGTCTATAGACCAATGGAATTCAAAAACGTATAATAAATAAATAAAAAAATAATTTCTTTGTCTAAACTCAAAACAAACACTCATTGACTTCCTGGTACTTAACAACGCCATCTGCTGTTGTGTCGTTAAAGCAATTATCAAAAGCAGTATTACTATTCGGCAATAGATGTCAGGAAGAGTCATATTTTAAACGACTTCTTTTTGTATTTTTTTAAATAAAATAACATTTTCTAAAAATGATTCCTAGCTCCCTAATAAAAATCCCCTAGATACTAAATTTCATGAAAATCGTTGGAGTGGATTCCAAGATTCCAATAAATATGTACATACATACAAGAATTGCTCATTTAAATATATAAGATATTGTGTACTTTGTTTTAGAATCAACCAGCGATATGACACTATAGTTGTCGGTCTGGGTGCTGCCGGAGCTACAGCAGCTTCAACACTAGCTAAGTCTGGCAAGAGAGTGTTGGCGTTAGAGGGCCAGGACAGGGTCGGGGGAAGAGTTCACACGGTGGAGTTCGGAGATGGAGTAGTGGAACTAGGAGCTGAATGGTATGTACTAACCGCGATATACAATATTAACTTAAAAAGATGTATTAAAAGGAACTAACAGCATTAATTTATAATTAATTATGGTTTCTATAGGATACATGGAATAGAAAACAGTCCTGTATACGAAGCAGCGATCAGAAACAACGTCTCCATATTACAACAGGAGTATGAGGAATCGGTTTATAGATCTGACGGTACTTTGGGAGACAATGTTGTGGTTGAAATGATAAATTTCTGTCTTCAAACGATGGACACTTCCCCCGAGAAACCTGAACCTCTTGGACAATATATAACAAGGAAGTCAGTACATTTTATTTTTTTTGCGCTTCTTTATGTCACTACTTTTCATCCCTTTAATTATTTTTTTTATAAAACGAGATCATAATGAATAAGTAACGTCTAGAACGCCTTACTAATAAAACATAGCTAAACTTACTGAAAGTAATTTTGCTCTTTGGATACAACAGGAGTTTTTGTTGTTCATTAATTTCTTAAAACAGGTTAACGGCGTATCTAGAACAGAAGTATCCCAACATCTTGAATGACACGGAGTTTATGAAGGAGTTCCTTGAAATTGCTGATATAGTTGTTGATGGATACGAAGGTTCAAACAATTGGAACGACGCATCTACAAACGGCAAGTACGTGCGATTAGGAGGCAGTCAGGACATGAGCTGGCACAGGCATGGATATAAAACTTTCTTCGATATTTTACTGGTAGGTGTGGATGAAATAGTAGAGTTTTGCAATAGATCTTCTCCATTCTTGATAATCTCCGTGGACTGGATATTTATTACCCTTTTCCATTCCTACTATTTACTAATATTATAAATGCGAAAGTAACTCTGTCTGTCTGTCTGTTACGCTTCCACGCCTAAACCATTGAACTGATTTTAATGAAATTTGGTATAGAGATAGAGTTGACCTTGAGAAAGAACATACGATAGTTTAATAGGAAAGAACATAGCGAAGCTGCGGGCGGAAAGCTAATAAGTCTATATTGTGTAGTTTGTATGAGTATAGACCTTAACTATATCCAGTATGTGAGAAATAGAACAACGATAAAAAAGAATTCTTGATATGCTAATTTTAAACTTTCCTGTTTAATTTAATTGCAACTTTTAACTCCAGAATAAGTATAAGAATGGCCCAGGCTGGCCCACGTTGGACATAAAGTTGAACAAAGAAGTGAAATTAATAAAGTGGCCGAGAGATTCACCCGGAGACGTTGAGGTGAGCTGTGTTGATGGAAGTGTCTTCACCGCTGATAATGTTATAGTGACCGTCTCACTCGGAGTCTTGAAGGAGAGGTAGGAATATCTCGTGTTATTTAAGTCTTTGAATTCCCAAAAAAGCATTTAGCATAATTGTAATAATATTCGATATGCAGTAGTATTTGTTAATATAAAGATACACAGTAATTTGTTACTTGAGACGATGGATTTCGTGCCAGGTCCATAGCATTATAGACACAAGAAAATCAAGTGCGTGACACTTGGTACCCCTATATAACGCGCGTTAGACGTTTCTACCTAAACAAATTTGAAACGAACCTACGAGCGATGCTTCGAAGGACGTTCTGAGAATGACTTGATGTTAGTTCTAGACAGGCCCAAGTCTTTTGGTAGGTTATAGAATGATTTATCTGTAATACCTCAGGCTTCCACTCCTACCGCTTTCAAATTTAAGAGGAACCTTTTCACAGTGAGTTCATTAGTGAGCTCTTACAAAAATTTAAACAGTTTTTTGTTTAAACATAAACAACACCTGGATTCTTTTAATATCTGAATGTTATGACCATTTGAGTCATATGAGAATTTCTCAAGTGTTATAGGCTTCTTTCATTATACCAACGAGTTATTTATGAAATAGTATGCGCAGTAAAAAGACGTGATGCAATAATTTTCAGACATCAAGAACTATTCTCGCCGCCGCTGCCAGAGGATAAAATAAGAGTAATAAACATGATGAGCATTGGAGTTATAGGAAAACTAATACTCTCGTTTAATGAGAAGTGGTGGACTGAAAAACCAGTTTATATATTCCAATGGTTGGAGTCTGATAAAGAGAGACATGAGAAGTGGCAGGTGGGGCTGAAATCACTGTCAGCACCGATGGGATCCAATAACGCTTTGACGTTTTGGACAGCCGGAGACGCTGCTAAAACTGTAAGTATTATTTCCAGTTGGCATCCTTAACTGTAACATATTGTGTAGATTATACGACTGAATTCAAAAAGTATTTCCAACCACCAAAGACCTTCAGTATAAAATTTGATAAATTAATATTATTTCCAAAACTGATCTCCCCAATAGATTTATTATAAGAACTAAATTTCTTAATTGAATTTTTGTGTTGCGTCCATGATCGACAAAAAAAAAACTGCCGAGTTAAATAATTATGTAATAATGTATATGATATTGATTTTTCCTTCTAATTCCAGATCGAAACATTACCAGAAGACGTTGTGAAAGCTAAGAGTATGGAGGTGGTTCGTATGTTCATGGGAAAGAACATGTCGATCCCAGAACCGACGGGCGTGTTAAGAAGCACGTGGTTCTCTAATCCATTCACACGCGGCTGTTACTCCTACGACAATCTGTTGATGGCGGAGCACCCGAGCGCCAGGGCCGACCTCGGGGCTCCTCTGACGGACTCCAAGGGAGCCCCACGCGTGTTATTCGCGGGTGAAGCTACACATCCAACACAATATTCAACTGTCCACGGGGCTAGTAACTCGGGATACAGGGAAGCGATGCGACTATTGCCTGATGAGAATAAATAAATAAATGTAATTAAAATATATTAAAACATGAAATTTTTATATATTTGAAACTGAATTTGCTTATAAATTGCTACTGGATCCTAATTAATTGATTACAGTGAAAAACAACATTACCTGTATATGTTAGAGTCATGATAGTGTGTGTGAAGTTTATCTTTATATATATAAAAAATTCTTCTGTGTGTGTGTATGTCACTGAACTTCTCTCAAACGTCTGGACCGATTTTGATGAAATTTTTTGTGTGTGTTCAAGGGGATCTGGGAATGGTTTAGATTCACAATTTTGTCCGCTGGACAATGTTTTTTTAGTTAATTTTTAATTTATTAGTAGTTGTTGATACAAACTTTTTTTTTTTTGACATTAGATTTGACAATTCTAACAAATCATTCTGTCGCACTTCAAAACACGGAGATTTATGGCTTTAATAGGTAAACTCCAAAAATATAAATAAAAAAAACGGTTACGTTTATTTCATGATTATAGGGCGACACGATGTTCGCCGGGTCTTCTAGTAATTTAATATATTACTATTTATATACTTCATCTCAACCTAAACTTTCACTGTGTTATAATATTATAGGGTGTTAAAAGTTTTCATTATATACATGAGTTTTATTATATTATTATTAACAGCGTAATTATATAGGGTGGCAACTGGAGGTTCCAGGAATACTACGAAACATACTTATAAATATGTATATTATAATAAGAATTACATATTAAAACTTATAACCTACACCTAAGACTACATGATTGACCCGATGTTAGGATAGCAATACCATTCCATAGCTTGTGTGTATCAGGCATCTTCTGGTTCACACGGCTTGGTGTTCGTTCCGCGGAGTCAGCGACGTCAAGAGTTATATATTATACATACAACGATGTCGCCCCGGCGATATTCATTTTTTTCTTCATATGTAGCACGTACGTAATAGTCTAGATGTATTAATTATTTAAAAAGTCCTCGACGTACGTCACTATATGTACTGTTTTAACACACTCTATACATAGCTCTGAGAGACACTCTGATGTACACGAGGACGGAGTCGCGAGATAAAACTAGTATTATAAAATTTATTGTTTACAAATAGTTATTATGTAAGTTTGCTTTTGTTTGAAGAACGTTTAAGAGGTCATCTAAAGATCTTCACCGAGTTAGATAAGGAAATATATATATATATATATATACACTTCTTACTACTACTAGACTATTTGTCTAATAAATTAATCTATTTACATATGTCATAAATCCAAACCTAATTTAATATTTTTGTATAGGTACTTCACAAGATATACAAGTTTAATTTTATTTCAACATTTATAATGTCATTCTTTAAATTTAACGTAACCTTTGGACACAATAATTGACGAAAGATGTTGCTATTAGCCAGAATTTACCGTGAATGTGATTCATCCTATCTTTAAACGAAATCGGGACTATGCTCACAGCTTGGTACCTAAATAGTTGACAGAGCACAGGCGAGAAAAGTTTGTTGTTGCCCTTTCGCCCGAAACATTTCTGTACCGTAAGGGTGTAACTAGTATTCGAGCACCCTTATTTAGGTTTTCGATATTTCTCCAAAGCGTCACGGTCGAATGCAAAGCTACCCAGTGGCGTTATACTAAAGCGATGAGGATGATTGTTGAGGTTTAGTGAGTAGGTCCGGGCCTATCCTGGAGAGCCGGACATATACGTCAAACTTCCCCCTTGGGTCGGAAGAAAGTATATGAGTATGTATGGGATGAGTATTAAGGATGTATGGGACTGTACTGAAGGAGGCAGAGCATCAGGTCAGAACGCTCTCAGTCGTGAGGAGTCGTGTGTCATGAATACTATATGAGGATCTACAGAGAGAGGAAGATGATGACAGACACAGAATATATATGGCTACTTTATATTATAAGTTTTTTAAATATTTATAATTTGAAATATGCTTCACGATTAAGGTTCCCATCTCGGACCCATATTATTTTTATTTTTTATAAACGATATCGAGAACTACATTTATCATAGTGAATGTACAATTTTCATTGACGATTTAATGTTATACAGGCCAATTATAACTATTCACGATGCAGAACTTCTGCAACGCGATTTAAATTCAGTACAACAGTGGTGCAATAACAATAAAATGATACTCAAAACAGAAACATAATTTCATATAACTACATTATTAATAATAAAGAATTAGCGGAAGTTGAAGAGGTCCGAGATTTGGGCGTAGTTATTGACAAAAAATTACAGTTAAGTAATCATATCAACAAAATTATACAGAAATCCTTGAAACTCGTTGGTTTTATTAAAAGAACATGTCGTGACTTTAAAAATATTCAAGCTATTATAACGTTGTATCGTTCCCTAATTCGTAGTGTTTTAGAATATGCATCACCAGTTTGGAGCCCAAGTTACAAAATTTATAAAAGTCGTCTTGAAAAAATTCAACAGGGTTTTACAAGATTTTTAGCATATAAAGACAGGCACTGTCCATATTGGGCAGACTATGTAACCATTTGAAATATTTCAAGCTAGATACATTAGAGAAACGACGGTCTCTGAATGACTTAATGTGTTTACATAAGCTCATTCACAACTCAATAGACTCTTCAAAGCTACTTTCTCAAATAAATTTATATGTTCCGAAAACCATTCCTCGATATCCAATTAAAAGCACCTTCGCCATTCCTAGATATCGCACAAATGTCGGAAAATTTTCGCCTTTAATTCGCTGTATGAGAACCTACAATGAAATTAATACCCATGTAATCGACATATACAGCCTAAGTAGTGATAGTTTAAAAAAAAATTAAATACTGTTTTAGTTAGTAATTGATATTTAAAATATTACAGTTGTTGGTAAGTCAAATAATTATAACTTCCTTTTTGTTATCAATGTTTGTTTGTTATCTTATTGTATTGATATTGTTGTATTTTTTTTTCTTCACTTTGTTTAAAATTTATTCTCACAGATTCTATTAAATGTTTTGAGTGTGTTTAGATACCTTTGTTAACATGTAAGTTGTAAAATGTAAATACCTGTAATGGCGTATCACACTGTATAAGTTTTCTTTTTTTATGTTTTTTCCCAAATATGATTTGTGGACATGCAGATGGTATTTCTAAAGCAATAATTAAAAAAGTAATAATAAATAAGTTAAATGTTTTAATAGTATAGAGTATAAACAAAACAATATCTTTCCCAAATCTATACATATAATAAAAATTTAAGGGCCCGCTGTCTGTACATTAATGATATATGTATATTAAAAATATTATAGGAAACCTCTATGAATGCAGTACTCAAAACAATGATTTTTGTTACTTAGTCATCTGTTTGTCTATGCGTTTATGCACGCTTATCTCAGCAACGGCTTGTCCGATCTAGATGAGGTTTTCAGTGTAATATTTTGGTAACCTTCACTCAATATTTTGAGTTCGGTTCATAAAAAGAATCTAATATAAACATCCATACCTAAAGTTTCTAGCGTTTGAAGGAGTGGGTATAAAAACCTCGCCGAAAACCGCGCCACTGTGGGGCCCGTTTTTTCATCGAATTTTATGGATTATCAAATGAATCTGAGATTTTTACTTATAGGGAAGGCAACGAAAATGCTCAAGAGTTTTAAAATTTGCTATTTGAAACGGTTGTTGTCACGTTAAATGGAAGTTGTCAATTTATTTTAAACCTCAAAAGATTGGACCTTAGCAGTATGAAATGAGCTCTCTCTTTAATATACAGGGTGACTGGTGAATTACTATCGATACTTGAGGACGTGATATTTGACGATCATATATGACAAAATAAAAATTAATATAACATAAATATTAATAAACTTCTAAGTAAAGTTAACCAAAAGTTATGTAATTAATTATGCATCGTGTGAACACCCTACAGATTAGGTATACACACACACACACACACACGCGCGCGTGCGGCGGCGTGGTGTTGTATCAGCACGCCGCCACACTTGGAACACTTGGAACGTGTCCACATTTTATTTATTTATACGGAAATTTGGTCAAAAATTAAGTACCTATTTTTTTACATAATTCTAATGAGAATCATGTACCGAGTATTCTCCTTAAATATTGATAGTAATTCACCAGTCACCCTGTATAAAAAAATGTTGCCTAAAGCCACTTCTCCACGCGGACGAAGTCGCGGACGCAGGTCCTATTGTAATATTTTTTTGTGCATATATATTGTTGTTTCGTGTTTGCATGTCTGTATATGTTAATCTAGTAATGAATTATGTAGCAATAATTGTTAATAAACATTGTTTCCTAGATGTTGTTTGCAATAACCTTTGATTTGTAATGTTTATATATTATAGACTAAGAGTTGACAAAGAATTTGAGATGTCTGAGGAAGATTAACGATAAATAAATTTAAATTTATTAATTTAGGTTAATATATTTAAAAAATCAGCTCTTATTCTAAGAATAGGGACGAACTTTCTGGACGATATATTTGTTATCCCAAACAAACTGCGGTTTTAGACTAGTTGTACATGAAATATATAGCTCTTACAAATGTCTTAGATATATAAATGCATAATAATAGTAATTGATTACATCTAAACATGATGGAGAAGCGATTCGTTCTGTTCCTATCTCTGCTGACGCTACATCATGTTAACAGCTTCGTGTGAGTGATGATATAAATACAATCATATATATAAGAATCTGTTCTATGAGAGGAAAAGCCTACTAGAGCAGAAAGGATACATTATCTAAAGGCTCTATATTAAACAACAGATTAAGGTAATTACAATTTTTTAGGACATTCTTGAGAAAGTGTATATTTCTTTTTTCTCATTATAGTTGGCTTTTACCACCTACAACCTCATTTAAACCTTCCAGCATTTAAATGACAGTCAAGCACTATCCAGTCGGATATAAAAAAGATTTACACAATTCCGTTAAAAGTCTTTTCAGCCCATTCAAAAAAACATTACGTAAATTGTTTTAGAGTCAAGACATGATATTACAGTACTTGTTTGTCTCTGTTCTGCGAGGAAAACCGCAGCATCGAAGCTAGCTAAAAACGTTTTGAATATGACTGGTTCTGTTATGTTTTCAGAACTATGTCCCGATATGACACTATAGTTGTCGGTCTGGGTGCTGCCGGAGCTACAGCAGCTTCAACACTAGCTAAGTCTGGCAAGAGAGTGTTAGCGTTGGAGGCTCAGGACAGGGTCGGGGGAAGAGTTCACACGGTGGAGTTCGGGGATGGAGTAGTGGAACTAGGAGCTGAATGGTATGTACTAACCTTGATATACAATTGCCTGCATGAGCCATTATTCTTTTAGTTTAGTCAATGGCGATTTTTTCTTAATTTTCTGACTTAAACTACATTATTTACATCTTTTATTAAAGCATTAATTTATAATTATTGTTTCTAGGATACATGGGATAGAAAACAGTCCTGTATACGAAGCAGCGATCAGAAACGACGTCACCATATTACAACAGGAGTATGATGAACTGGTTTATAAATCTGATGGCACTTTGGGAGACAATGTTGTTTTTGAAATGTTAAACTTCTGTCTTAAAACGATGGGCACTTCTCCCGAGAAACCTGAACCTCTTGGAAAATATATAACAAGGAAGTCAGTACATTGTTGTTTTGTTTCAAACACTACTCAATTTCATTACTTTTGTTTGTGAGGTGGTGGGCCTAGCTGTGGTCAATTACTACATCTCGAACATGGGTTGGCTCGACCGGGGAAGTAACACCCTTTCACAGAAAATCGGCGTAAAGTAGTCTTTTATGGCTGCGTTTTATTGCTGCGTGAGAGCCGGTTGCCCTTTCCCTTTTCCCATACTTTTCTTCCCTTTCCTTTTCCTCTCTTTCCCATCTTTTCCCCAACCAAGGGCGGCAACACATCCTCAAATCTACGTTGCGAATGTCCATGGGCGACGGTACTACCTCCATCAGGCAGGCTGATTGCTCGATTGCTCCCTTTTCCCATAAAAAAATCTTCCAATTTATTGTTCATAAAACAATATCATACTGAATAAGTAACGTCAATATCGCCTTGCAATAAGAAATAGCTAAAGTTACTTAGAATATTTTTGCTCTTAGAATGCAACAGGCGTTTTTGTTCATTAATTTCTTAAACAAGGTTAACGGCGTATCTAGAAGACAAGTATCCCAATATCTTGAATGACACGGAGTTTATGAAGGAGTTCCTTGAAATTGCTGATATAGTTGTTGATGAATACGAAGGTTCAAACAATTGGAACGACGCATCGTCCAACAGCAAGTACGTGCCACTAGGAGGCAGTCAGAATATGAGCTGGCACAGGCATGGATATAAGACCTTCTTCGACATTTTACTAGTAGGTGTGGAAGGGTTAATATAATTTACAATAGATTTTCCCCAAATTTTATCCAGAATAGCCGTGGAATACATTATTATTACACTTTTCGAGGTCCATATTTTCACGATATGGACCTATAGTCTGTTGGTGTATAATCTTAAACTTTATCCAACATATGAGAAATAGAATAATGAGAAAAGGAATACTCGATACCATACTTTAAAACTATCCTGTGTTACTAAACTTCAACTTTTAACACCAGAATAAATATAAGAATGGCCCAGGCTGGCCCACGTTGGACATAAAGTTGAACAAAGAAGTGAAATTAATAAAGTGGCCGAGAGATTCACCCGGAGACGTTGAGGTGAGCTGTGTTGATGGAAGTGTCTTCACCGCTGATAATGTTATAGTGACGGTCTCACTCGGAGTGTTGAAGGAAAGGTGGGTGGTTATAATTGTTTAAAAGTCCTTCCACTATATAGATATTAAACTTCTAATAATTAATTTTCAGACATGAAGCATTGTTCTCGCCGGCATTACCAAATGAAAAGGTAACAGCTATTGAGACAATACCGATAGGAGTCGTGGGCAAAATAATACTATCATTTGCCGAGCGCTGGTGGCCAGAAAAGGCAGCTTATATATTCCAGTGGCTGAAACCTGATAAAGAGAAATACGAGAAGTGGCAAGTCAGCTTAAAAGATATTAGTGCCATTAAAGGATCCGATAATACTTTGGAGCTTTGGACTATCGGAGAGTGGACCAAGTTGGTAGGTCTTTGCTTATTCATATTAAATAGAAAAAGTAGGTTTGAGTTATTTAAAAAGATTCTTGAGTATAAAAATACTTGTCAGTAAATACAAAAAGTAGATACGTGCTGTGTACATCTTAATTTTCTAAATCTTACATTTTTTTCTCCAGGTCGAAACATTACCAGAAGACGTTGTGAAAGCTAAGAGTATGGAGGTAGTTCGTATGTTCATGGGAAAGAACATGTCGATCCCAGAACCGACGGGCGTGTTAAGAAGCACGTGGTTCTCTAATCCATTCACACGCGGCTGTTACTCCTACGACAATCTGTTGATGGCGGAGCACCCGAGCGCTAGGGCCGACCTCGGGGCTCCTCTGACGGACTCCAAGGGAGTCCCACGCGTGTTATTCGCGGGAGAGGCCACTGACTTAACTCATTTCTCTACTGTCCACGGAGCTAGTGACTCGGGATATAGGGAAGCTATGAGATTGTTATGTGCTCAGAATAAATATACTATGTATCACCAGGAGTAAATATTTGTGTCTCGGTCAGAAATAACAAAGCCGGCTTTACCGTTTGTAAGTGATGGATTGCATTGAGATTAGAATAATATATACACCCCTTATGTTGCAAAAGTACTCTGTTAACCTGAAATGTGGTGTAAAAACCTTATTTCTTTTTTTAAGATAATTTTGGTTGAGGTAAAGGGAATGATGAAATGCTGATGGCTTACTAACCATCCTATCACGGGCTTAAATTAAGATTTAGATTTATTAAAATCAAAAAATAAATATAGGTAATGAAAGATATTATGATAAAAAATATTAGAAATTATAATAAAAACAAGTCTTCTGAATAATAACTTTATTATAAATTAATAATAATACGATATCAATACATGGGAAAAATAAAATACTCATAATTATTGTAAAAAAAAAACAATATTGTTTAAATTTTCCAGAAAGAAATCAGATATTTTGAATTATTTAATTACTTATGTATGTCGTACATTGAAATTAATAAATAAATGACACTCTATTTTCATACTTTTTATTACAGAGTAATACTTATAAACAGAACTTATAATAAGAGAGCTGGATGTGAGGGTCGATTGGGATTCATCAAAAATCTATTAATCCTTATAAAACTACATATTATATATTTTATTTACAAAAACAACATACATTTTAATATTTAGCAAAACTTAATTCAACTTATTTCTGAAAAAGCGTTAGTTACTGTTCAACTTTTACATCTTAATATTGCAACACTTGTAGTGTCACATTAATCATTGAATATGAAAGCTAAAAATTTTGGTAACATAATTTTAATATTTGTAAACTTATTTGAATTTAATTAAGAATTATATGTATGTACAGTACTCCAATAAGACTATATAAAGATTTCAAATCATCTGTCACGAATAAAAATGACAAATTGTCAATTGTCACATTTATTTTTTATTTAATTTACATTATACATATTTATCACCGGTTTTTTATTATTTAATATATTAACATCGGTCAAAATGAGAATTAAATCGGTTATATACAGTTATTTGTCACAATTAATTACAATTATTATGTTCAATTTCATATTTGAATCATAATATACAGTTAAGACTGGTGTTTAGTACGGGTTTTATTGCAAACCATCATACTTTCAGTACACAACTTTGAAACTGTCAGTAGAGAGTTAATGATACTTAAAATCTTCATATATAAAACGATTCTTTGAGATCCAGAATCAAAAATTTGAGCAATAATTTTTATATATTGAGCAATTTAAAATCTTATACCATAAAAGATACATTTAAATAAAAAAAACACTTAAATTACCTAAAATACTTATTCACTGATCTATTATTTGTGTAATCTCATTTTTTGAAGTGAAACTTCTAATGCGACTTCCAACATGGTTGCGTTAAACGTTCAACGCTACTGGAGGAGATAGAAAGAGACGGAGCGACAGTGAATGAGTGAGACAATTACATTGTAAGCAATGTTTATAAAGTTTGTCTTAAAACAATATGACTTCACTAAAATTAATTTCTATCTCTTCCTATTTTCATTTTAACATTACGAAGCTTCACTCCTTTCGCGCGTAGGGACTCCACGCACTATTTTTATCTCTAAGTAACATTTCCATATAAACTAACAATAAATACATTTTATTTCAATTTAACATACGATTTAAATTTATTGTTCAAATGTACATGATTCAATTTTCAAAATCTCAAATATCACTTTATTTATCATGCACTAGATGTCGCTGTATATAAAACTTAAAATTATCATTAAAATAATAAAATATTATATACAAATACATAACATATAAATAACAATCGTCACAGTTAATTCTAAAACAAGTCCAAACACACTTTCACACTTATTATATGTGTATATTGGCATTACAAATGCGGTGACAGCCAAGCGGCATATAAAAAATGTTCAATGGCGTCTATCTTCTACCTGGCAATTTCCCAGCTTTAGCCAGGGTCTGCCTTAAACGTTGTGTATAGTTTTGGATAATAATGACCGGCCGCCTGCCTGACATCAACCCTCTTTGGGGATGCATTAATCAGTGATGTCTAAATACTCTTATAAAGTACATATGACTGGGAACATCACATTGGTACTTGCCAGGATCGAACCCGCGCCCTCGTGCATGAGAGGCGGGCCTTTTAACCACTAGAACACCACTGACTAGTCTATATATAATATCAAGTCTGCCATATGTTACCTATATAAGGTCTATTCACACTATCCTCGAAGTAATAATGAGGACCAATCGTTGAATCTTCGGTGTCATCTCCTCTGTAAACTGGATTTTGGTAATTATCATTATTTAACGGGTTGCTGGTTGGTTGTTGATACCATTGGTTATTTTGTCGGTTGTAGTTATTTTGTACATTGTCAACGCTTGGCCGGTTATAATTATTTTGTACACGGTCACCACTTGGGCGGTTATAATCATTTTGTACACGATCAACACTTGGCCGATTGTAATTATTTTGTACACGGTCACCACTTGGTCTGTTATAATCATTTTGTACACGGTCACCACTTGGCCGGTTATAATCATTTTGTACACGGTCACCACTTGGCCGGTTATAATCATTTTGTACACGGTCACCACTTGGCCGGTTATAATCATTTTGTACACGGTCTACACTTGGTCGATTGTAATTATTTTGTACACGGTCAGCACTTGGCTGGTTATAATCATTTTGTACACTATCAACACTTGGTCGATTGTAATCATTTTGTACACGGTCTACACTTGGTCGATTGTAATTATTTTGTAAACGGTCAGCACTTGGCCTGTTATAATCATTTTGTACACGGTCACCACTTGGGCGGTTATAATCATTTTGTACACGGTCACCACTTGGTCGATTGTAATTATTTTGTACACTATCAACACTTGGTCGATTGTAATTATTTTGTACACGGTCAACACTTGGCCGGTTATAATCATTTTGTACACGATCAACATTTGGTCGATTATTATTTTGAGCACTATTATTCTGTTTATTATCCTTATTTTGTCCATTTTCACCACTATAGCCACTGTTCCACTGATTTTCTTGATCCGTATTCAAATTCCCTTCATTCCTGATCTCATCGCCGAAGATGACTTTGGCTATGAATGGTATTTGTACGTTTGCGTATATAGCGGGTGTATCGATCGCGCCGCACGCTCTGCCTGTTGATGTAACAGCGACTACCCTCCACGAACAACCTTCACGCAGCTGAGCCGGCCCGCCAGAATCACCCTGTAGAAAAATGATTGGTTTTATTAGTGTATGATAGTTGTATGGGATTTATTCCATGAATTTCTTAGTATGAGGTATCGTCTCGTCTTAATTTAGTTTCTGAAAAGTAGCCGAAACGTCGGGAGTATGTAGTTTGTAATCTAAAATAAATACGCGAATTAAAATCCAAAAATATTAGTTTCGTTTAGTATGAGGTAGTTAGTAATACTTAATTCTTGATCGGTTAAGTAGACATTAAGTTAAACCATCTTTATCTGATATACATGTATATGAATATGAAATAATTATAATTTACATAGAATAATGAATTTATCTTATCTAGTACGGACAATAGCTTAGTTAGGCATATGGCTAAGAGGCCTGTTTTGGCAGTCGCAAAATCGAATCCAACTCATTATATATATGTGTAATGTATTCGTTTAAAAAAATCTACTGCAATTTTATAATAATAAGTAGTTTATTGATATTGTACCTACACCATAAATATGTATAACAAATAATCTCAACTATAATCAGGGTTTCTAGAAGAGATCTCTTGTTAGAGATAAGTTATCCCTTGTACACATCTGTAATTAAATAATTTACTGTATACTTTCTTCTTCTTCTACCTGGTAATTTTCCAGCTATAGCCAGGGTCTGCCTTACATGTTGTGAATAGTTTAGGCTTATTGTTTTTACGACCGACCGCCTGCCTGACATCAACCCACTTTTGGGAATCAACATTAATTAGTGATGTCTAAATACTCTTAGAAAGTACATATGACTCGGAAAAATCACATCGGTACTTACCTTAACCAGGATCGAACCGAAATCGAGAGCCGGCTCTTTTAACTGACTTAATTCACTGTATACTTTGTTGGTACAAAAATAAATAAATAAATAAATATGTATATATGTATATATGGGTGTATATGTGTGTGTGTGTGTGTCTATATATTTTTACCTGGCACGTATCCTTTCCCCCTCTTCTATCTCCAGCGCATGTCTGACTGCGGTCAGGTCCTCGCGGTAATTTTCTCGATTCTCCCAAAACTGACGCACACTCCTCCAAACTCCACACTGGCAGTGAAACACCTCTTAGCAGTTCGGATTCATCTCCACCTTGAATAAACAGATATATTTTTATATATACAATTCTTCTGTGAGTGTGTATGTCACTGAACTTCTCTTAAACGACTGTACCGATTTTGATGAAATTTTTTGTGTGTGTTAAAGGGGATCTGGGAATGGTTTAGATTCACAATTTTGTCCGCTGGACAATGGTTTTTTTAATTAATTTTTATTTTATTAGTAGTTGTTGATACAAATGTTATATGTCAATCATTCTGTCGCACTTCAAAACACGGAGATTTCTGGCTTTAATAGGTAAACTCCAAAAATATAAATAAAAAAACGTAACAGATATTTCTTGATCATAGAGCGATACGAAGAGAAGGAGAAAAAAATATTTATCTATTAAACCAGCGAAACAAAAATGGGTGCTGTTAGTTTGAAGTCGGTATGAGTATCATCATCCTATCAGAGCCCACTGCTGAGCCTCTTCTCACATGGAGAAGGTTAGAGCATTAATTACCAATCGCTCAAGATGTATATGTATACAGTATATCATAATATATTACAGAAAATAAATTTATTTGAGTATTTTATATGTATTTAATTAATTGTTCTTCCTTATTTTTTCACTGTCATTGACCTCAATTCTTTCTTCAATGGTCATTAACCCGCTGCCAAAATTTGGTTAATGAGAAAATTATTTTGAATCGACACAATTTTTATATCTATATGAATCTAGGAGGTGTTCTTAAGTGATTTTTAATTGTTTTTTATATATTCATTATTTATATTCTATTGTAAGGATCCTTTATGTATATATATAAGAGATTTCCACCTATATATTGACTCATCACGATATCTCTAGAACCATAAGGCGTAGCGACTTGAAATTTGGTAGGATTATTCCTCTCGCCGAGCAGAGGTCAGCTAAGAACGGATTTTACGAAGTTCCACTCACAAGGGGGGTCGCGGGGGGTTAACAATGGAAAATACGCTTTCACGCCTAAACCACTGCACTGATTTTAATGAAATTTGGTACAGACATAGAGTTGACCTTGAGAAAGAACATGGGATAGTTTTTATCCCAGACTTTTGAAAGGTTCTCTTGGAAATGCGATATAACCGAACTCCACGCGGTCGGAAAGCTAGTGTGTATATATATGTTGTGTTTCTCACCAAACTCTGTCTTTCCCCAGCCAGTAGCGATGATATGTTTCCCGGCAGCTGGTGGTACTCCCAAACAGGCTGGCTTTATTACGGCTGAGAATCTAGATAATAACATAAAAAAACATATATATATGTATATGTATATGTATTGAAATAAGATATTTCTTGTAAACTGCATGAATAAATGTATCTTTTATTTCTTTTCTATATTTTATCAGTATTGTGATCATTTAAATCAAATTTCAATGAAACTTCTCTTAACAATAGCTGATATAAAAGCAACGTCTGTTTTTTGTTTATATATGTTCAGAATAAGAAAGTAACTATCATCTTCTTCTTCCTGGCAGTTTCCCAGCTCTAGCCAGGGTCTGCCTTACATGTTGTGCATAGTTTTGGCTAATTGTTTGCCTTCCTGACATCAACCCTCTTTGGGAATGCATTAATCAGTGATGTCTAAATACTCTCAGAAAGTACATATAACTCGGAAAAATCACATTGGTACTTGCCGGGATCGAACCCGCGCCCTCGTGCATGAGAGGCGGGCCTTTTAACCACTAGGACACCACTGATTTAGTAGCTGATATAAAAACAACGTATGTTTTTTGAATATATTTTTTTAGAATAGAAAAGTAACTATCAAAATCATCCTACTAATATTATAATTGCGAAAGTTTGTGAGCGTGTTTGTATGTTTGTTACTTCTTCACGTTCAAACGGCTGAACCGATTTTGATAAAATATTGTATTGAGGAAGCTGACGTCCAGGAATGAGACATAGGCTACTTTATAACCCGGAAATCCCGAAAATCCGCGGGTAAAAGGTGTTAATAAACTCACTTGACATTTTTCATCATTTTTACAATGGCTATATCGTAGTATGACTGCGGAGGTCTATACTTGGGATGTCTTATTACAGATGACACGCGGATTACTATGGCACCGGGATCATCCCGACGTGAGGAGCCGAGCTGAACCGCTCTTGGTGGACCGCTGGAACCGAGAAAATGGACCATTGATGTGGTTTTTTGGGTAAAAAATGGAATTTAACTCGTTTGAAATGAATAAGAATGGGGATAGACTTGAAATTCTTTAGATGAGATCGTTTAACTATTAATATTTGGTATTTAATGTGGAAATGGACCATTTATGTGGTTTTTTGGGTAAAAAATGGAATTTAACTTGGGCAAGATGAGTTAGAGTTGGGATTGACTTGAAATTTTTTAGATGAGATATTTTTAATATTAACATTGGGAATTTAATGTGGAAATGGACCATTGATGTAGTTTTTTGGGAAAAAATGGAATTAAATCTGCTTGAGATGAATTTAGAGTTGTATTAGACTTTTATTTATTCATATTAGATTCTTTCATGTTCAAAATATATTATTTAATGTAGAAAAAGACCATTAAAGTGTTTTTTTAGTTAAAAAATGGAATTTAACTTGTTTGAAATGAATTAGACTGTTTAAAGACTTTGATTTGTGATGTGATCGTTTTAAGCTCAAAAATTAGAAGTTAATTTTCAGTTTCTATGTACATCTAGGCGGTGGTTCAAGAAAAGAAGGTATTTTTTTGTTTGGAGAGGAAGTTTTGCGGATTTAAATAAACAATCCTACTAATATTATAATTGCGAATGTTTGTGAGTGTGTGTGTATGTTTGTTACTTCTTCACGCTCAAACGGCTGAAATGATTTTTTGAAGCTGACGTCCAGGAATAACACATAGGCTACTTTACATCCCGGAACTCCGCGGGTAACACCGCGGGGCGCAGCTAGTTAATGATAAATGTTGGATATTCTTGGATGAAACTGTATTGTGGATGAAATTTTTACCTCACAACGCTGTCGTCTTTGTCTTGATAGGCGCAGTGGGCCGCCGTGAGCACATACCTCTCACTCACGAGTGAACCACCACATTTCCACAAGTAGCCACCAGACTGAAATTGGACAAAAAATAACTTGAGATATTTGACTTTCATTTTAATTAAATTTTCTTGAGATGTCTTCATTGCCAAAAAAATTGCAAGTCAAAATATCGACGACTCAATATGTACGTGGTTTCGAAATTATCTCTAGATATTATGTATAAATAAATGAAGTGTATTTTAATTAAATAGTTGACATTATTATAAAAAATATTATTGATCCTTAAATTTTTATAGTAACGGTGTTATAATATGTTGTTTCATATAAATAACTTTTATGTTATAATACTCTGCTAAAGATTCTGTTTTGTGAGAACATATGTATTCTTCTGAACGAGCACTTGAGTGTATGATAGAAAATAACACTTTCTCAATAACCAAGGGCTGGACCGATTTTGATCTGATTTAAATAGCATCGCAGAATCCTGACAAGAGCTATTATAGCACCAAAATGACATTTACATTACATTTCTATGGCCCAAATTATTCTTGTTTGTCGACTTACCCGCATTTTGGTCCAACCTAACAACGCCATGTGTGGGAATTGCTGTATCGTGACGACGCTCCCTCCTACCACGAGAGGCACGGAGCGAGCACAAGATGACACGTTAACGACAACCGGACGAGGTGATGGTACGAGGGGTATGGCTTCAACACGAACAGTGTCCAATGATACGTACTGCTCACATTCTGGAATTTTTATGCGTATTTGACCTTTAAATCTTTGTAAATAAGGTTCAATTTCGATTGAAATGTTTTATTTGAAATTTCTTCCTACTCTCGGTTACTCTTATAATAAAAAAGGTTTAATTTTGTCTGTTTTTCATCTAATCCCTACTAATATTATAAATGCGAAAGTAACTCTGTCTGTCTGTCTGTCTGTCTGTCTGTCTGCTACGCTTTCACGCCTAAACCACTGAACTGATTTTAATGAAATTCGGTACAGAGATAGAGTTGACCTTGAGAAAGAACATAGGATAGTTTTTATCCCAGACTTTTGAAAGGTTCTCTTGGAAACGCGATATAACCGAACTCCACGCGGCGAAGCTGCGGGCGGAAAGCTAGTACTACATTATAAGTGTAGTTTTTCTACACATAAATGTATTTATATGAACTATTAATAACAACATTGTATTGTTGGTAACCTTGTAAAAGTAACTATGTCTGAAATATGAGTAAAGTGAATGGAATAATACAACTTACATCAAAATTAATATATACCTTTAAATGTATAATAATCGAATGTCTGTTACCAATAACATATATGTACATTCAAATGAAACTATGACTCTGAAAGTAGATTTAGATTATTATTTTATATTTTAACTATCGTTTAAATTGCCAGAAATTAAGGAGATTACACTACACACAAAGAGTATTTCATTTCTCATTTAATAACCTACGTTAATATGTACTATAACTTATTTAGTACTAGCTTTCCGCCCTAAGTTTCGCTCGCGTGAAGTTCGTTTATATCGCGTTTCCAAGAGAACCATTCAAGTCTGGGATAAAAACTATCCTATGTTCTTTCTCAACGTTGACTCCATCTCTGTACCAAATTTCATTAAAATCAGTTCAGTTGTTTAGGCGTGAAAGCGTAATAGACAGACAGACAGAGTTACTTTCGCATTTATAGTATTAGTAGGTTTGGCGATGCAAACTAAGACCAAGCGTACATGACATGAAAAAATTTAGTTTTTTTTGCGGTAGATGACAAATAACACTAACTGACAGGTACTGTCATTTCGTCTTTGTAAACAAGGTAACTTTAAGTTATCGATAAGTTTAATTAATGAAATATATCATGAAAATTGAAAAACAAGACATACCCCAAAAAAATATTTAAAGAATAATGTTAGAAAGTGTTATTTAGATTTTTACTCACTTTTTTCCGTAAATTCCATAAAACGCCTCCTTTCCACTATCGACATATAATCTTCGTCCGGTCCCACGATTAATTCGGGGGTCAATGTACTATCATCTTGAGGCTGGAGTCCTGCTATTGGTCTAGGAACAAACGACTTGGTCACCGGCCTATTCGTTATAGGCGGACCATTGACTATCGCGGGTTTGACTCCCGGTCGTGCAAACGGGTTGACCGTGGTGTGTTTGACCGAGTCATAATTAATTATAGTGTTGTAACCGTCGTCGAAAGATATTTTGTCTGGGGCATAATTCTCTTTAATTTTTTTGGTCTTATTTTGGCTACGTCGATTATTTTTTGGTGTTTTTCGTATTGTTTTCGCGGTTGTGACTTCTGAAGTTTGACCTAACTTCCAGCTTGCGTTCTGTGATCTATTTGGGTCGTGGAACCTCGTGGTTCTAGGTGGTTTTGTTGGTTCGAAGATAGGCCTTAGCGTCGGTGGTTGAAACGCAGATAGGAAATCTGGAATACAATATGATATGCAAAAATATTTCATCATTTTACGAATTTGAAGCCAATATGAGCAGAATAGTTAGATTCTATTTTTTATTGTAAAGGAATTTCTTCAATATCGTAACCATATTTAAGGTAACTTACCAAAAAACTGAGCTCTCACGTCAACAAAGCAGATGATGAGCAGAATTGAGATGATCTTGACCATCTTGACATCATATGGACCTGAAATGTAAAAAACTAAATATACTAAGATGAAATACAGAAAATATTAATATATTTAATTTATTATATGAAATTATTCATAATTTTTAATGACTTCAAATTTGAATCAAAATATGAATTACAAGCTATTTTTTCCTGCAGCGTCGCTCGCAATTTCGAGATACTTTTATGACAAACTAGGTTTTGCCCGCGATTTCGTCCACGTTAATTTCGGAAATTTTTTAACGAAAGGAATGCTTATTGGCTGTCGATCGTGCCTACATAGACCGGTAAAAGGTACATAGCGATAATGTCGTTTTAGCTAGGAGTTGAGTTCTCGAGTAAGTAAATATGATTTTTCGCTTATATGAGGAAAACTCGAACATTTTCTGGGATGTAAAGTAGCCTATGTGTTATTCTTGGACGTCAGCTTCCTGTATACAAAATTTTATCAAAATCGGTTTAGCCGTTTGAGTGTGAAGAAGTAACAAATATACACACAGACTCACTCACAAACTTTCGCAATTATAATATTAGTAGAATCATAAATTTCTACCAAATATAACTCGGCTTAGACTAAAACCTTACATTTTAAAAGATATTTTAATTAATGAATACGGATTTCCATTAAAAGAAAATTAATATCTAGAATCAATGACCCTAGTCTTTGTGATAAAAAAGAGTTACTAAATAAAATACAATTATTTGGTGTTTTAGCCGATTATAATTAACAAAATCATATTTTAAATAAGTTAATTTAAATAATTAAACAAAGTTAATGGCTATTTAGTCAAAATTTAAAGCGATTAGTTTGACCATATAGTAAAAATTTGTTTTGTATTCAATTCTTATTAGAACATTAATAAAGATAAATTAACTTCAATTTCAACTTCACTTCACTTCATCAGTAGATATTAATGTTTATTTTGAGACTAGATTGTTCCTATACTACTATTATCATATTACATTATTTTTCCTCTACTTTATCTGCTGCCAGTAAAAGTTTCACTAAAATTAATCCAGGCATAGTGTGAAGCACACAGAATCATCACATTATTAATAAGTATATATATATATATATATATATATATATATATATATATATATATATATATATATATATATATATGCCAACAATGTACAAGTACTTAAACAAAAAAATACTTTTGATTGTATTTTCACAAGTTAAAAAAAACTTCTAACTCATACTTATAAAGAAATTAATATATTAATCCTAGCTTTACTTTACTATAACATTGACACCAGCAGTTCGATCGTTTAAATTTTCTAAAACGTATTAAGGTAATTTGAACTTGGTGATAGTTATAAATCCCTACTAATATTATAAATGCGAATGTAACTCTGTCTGTCTGTTACGCTTTCACGCCTAAACCACTGAACTGATTTTAATGAAATTTGGTACAGAGATAGAGTTGACCTTGAGAAAGAACATAGGATAGTTTTTATCCCAGATTTTTGAAAGGTTCCCTTGGAAACGCGATAGAGCCGAACTCCACGCGGGCGGAAAGCTAGTTATACTAAAGTATTTTTCTGATTTAATGCTTCAACCGTTAGGAGAACTAGTTTCTACATATTTTGAGATCCAAAAACAATTCAAATACCGGTTGATAATGATAGCAATAAGCTCGACCGATTACATGTAACGGTTTGAATGAACTATCGGAGAATTTGATAAAAGATTCGTGTTCTAATTATACAAATCTTCTATATATATAAAAATGGATTGCTGTTCCTTAGTCTCGCTAAAACTCGAGAACGGCAGAACCGATTTGGCTAATTTTATTCCTGAAATACTCCTGGAAGTCCAGGAAAGGTTTAAAAGGTGAGAAAAATTGGAATAATTGCCGGGAAAACCCTAAAAACAGCCCTTTTCTATTTCGCATACAAACGTTTTTTTTTTGACATTAGATTTGACAACTAACCAATATGTCAATCATTCTGTTTGATTGAAACAGGAAAAACCTGATTATTTATGGCCTCTAAGACGGAATAGAGTTCGCCTGGTCAGCTATACCTACTTATATTACTCTTGACCAAACTAACGCGGACGAAGTCGCGGGCAAAAACTAGTATATATATATATATATATATAATTGCTTCGAATTATATATAAAAAACTTGCTATATAGAATGTTGAAAACAGACAAAATTTTATCATATATATATCCGTTGGACGTCAGTTAACTGATAGGAGTGGACAAATACTATACATAATAATATTATTGAAATATTAAGTAATGAATAATCATCATCATCCTATCAGAGCCCACTGCTAAGCCTCTTCTCACATGGAGAAGGTTTGAGCATTAATCACTACGCTTGCTCAAGACGGGTTGGTGATTTCAAACTTATAATTTGCTAAGTCCATGTTTCCTCACGATGTTTTCCTTCATTAATCAGTGATGTCTAAATACTCTTATAAAGTACATATGACTCGGAACATCACTTGTACTTGCCAGGATCGAACCCGCGCCCTCAAGCATGAGAGGCGGGCCTTTAACCACTAGGCCACAACGACTTCAAATATTATTAGTGTGATTTTAAATTTATAATGACTACTACAAGTTCTTTTCTTTATACTAAATACGCAGAGTGAAAAGTTTCGTTATTCGTGAGTCTTAGCGAGTAATTGTACAACTAGGTTTAATTATGAACTTAGATTTAGACTAGATGAACTAGATTATCTAGACTAGATATAGATGACATAGATAGTCTGAGATCGTGAGTAAAATTTTTATAGTTAATATTAATAATTATTATAAAATAAACTAAGTATTTATTTGTAATTTTTACTTTCTTAGCCTTATATTCTCAAATATTCAAACTTCAATGTACATAATATATGAATTTATAGAAGATTAGAAAATATTATACTTAAATTTAATAATTACTAAATAAGAAAATAGAAAATAATATGTATTCTATATGTATATACTAGAGTGTCGCTCAGAGCTTTTTTTTAATGTAAAAAGTGGCAAACGAACAGACGGCCCACTTGATGGTCAGTAGTGATCGCCCATGGACATCCACAACATAGATGTTGCGGATGCGTTGCCAACCTTACTTGTGGGGGAAAAGGGAGGGGTGGGAATAAGAAAATACAAGGAAAGGTTGAGAACAGGGAAAGGGCAACCGGCTCTCTCACTCATCGGACGAAACGCAGTCATTACTGACTACTTCACGCCGATCTTCTGTGAGAGGGTGGTACTTCCCCTGTCGAGCCAGCCCATGTTCGAGCTGTAGTAACTAAACTACAGCTGGGCTCTACCACCTCAAAGCTATGTATAAAGTGTGTTAAAACAGTACATACATATAGTGACGTACTAGTCTAAGAGCCCGTGAACCCCAGACCTTCGTTATTTTATAAAAGCTGAAAGTTTGTCAGCGCATGCTCCCAACACAGGTAAGAACGAAGGTCCATTATGAAATTCGGGTTGTAGTGGCTTTGGCAGGTAAACGGTACTAAAGGTGTGTAAAATACTAATATAGTTTCGTCAAATTATACAGAGCGATTTTTTGGTATTACCTTTAGAATGTTATTAAAAATCACATTATTCATTACCAGACACTTAACATCGTGGTAACCCCTTGCCAGACACCCTTAATGTTCAGGGTATAATAATTCTACTTACGTTATAGTATAAAAGCTGATTTTTATACAGGATACTTGGGTAATGAGTAGATGATATTTTCTCAATAGCCAGACATTTTTGATAGTTCCAACCCCTTGCCAGACAAGTATGTAGGGTCGCTGTAGAAACGAGCGCGAGGTAGTATATATATGTGAGTGCGAGTGAGATGCGCTTGTATTGTTTACTACTTTGTACATGCGTATGTCAGTAAAATTAATATATGCTATTTTTAAAGATAAATTTAATATTCATTATTAATTATAAGAAAAATATCAATAATAGCATTACTTACTTTATAATTAAATCGCTCATTTTTATATAATACTTAGGTAGTTATTAGATGATGTTTCCTCCTTAGCCAGATATTTTTTTCTGTTTTCAATCTCTCTGCCGGACAATCAATGTAAATGTTAAAAAGAGATTCATGATTAGAATGACTTATCCAAATAAACTTTTTGGCCAATTTATGTGACAAATAACTGATGTAAATTTTAAAAATTTCTTCAGAAATGACATTCGTTGCTACAACTACTCGGAATTGTTAAAAATTTCAATTTATTCCTCCAGTAACTAGTTAAAAAGAAAAACCAAATAGAAATATTTTTCAAAAATTCAAAAATTTAAAAATATCATCTACTCATTACCCAAGTATCCTGTATAAAAATCAGCTTTTATACTATAACGTAAGTAGAATTATTATACCCTGAACATTAAGGGTGTCTGGCAAGGGGTTACCACGATGTTAAGTGTCTGGTAATGAATAATGTGATTTTTAATAACATTCTAAAGGTAATACCAAAAAATCGCTCTGTATAATTTGACGAAACTATATTAGTATTTTACACACCTTTAGTACCGTTTACCTGCCAAAGCCACTACAACCCGAATTTCATAATGGACCTTCGTTCTTACCTGTATTGGGAGCATGCGCTGACAAACTTTCAGCTTTTATAAAATAACGAAGGTCTGGGGTTCACGGGCTCTTGCTCTATACATATTTATATAAAGATTTTTATCGCTAACTAGGAATCGAACCCACGAATCCAAACATTCATCTTTCAAGTCACAACAAAACGCTATTCTCGCATTTTAAAACACATTTGCATTAAAATTTTTACACAAAAATGGTCATTAACCCTAAGTATATTTTGATTCAACATTTCCGTTCGCCGTTTAACTTTTTATGGATAAAATTTTTGACGTAATTTTCATTTATATGTATAATTTTAAATGTAATAATTTTAAATGATTCAAAAGTACATATAATTTGATTTTAAGTTGAATTTCTTTCATATATATATTCTTACGGTATGGAAAAATATTTTTTTCTACTAAAAAACTTATATAAATATATATACTAGCTTTCCGCCCGCAGCTTCGCCCGCGTGGAGTTCGGTTATATCGCGTTTCCAAAAGAACCTTTCAAAAGTCTGGGATAAAAACTATCCTATGTTCTATCTCAAGGTCAACTCTATGTCTATACCAAATTTCATTAAAATCAATTCAGTGGTTTAGTCGTGAAAGCGTTACAGACAGACAGAGTTACTTTCGCATTTATAATATTAGTATGGATCCACGTTCATCGAAATTCTCTTAAAAAAAATGCTGATATCTTTCACCCAACCAATACTGGTTTTATTTGTCGGTAATTTATACTGTCTGGGTTTTTATACCCGATGGGTATTAGTGGTCATTTGGAGCAGGTTTTTTCAAAACATCTTGTTTACATTAATACATTTATAATTTATTAAAATTAACCTAATTGCTTTCAAAGTAATTTATTAATATAACATGTTGTTTTTATTATGTAATACAATATTTATATATATTAAATAGGGTTCAATTAAACCTACACCTGGGTCACAAGTCCCAGTCACTGTTGAAGCTCCTCTCACTACAAAGATGGACCCGACACACGCACCGTGAATACATGGAATGATGAGAGGTTTCGTCTCATATACATAGATATAATATTGGTTGATTTTGACTATGCAATCTCTTGTAAAAAACAATATAGACAGATGTACAGAATTACTTTGATTTACAAGTTAAAATATACCCTATCATCATCCTATCAGAGCCCACTGCTGAGCCTCTTCTCACATGGAGAAGGTTTGAGCATTAATTACCACGCTTGCTCAAGACGGGTTGGTGATTTCAAACTTATAATTGAAAATCAAATATAAACATAATAATAATTCGTTTATTACTTAAAGTAATAGAAGTTTCTAGATATTAAATATTCCTTTTGCGTCGCAAAAATTATTATTTTATAACCATTAGTATTTGATGCGATTTATCGATGTTTCAAACGAGAATATCGATTTGAATAAATTATTAATTAATATTAATAAATAAAAAAAGTTTTGAATTATAATTATGTAGATAAATTGTATGGGTGTTTGGAATTTTAATATAATTTTACAATTATATGTTATATGTATATTATAATAGCACATAGTATATAATGTATCGTTCAGTCCGTGTAGTTCCCGGGAACACTTCATAACAGATGTATTGTATTTAGTCAGTGGTGTCCTAGTGGTTAAAATGCCCGCCTCTCATGCATGAGGGCGCGGGTTCGATCCTGGCAAGCACCAATGCGATTTTTCCGAGTCATATGTACTTTATAAGAGTATTTAGATATCACTGATTAATGCATTCCCAAAGAGGGTTGATGTCTACGGCGGCCGGTCGTAAAAACAATTAGCCAAAACTGTTCACAGCATGTAAGGCAGACCCTGGCTAAAGCTGGGAAATTGCCAGGTAGAAGAAGACATTCCGTAATATTAAATTAATTTATAATACAAATATAGTATTGCTAACGATTCAATTAAATATAATTATACCTTCTGACTACAGGTAGCGGCATGCGGCTAATACAATTGTCTATACTTGTTTTATACCGCGATTGTTACTGCATTTTTTAAATAATATTTATGGAAATAAATTCAAATAATTATTAAATATATATGATATATTATAACTAATCCCTACTAATATTATAAATGCGAAAGTAACTCTGTCTGTCTGTCTGTCACGCCTAAACCACTGAACTGATTTTAATGAAATTTGGTACAGATATAGACTTGACCTTGAGAAAGAACACAGGATAGTTTTTATCCCAGACTTTTGGAAAGGTACTCTTGGAAACCACATATAACGGGACTCCACGCGGGTGAAGCTGCGGGCGGAAGCTAGTTTCAAATAAAATATATTCTTACTAAAATATAATTGTTGTAGTCATTAATTATTAAGTATATTTTGCGGTTGAGTTTGTAATTTCATTAAGTCTAGAATAGTATTGAAGTTGCTAGTGACGTATAGATGACTCACCGTCCCACGATAGTTAATACAATAATAATTTACCCAACTGCGAGGGAAAGAAAGAGAGTTATGTGTTTAACATATATATATCATAGTCAGTGGTGACCTAGTGGTTAAAGGGCCCACCACTCGTTGCCTAGGGCGCGGGTTCGATCCTGGCAAGTACCAATGTGATTTTTCCGAGTCATATGTACTTTATAAGAGTATTTAGACATCACTGACTGATGAAGGAAAACATCGTGAGGAAACATGGACTTATTAAATTATAAGTTTGAAATCACCAACCCGTCTTGAGCGAGCGTGGTGATTAATGCTCAAACCTTCTCCATGTGAGAAGAAGCTCAGCAGTGGGCTCTGATAGAATGATGATAATGAATATACATATATACATATTTCATTTCAAACGGAAAAGTTCATAAATAAAGATAAAAGTATAAACGAAATATATACAACGATGGACCCGACACACGCACCGTTAATACATGGAATGATGAGAGGATTTCTTACTCCATGTTTCACACTGTACACGTAGAGTTAACAGTAAGCGTCATACTATAGTAATTTGGTTTTATTTGATACTAGTTTTCCGTCCGCAGCTTCGCCCGCGTGGAGTTCGGTTATATCCCGTTTCCAAGAGAACCTTTCAAAAGTCTGGTATAAAAACTATCCTATGTTCTTTCTCGAGGTCAACTCTGTCTCTGTACCAAATTTTATTAAAATCAGTTCAGTGGTTTAAGAGAGAAAGCGTAACAGACAAACAGATAGATAGAGTTACTTTCGCATTTATAATATTAGTAGGGAAGTAGGGATAAGTTCAATACCATTTTATTATACTATATTTTTCACGTACTTACATTTTCCTATAAACGCACCTGTCATCATGTGAAAGTTTCATAAATATTGTTACAGCATTTTAATACATATTAAAAATATATTTACTGTATGTACGTATGTATTGTAAGACAATAATTTCCGTGTCGGAACATAAAATAATAACCGCTGAACCTATTTTGATAAAAAATTCATGTAATATCAATCAAAATTTGATAAATATATACGATTAAAGAAAATTACATAAACAACAGTTATTTTTCAAATATTTGTTATATTTATCTTATTTTCATTCTAACTTTAATGATTTAACCGTAAATTTTAACTGAGTTAGTTTATTTTGTGTATAATAATTGTTATTATTACAGAGTTTCGTTCCAAATAATATGTTTTCAAAGTTAAACTGGTTTGACGGGACCATTTAGAGCTAAGGTCGAATTTTAAGGCAGACATTATTTGAAATAAAGATATTTAAAGTTTAAAAATCTTACTAGTTTTCGCCCGCAACTTCGTCCGCGTTAATTTCATCATTAGTAATATATGTATAGCTGACCGGGCGAACTCTATTCCCTAGAGACAGTAAATAACCAGATATTGGAGTTTATTAAGCTTTTTTCTTTTTCGATTGTACAAAATTAAGTATCCTATGTCCTTTCTATGTTCTAATCTATCTCTCCACCAATCTTCATTCAAACCCGTACAGTCGTTAGAGTTATAAATAGTATAACTAACACGACTTTCTTTTATATATAAATGTCATTGTATTTTGTGTTTGTAACTTGTAATCTCAGTAAATGCTAGATCGATTTTGAAGAAACTTTAAACAGGTAGAATAAGGAGTGACTTAGACCATTTTAGTTGCAATTTGATAGTATGATGATAGAAAAAACTATTAGAATAATGTAGCCGATTTCATAAACTAAAATAATTCCCAAGACAGATTTTTTTAAATAAAAAAAAGATAATGCCTCTAAAATTTTTTGTTACCCTTACTAATAACTACATTTTTTGCACTCAACTAATAGGCCTTTAATAGTTATTGAAGTGAAACTACTAATGCGACTTTTAACGAGGTTGCGTTAAATATTTAACGCTACTGGAGAGATAGAAAGAGAGGGAGCGAGAGTGAGTGAGTGGGACGATTATATTGTAAGCAATGTTTATAAAGTTTGTATTAAAACAATGAGCTCACTAAAATTAATTTCTATCTATATCTATTTTCATTTCAAAACTACGCATTTATTAAATTATTTAATTTTAAAAAAATCATTTATGGCTTAAATATAACATTTTTGACATTACTTAGTAAAATGAAAATTGATTCTTTCAAACGCATTTAAGTGTAAATCTATACATATACAATGTATAAATGAATTGCTGTTCTTTAGTCTCACTAAAACTCGAGTACGGCTGAACGGATTTACCTTATCTTAGTCTTGAAATGTTCGTGGAGGTTCAGGGAAGGTTTGAAAGATGAAAAAAATTGATTCATTTCCGGGAAAACCATAAAAACATCCCTTTTCTATTTCACATACAAACGTTTTCTTTGACATTAGATTTGACAACTAACTAATATGTCAATCATTCTGTTCAATTGAAACAGGAGAAACCTGATTATTAATGGCCTCTAAAACGGAATAGAGTTCGCCCGGTCAGCTATACATATATTACTAAAGACGAAAGTAACGCGGACGAAGTCGCGGGCAAAAACTAGTTCCTTAATAAAAATTGTTCTAACTGTTACCAGTTAAAATTATTTAACCAAACAAATATTAGATTAAATTTAAATATTTAATTAGGAGTTAATTATAATTTGATGTATTTCGTAATTACTAATATAGATTTCAAACTTAATTAATTTCGTAATTGAGACTTTAAAAGCTTTATAACGTTTGTAGTACATATAACGAGAGTCAGTTGCCTATTCCCTTTTCCCTCCCTTTCCTTACAATTCCTTATTCCCTCCCTTTCCTCTTAGATTCCCACAAACAAGGTCGGCAATGCAACATCCCGTATATTGCAATGTCCATGGGAAATGGACTACCTTCCATTAAGTAGACCGGTCTACTCGTTTGCGGTCTTTCTCATACAAAGTATGAAACATTATTAATACGTAAGCACTGATAGTTTGACGTTTAAAAGAATATAGCTTAAAATACGTCAAATTTTAAATATTATCACAAGTTTGTATAATCATACTAAGTACCAAATTATTTATTAATTAATTTTTCTTACATTTTAATAAAGTTTATTGTTGCAAAATCGTTACATGTATGTGACGTACGCCCTACATTAAAAAATTAAATGAACATCGCCGGGGCGACATCGTTGTATGTATAAAATATATAACTCTTGACGCCGCTGACTCCGCGGAACGAACACCAAGCGTGTGAACCAGAAGATTCCTGATACACACAAGCTATGGAATGGTATTGCTATCCTAACATCGGGGCAATCATGTAGTCTTAGGTGTAGGTTATGAGTTATAATATGTAATTCTTATTATAATATACATATATTAGTTTCCTAATTTTCCTGGAACCTCTGGTTACCACCCTATATTAAAAAACTTATGTAACAATATTGTTTCCTAAAAAATTTTCCACTATACATTGTATTATAAATATGAGCAAAAAAATTGTTTATGAATATTATATTTTTTTCAATAGCTCAGTTAACGTAATTAATACGAAGTTAATGGTCTGTGACATACTAACCAAAACAGAGACATAAATTTGAGAATTAAAACCAGTAAAATCATTTAAATTTTATACAATGAATTTGCATGCGATTTCGCTTGAATGGAGATCGGAATTAAATCTTCTTCTACCTGGCAATTTCCCAGCTTTAGCCAGGGTCTGCCTTACATGTTTATAGTTTCGGCTAATTGTTTTTACGACCGGCCGCCTGCCTGACAACAACCCTCTTTGGGAATGCATTAATCAGTGATGTCTAAATATTCTTATAAAGTACATATGACTCGGTAACATCACATTGGTACTTGCCAGGATCGAACCCGCGCCCTCGTGTGTGAGAGGCGGACATTTTAACCACTAGGCCACCACTGACTAGTAGGGAGACTTATGTAGGCCATCTATCGCGTGTCGTTACTTCATACAATACATCTGTTATGAAGTGTTCCCGGGAACTACACGGACTGAACGATACATTATATACTATGTGTTATTATAATGTATGACATATATTATTGTTAAGTTACATCAAAATCCAGTAAGTAAAAATTAAATGTACTTAATCCCACAACAAACAAGACAGTCATTTCATTTTTATTGTCACCTTGAAAGGTAATATGCGGGTGTACCTATACCTATATTTATACCTACTTATATTGTCATATGTAAGTAATACTATGATTTTATCTCGACTTTGTTCAATATTATTCAATATATATTTGTTTCAAAATATATATCTACTAAACTTAAGTATATAGGCAACAGAAAGACGAATTGTTTTTGGTATATATATGTATATGGTAACCACATGTTTGTATACACTACATACTAATAGTTTCCCGTTTCTCATTAATACATTAATACTATGAGAAGTTACGAATGGAATACTGTTGACGTGGAGTATGTAGTGTGATGGAAACTAATAATAAGAATACTCGTATATATGTTAAATACACGGAAAACATCCTCTTCCGCGTTATAATCAGTTTAATTATAATAACATATAAAATAATCCCTACTAATATTATAAATGCAAAAGTAACTCTGTCTGTCTGTTACGCTTTCACGCCTAAACCACTGAACTGATTTTAATGAAATTTGGTACAGAGATAGAGTTGACCTTGAGAAAGAACATAGGATAGTTTTTATCCCAGACTTTTGAAAGGTTCTCTTGGAAACGCGATATAACCGAACACCACGCGGGCGAAGCTGCGGACGGAAAGCTAGTATCATAATTATAAATTCTTAAAAAGAGTATAACCTTTAAACGAAGTGTCAAAGTTGAACCTTTAAATCAGGTTCACTTAATATAATTTTAACTTTGACTATGTTTATTAAATTTTATATTTAGGTACTTTTAAATAAAAATAATATTATTAGTTGTGATCACGGTAACAAAGTAACCGAAACTTTGTAGTACGTAGTTAAAATAATAACGCGTAGTATATAAAAATATTAGTTTCATTTAAATGAATACTTAAGTCTTAGACTAGTATTGAATTTTTGTTTATTCTGTGTCTTTGGTATTAAACAACTCCTGACTGCTTTAAGATGAAGAGCATCTTGTATCTATCAAGAGTTGAATTCCATTGAAAATCCACTTTTTCTATTTATACTTATTTTCTCTGTATGAAATTAATATTTTCGTATACTACGCGTATTTTGTAATTATAAACTAGAAGACCTGGCGAACTTCATATCACCCTATAAACAAGAAATATCTATTACGTTTTTTTATTTATATTTTTGGAGTTTACCTGTAAGCCATAAATCTCCGTGTTTTGAAATGCGACAGAATGATTGACATATTAGTTAGTTGTCAAATCTAATGTCAAACAAAACGTTTGTATGGGAAATAGAAAAGGGCTGTTTTTATGGTTTTTCCAGTAATGAATCAATTTTTTTCAGCTTTTATACCTTCCCTGAACCTCCACGAACATTTCAAGACTAAGATAAAATAAATCCGTTCAGCTGTTCTCGAGTTTTAGCGAGACTAAGGAACAGCAATCCATTTTTATATATATAGAAGAAAGATAGAAGATTACGATTCACTTTGTAACACATAGTACATAACTTAGTATAAGTTTAGAAGTACATGTGTATAAACTAGATACTTACAGTACAAACGTATAAACGGTAAAAAATTATGTGTATTTGAAATATATATATTAAATCGTTTAAAAATTATATTATACATAATTGAATTAATATTTACAAATAACATAATTACAATGTATTATATTATATCCTTGTATATCTCGTAAAGAATACGAGTACAGTTATTTTAAATTATACATAATTATATGTTGCTTACAATCTTATTTATTATTAAACGTAAACAACGCTACGCTATATATTCTTTTTATTCATAAATATTCATAAGTAGTTAACGTTTACTACGAGTTGAAAACGTCATACCGATAGTTTAACGTGCATAGTAAAATACGGACAGTTTTGCAGTTTTTTTACTTATAAGCCTTTGTTGATTATGAAATATACATATACTCGTAACTTCGTAAAATTAGTTAGATTATGGAAATTCATAATTAGTGGAAAAAACATTCGCAAAAGACGATAAAACTTTTCGTTTAATTAAACTTCTTCTTCTTTCTGGCAATTTCCCAGCTTTAGCCAGGGTCCGCCTTACATGTTGTGAATAGTTTTGACTAATTGTTTTTACGACCGGCAGCCTGCATGACATCAACCCTCTTTGGGAAATATTCGTTTCATAAGACATGCACTTACTACATGTTTCGTCACTACATACTCCACGTCAACAGTATTTCATTCGTAACTTCTCACATAGTATTAACGTATTAATGAGAAACGGGAAACTATTAGTATGTAGTGTATACAAACATGTGGTAAGTTTATTTAAACAACTTATTTAATCTTTTTGTGACATTATTTTAGTTTTTTTTTTATCAATAAAATTGTATATTTATAACAAAAAATCATTTTTATTTTGACATTCACATATGCGTCGCTATAAATGCCATTTGTAAAACTTGTTGTTTAAAATATTATCAAGTTTTTTGCAATCCACATATTTTCAGTTACTTACCATATTTTTCCTATTTTGTACTGATTAACATAAAATTTAATTTATTTTAACATATATATTTCAATGGTTAATGCGTCTTGCTAACTACGAAATTACGACACAAAATTTGGCATTACGTACCGCCCACTCAGATATATATGTATATATTTTTCATTTAATATGTTTGATTGTATCTACGTACATATATAGATAGATAAACTGTATATTCCCAAAGAGGGTTGATGTCAGGCAGGCGGCCGGTCGTAAAAACAACTAGCTAAAACTATTCACAACATGTAAGGCAGACCCTGGCTAAAAGCTGGGAAATTGCCAGGTACAAGAAGATATATATATACTAATAAACTATAACATAAATAATATTACAAATATATATAAATTAAATTCGATATATTTCTAGGTCAAAATCATTTCATATTAAGTACGGAAAAATTACCAACGATAGCACACAAATATCCAATTATTTCAAAATCAAGCAATACTTACAAAAACTTTTTTTATAAAAAGTATTTAGTTTTAAAGTTTTAAAAGTATAATATCTTCAATTTAAACACGCATAATTCAAAAACTTTACTTACAATGTTACAAAAGTTTCACAGCCAGTTGATAAACACTTTTAAACACATAAATTGCTTGGATTCTTTTATAATATATGAAATAACATTTAATTATAGCAATTATTATCACAAACAATTCAAAACTGGTTTTTTTCTTTCAACCGACACTACCATACGTTGAGACGTCAAAATGGAAACTGACAAAGCGGCATCAATTTTCAAACTCAAGCTATGAATGTATGACAAAGATAACAAATAAATAATGTTTTAACCAAATTATTATAAATTAATTTATATTTTATTATAATAAATGTACATATTATTACTTATTATTTATTAATATTAGTATAGTATTATTATAACTATACTATGTTTTATGGGATGAAATATATATTTAAAATTATCATTTTAGTTGGTTATTTTGTAATAAAAATTGGGTTTAATTCTCATTTAACCTAATTTTAACTTTTAAATTATTTTTTATTCTTTAATTTCAGTGTTGCCATATTAAATCAATCAAATAAAATATCTGTATATAGTAGTCTCTAGAAATAGATATGATTTTAAATAAAATTAATAAAAAACAGACTTTTAATATTTAAACTGCTAATGAGTATACTTACGACTCAAAATGACAAAAATTATAGATATTATAAAGATAATTAATTAAAAACAATACATAATCTATAACACACATAAATATTTTGTAATTTTCAATGATGAAGTATATTTATTTGTTTAATTGTAACTGTCATTTAAAATTGTTAGATACCAAAGTAATATTATCATAAAATGGGATATATTATCTTTAGGATGAGTAACCATCGTCTATTTACTGTTTTCAAGTTACCAAATACGTAAAACTATCAGTTTTATATTAAAACACTTACTAATACTCATAATATATCTCAATGTACGAGTACGTGTATTGACCTCATGAACTTAGTGTCAATGTTGATTACTGAGAAAAAATATTATTAATACTTTTTACTTATTCCGCTAAAAATGTTTCATCAGTGAAAAGGTTTTTCCCTTTTTTTAATATCCCTTTCGACCTTTGACCTTTTAAGTGATATTTAATATTTTACTTCATTGAAATAAAGTTCAATTTTGCTTAAATATAATTCTTATACATTTCCTCAACAGGTTTGGGAGTTCGTTAAGAGTTAAAAATCAATGTTTTTTTTTAATAAAGATGCATGGTCGAAACAGGTTGGTAATTCAAAAAGGAGTTCCTATATTTATTTTATTTTTAATTAATGTCGGCGAATAATATAACAACTATGTTTATTTATTTGTATTTACTCATGCTAAAAATTTAATATTCAGATATTTCTAATAAAATTATTGTTATGTGCGTAGTTCAACTTTGTATACACTACTTACTAATAGTTTTCCGTTTCTCATTAATACGTTAATACTATGTGAGGAGTTACGAATGAAATACTGTTGACGTGGAGTATGTAGTGAGGATGGAACTTATAGTAAGGTTCTATTTAAATTCGATTCAACATTTTCTCGCATTATTAAAGTAATTAACAAAATTATTTTGTAATAATATTTATATATTCAGATGATTTTGATAGTGACATTGACATTTACACTGACATCGAATTTTTTTAATCAGTATTGGATTCTTCATCATTCAATTAAAATAAATGAAATTATTATTGAATTACAAATAATTTAGTTTTCCATACAAATATAACATAAAGGTAAGAAAAGGTAAAAAAAAAACACTAGTAGAAACGGAGAATATTCTGGTGTTTTCTTTTTTAGTATTAAATTATCTTATATTATATTCATAGCCCTATCTTTATAGGAAAAAGTAACATATATATATAGTTTTAAATACGAGTATCAGTCGAAAATTGTAACCTTATTACAAGTTTTCATGTCAAGAGATATGTAGCGTTAACAGTTTCTCATTGCAGTTTTCACTCATTTAACATATATCCATATATTTATTAAAAAGTAATTATAAGGTAAAAATAAGATATTCCTTATATTGAAATACTTGATTATAAACTTTTAATCTAGATTGTATGAGCCGCTATCTCTTCCGGTCACACATATGGTAAGCTGACCTTATGTTAAGGTTGTGGATAGGCTTTTGTACTTGCCATTCACGTCTTACTTGCATTTCGAAGTATAATGATATATTGGTAATATTTTTTATCTTCTATATATATAAAAAAAGGATTGCTGTTCCTTAGTCTCGCTAAAATTCGAGAACGGTTGAACCAATTTGGCTAATTTTAGTCTTGAAATACTTCTGGAAGTCCAGGGAAGGTTTAAAAGGTGAGAAAAAGTTGGAATAATTGCCGGGAAAACCCTAAAAACAGCCCTTTTATATTTCCCATACAAACGTTTTTTTTTTTACATTAGATTTGACAACTAACTAATATGTCAATCATTCTGTTCGATTGAAACAGGAAAAACCTGATTATTTATGGCCTCTAAGACGGAATAGAGTTCGCCCGGTCAGCTATACCTACATATATTACTCTTGACCAAACTAACGCGGACGAAGTCGCGGGCAAAAACTAGTATTATATAGAATCCTTAGTATAAATTTAATAACTTAGTTTTGCCGAAATACGAAGCTTTTCTCGTTTCTCATTCTATAAATTACTGGCTAGGTTAATAAATGAAGGCTTACGAATGGCAAAGTACCTACTAGGAATAAAATTATCGACTGATATTCGTATTTAATATTTTATAAAGTATTATTTCTGTTCATATATAATTAAGGTTTGGCATTTATATAAAATACTTCAAGACCAAAAGAAAAAGAAAAAAATATTTTTGCCTCTTCAAACATGATCAGGTTTTGATAAAACTTTTTGCGATTCGTAGATTTAAAATTTGTTATTTAACTGATGTTCAGTTCATTTTTACAGCCGTAGTAGGTTCTTTTCAAATTATATTGGGTAGAGAGAGGAGCTTGCACGGTGGAGGTGATCGTTTAACGTTAGATAGGGCTCCCTTAAACCTACCCCTGGGTCACAAGTCCCAGTCACTGTTGAAGCTCCTCTCACTACAACGATGGACCCGACACACGGACCGTGAATACATGGAATGATGAGAAGATTCATCTCATCTATTTAGTTTGCTATCTTTATGTAGTTTCCTTGAAGTTTTTTCTTGAAAATCGCCAAATTTCAATATTGAAAACGTTTTGAAGTATTTTGTATATATAACTTGCTGATGTTTAGTCTAAGTTGTCATCGTCACTACATACTCCACGTCAACAGTATTTCATTCGTAACTTCTCTCATAGTATTAACGTGGGTTAATGAGAAACGGGAAACTATTAGTATGTAGTGTATACAAACATGTGGTAAGTATACACTTTTAATAACGAAAAAATTGGTATTATAACTAAAATAGATCAATTGATTTAAGTTAAAATATAAATATCTAAAGTTATTTTTATAAAGACATAAGAATCTTTGCTATTTTTAAAATAGAAGCTGATTTTGTCTTAAAAGCATAACATAAAAAAGCAGGCTTTGAAAAATAAACTTGAAAGATCATTGTTGAAAAACGTATTTCTAAATTCGACACAATTTCTTTGTCATCAAATATTAATTGAATTTTCAAATCTAGTTATTGTATTACTCATGTATGTAAATATTCTAAGAACATTATAATAATTTATAAAGTTTTTTAATTAAATATATGTTAAATTATATCCAAGTCTAAACAGGCGCCATGATGCTTCGTGCGTCATTTTAATGATTAAAATGGTGGTTTGAAACACATAATATGTTAGTTACATTTACGAAAATGATAATAAGTCGTCGTCATCAGTCTATCAGAGCCCACTGCTGAGCTTCTTCTCACATGGAGAAGGTTTGAGCATTAATAACCACGCTCGCTAAGACGGGTTAGTGATTTCAAACTTATAATTTGTTAAGTCCATGTTTCCTCACGATGTTTTCCTTCATCTGTCAGTGGTGTCTAAATACTCTTATAAAGTACATATGACTCGGAACATCACTTGTACTTGACAGGTTCGAACCCGCGCCCTCCTGCACGAGAGGCGTGCCCTTTAACCACTAGGCTACCACTGACTATATTATATTATATACATATATAAAGATATATTTATTATCCTTAAGGAATTATATAATAGATAATTGATTTAAATATGTATATTAACACAATTTATAAATCATTAGATTCAAAATGACTCACATCCCGACAGATCGTAATAGGTACTTTACCTGGAAATACCTCGACAATACTTAATTCAATTATTAATTATATGAAAATGCCTTCCTTGTTAATAAATTCAAGAATACATATACTAGTTATATCTCTCGACTTCGTCCTCGTGAACATCAGAGTGTCTCTCAGAGCTATGTATAAAGTGTGTTAACAGTACATATAGTGACATACGTCGCGGACTTTACATTTATATAACACACCCACAGACAGCGACATCTACCGGCGTGAGGAGTGAATATAAACTATACAGAGACATACACACGTACAGGAGAAATATATATGTGTGTGTGTTTGATGGAAAGAATACTTTAAATTCGATAAGAAATAATGTAAAAACTTGTTATTTGATCTATCCGATGTCCGAGACTCTGCTCGTATTTTTTGAAATATTCAGTCGCTATTTCTATACAGGGTGACTGATGAATTACTATCAATATTTAAGGAGCATACTCGGTACATGATTCTCATTCGAATTATGTAAAAAAAATAGGTAGTTATTTTTTGACCAAATTTCCGTATAAATAAATAAAGTGTGGACACGTTCCAAGTGTGGACGCGTGCGGCGGCGTGCTGATACAACACCACGCCGCCGCACGCTTGTGTGTGTGTGTGTGTGTGTATACCTAATCTGTAGGGTGTTCACACGATGCGTAATAAATTACATAACTTTTGGTTAACTTTACTTAGAAGTTTATTAATATTTATGTTATATTAATTTTTATTTTGTCATATATGATCGTCAAATATCACGTCCTCAAGTATCGATAGTAATTCACCAGTCACCCTGTATACGTGTTTGAATTTATTGTTATAAATAAGATCTTATAGAACTTTGATAGAAAGAATAGGTACTTCAAATTTGATGAGAAATAATGCAAAAATATAAAAAAAACTATCAGATGTTCTGTACTCCATTCGCGTTTTTTGGAAATATTCAGTTTTAGTATATACAAGAATATATATATAACTTTAAATTTATAATATTGAATTATGATCCATTTAGTAATTTCCTCGTGATGCACGTAAAGTTTGACTGCAAAAATTGATTACTTCTTATATCGAGAATTGCAAATACTTACTATTCCTTACAAAACTCACTCATTAGGACAAATCACAACCCTCACACAAAAACATACCCTTACCTTCTTAAATGAAGGAAAACATCGTGAGGAAACCTGGACTTATAATCTATATAAGTTTGAAATCACCAATCCGTCTTGAGCAAGCGTGGTGATTAATCCTCAAACCTTCTCCATGTGAGAAGAGCTTCAGCAGTGGGCTCTGATAGGATGATGATGATTACTCCTTAATAGTTTTGTTTTTGATAAAACTACATGTTTCTTACAACACCTTTTATCATAATATACACACTAATTACCACAAGTCCGAATTCAGACTACAGGTTTATCAGTCAGTTATCACTTATAAATATTAGTATATGAAATCTAAATAAACTCTCAGTAAATAGTGTGTAAATAGAAAGTGCAATTTTATGTTAAGATGCATAATTTTAGTTTCATAATTCATTTAAAACTATAATTATTTCAGAACATGCTAATACTTCTTTTACGTTAATAATAATATAAAGAAATACGAAAAGAGAAGAAATGAAGAGATTTAAAAAAGCTATTAATTTTTTTTTCACTATTTTATTAATTTGTAAGACTTTTTCGAGTATTTATTTAAATGAAACTAATATTTTCGTATACTACGCCTTTTTATTATTTTAACTACACTCCTAAAGTTCTATACTTTGCAGCAACAGTGATCAACAAGACAAGATATAAAATATTATTTTGCATAAAAAAATAATTTTCTCTAACAATTAATTCTCATATAAATAAAATCATTTATCTGACGTCAAACAATAAACGGAGAATTCTCTTTAAATACGATGCCTTGAATGTTAATTGGTTTAGTTATTTGTGGAAAAATACTAATTGATCTATATCTATTTATACACTAGTTTATTCACGCGGCTCTGCTTGGAGTTTAAAGAAAATTTGCTTAATAGTGATAAAGCACATTTTTCTCACGTCTAAGGGTTTTGGCTATTGTAATAAGAATTTCCGAAACTGGACCTTTAAGAATCTTTGATAGAAAATCTAAGAAACTAAATTAATTTCGAAACACGAAATCCGGATCTTTAGTTTGTTTAATTTACATATAATATAGTATCTCAATTTAAGTCTGTGGTGGCCTAGTGGTTAAAAGGCCCGCCTCTTATGCACGAGGGCGCGGGTTCGATCCTCGCAAGTACCAATGTGATGCTCCCGAGTCATATGTACTTTATAAGAGTATACTGACTGATGAAGGAAAACATCGTGAGGAAACATGGACTTATAATTTCACAATTATAAGTTTGAAATCACCAACCCGTCTTGAGCAAGCGTGGTGATTAATGTATTCCAACAGAGGATTGAAAACAATTAGCCAAAACTATTCACAACATGTAAGGCAGACCCTGGCTAAAGCTGGGAAATTGCCAGGAAGAAGATAGTATCTCTATCTTCATTCATATGTAAGATTTAGTAATAAAAGAAAACAATTAGTGAGGCAAATGATAAAATAAAAGATTTTTTAAGCAAAAATAATCGTTTAATTCATTTTTGTTCATCTTAAAATACTATAACACAAGTTTTTATACAAATATAGTATCATTTGGCTGCCTCTTAGTCTTCATTGGGATAAAATTAAAACATTTACAAGAAATATAGAAATTATATATGTATATGTATGTACTTTTTAATATACATTTTTTCCAAATTTTGCCATTTTTTTATACAGAATGGTATATATGTTTGTGTAAGATCAATTTCAGTAATAAAATTAATTTCTAAATTACATACATATAAGAATAAATATGATTTAAAATCTTTAAAAGATAAGTAGTGTTATTAATAAGAAAAGACATTAAATTTATATTTTTAACATAAATAAGAAATATTATTATAACTGGTACCACAAGCGTTTCATTGAAATAGCCTCAAATATATATATTTATTTATTTAAGCTATATTTCAGCCATTTAAAATTTTGTCAAAACTTAATTATGTTCATATACTTATTATTGTGACTTAATTTCCCCGTCATACCTAAAATTATTGATGCATAATAAGCATTAGCGACACAGCCAATATTTAAAAAAGTCATATTTATGTAAATTATACAAAAAAAAGCAATTCGTATAGTAATTCAAATAACTACAATATACACTTGATTTTTTCTCTTTACTAGAAAAAATGCTCAGTGCTTGTTGAGTGAAGCAATCGTTTTCTAGAATTAAAATTGAAATTATTATAGTTGTCTAATTTACAATTTTTTCAATAAAAACTGTCTAAGATGTGGGCTATCAACCAATATTTCAACTCGATCGTACATTCGGTTGTCGAAATCATCTTTGTAGATAAATGACCTTAATCACCATTATTTTCGTTTCGGTGCTTCGCTCAACTAAGCACATTTTTAAACGAATTTAATATATCATCGAGGATAATGAAAATTCGGGATACTATTTGATAATTGCGTCTATCTACATTGATAAATTAAAAACAATATAATTACTTATTGTGATAAAATTACCTTAAAATTGGTTAATATAGAAAATATTTCAGTTCAAACTTTCTTTTCATCTGCTTCCAATGTAGATACGCGGAATTATACAATGTAATCACGCGGATTTGCATGATATAGGTAACATTATTCTCACCAAAACTTATATACTTAGAAATATTTCTTTACACAGACTAACATCAACACAGACAGTAACTTTTATCTTTCTCCTGTTCTTTAGCAAGCTGAACCCTCGATTCCTCAACCTTCTGCATCAAGTCGCGATCCGCTACACAATCGTCGACTATCTTTTGGAATAATTCCTCTGTAATTTCATTACACTATACTTATACACGGAGAAATAGCACCAACATATTAAATATATGTTACTGTTCATTATAAATTTTAATTTTTAATAGACAATATCAATGAAAAGCAAAATTATTGATAAAAAATAAGTCGTTGAAGAAAAATGTAAGCAACTGCCATATTGGATTCTTCTAAAATTTCGATATGTCAACTAATTGAAAACATGTCAAAGTTTTGTTCAAAATTGATATAAAAAAAATAAAACATACTCAAGTATTAATTAATTATTTTATTTAAAGAAGAATCATTAAAATGGCGTCACTTAAAGTATATATTGTTATATAAATTATTTTAAAATCTTTTACAAATCAACCTTATATATAAAATTCTTGTGTCACAATGTTCGTTCCCGTACTAATCCGAAACGGCTGGACCGATATTCATGAAATTTTGTGAGCATATTGAGTAGGTCTGAGAATCAGCCAACATCTATTTTAAGTCATAAGGGTCGTTCACCCTTTATTTTTTTTATAATGTTGCAATAAAAAATACATACAACCCAAAATTCTTACTCTTTTATCACAAACCCCTATTTTTTATGACAAAACAACGTTTGCCGGGTCAGCTAGTATATATATAGGCAACACTTACCAACATTTTCCCCCGTTTTGCTCGATGTCAAGTAATGTCCATTCAGTCCTTGTGAGTAAGTCGCTATAATATCTTCTGGTACTTCTCTAGTTGAATTTGTATCTAACAAATCTTTTTTCGTACCGCATAGATATACTTTACAATCCTGGATAAATAAAGAATATATATTATTATATATGTATCAACAGTCAGCGCCATCTATCGCGTGTCGTTACTTCATACAATACATCTGTCATGAAGTGTTCCCGGGAACTACACGGACTGAACGATACATTATATACTATGTGTTATTATAATGTATAACATGTATTATTGTACAGTTAAATTAAAATCTATTCTGTAGTAAAAAACATCCATGTATAGAATATTAAGTCAGCGGTTGCTTAGTGGTTAAAAGGTACGCCTCTCATGCATGAGGGCGCCGGTTCGAATCTGGCCCTCCAATTACCAATGTGATTTTTCCGAGTCATATGTACTTTAATATTTCATGTAAAACAATACATACGTTATCCAACTGTCAATACATTTATTACTACTGTATACTTGATTATCATTCCGTGATAAATTATATCTTATATATACAAGCTACATTACTAAAAAAGTTCCAACAAAATCAGTTAAGTAATTTTAGTATTCTGAGCAACGAATAACCTCAAATTTGCTTTCATAATATTAATAGGTACATGGGCCAGCATTGTCAATTGTCACCACTATGAAAATCATTGGCCAATCATAAGCCAATCATTGGCCAACTATCAGCCAATTCCGAAATACCCACCTCTTCAACAGTCCGTAATTCCGCCAGCCAATGTCTCAGTCTAGCCCAAGATGACGCACAGCAAGGGTCATAACATATAATAGCCGCATGAGCACCTCTATAGTACATGCGAGTCATTGCTTCATACCTGAAATTGATACACAGACAAATATATCCCTACTAATATTATAAATGCGAAAGTAACTCTGTCTGTTACGCTTTCACGCTTAAAACACTGAACTGATTTTAGTTAAATTTGGTACAGACATAGAGTTGGCTTTGAGAAAGAACATAGGATAGTTTTTATCAGAGACTTTTGAAAGGTTCTCTTGGAAACGCGATATAACCGAACTCCACGCGGGCAAAGCTGCGGACGGAAAGCTAGTATATATATATGTATATATATATATATATATTACATGTTATTAATATATAGATTGCTCCATTCACCAATTCAAGTAAATAAATAGTTCAATCATCAAAATAATTGGAATATCAGTATTTTGACTTTGGTTTGGTAGAGAGAGGAACTTGTACGGTGGGGATGAGCGTTTAACGTGTTAGATAGAGGTCAATAAAACCTACACCTGGGTCACAAGTCCCAGTCACTGTTGAAGCTCCTCTCACTACAACGATGGACCCGACACACGCACCGTGAATATATGGACTGATGAGAGGTTTTGCTCATGATTTTCAGGGTTCAAATCAAACTTATGCTGGTGAATTTCTATTATATACACAGTGGAACCCCTATCATCTGACATCTTCTATTACACACATGTATACACTAATTCATGCACCATCACTATTGTGCTTGATGCATAGGTATTATTTTTATTCTGGTTACTTAATTTTTCTCCATACATTTGTAATATTGTTATTGGGTCTGTTATTTGTCGGAAAAGAAACTACTCTCTGGTAAAACAAAACTGACTATACAGGGCTAACACAGTGCCCTATAATCTGGTAAATTTGATAACTATCAAACTCGACACAGCCCTGTAAAATATTTGTCGGACTACTGGGAATTCACCGTATTCTACTTAAATTATGCTACTACTACTATTAATAATTTTACCGCTCACTTCCAGCCGTATCCCATATACCTATGTTCAGATCTTTGCCGTTGGAATGCATTGTTTTAGCACAGAAAGCCGCTCCGATCGTCTGAAAAATATACACATTTATTTAAATACTACATATATTTACTGACGAGAAATATAAGTAATTTAAAATGACGACGGATATTTTTAGCATGACTAAGAATTTTAAGCATACCACATTATTTTAACATAACTTAAATTGTTAAAATCAATCAATATGTAGTGGTAATTTATTTTACAACTAACCAAAATGTTTTGTTTATACTTTATTTATCATAAACATAGATTTATCTTCATTATCACTAACAAAGAACACGACTGATAATTTTACGTAATATTTAAAAATAATAAAATTACAAAAAACTCACGTTTTGATATGGGGTGCCAGAATTAAATCTGCAATTAACAAATCTCAACACTAAACTCGTTTTTCCAACATGCTCGCTGCCGAGCAGCACAATTTTGAAGTCGCATCTACTCATTTTACACTTATTTTACACAAAATAATATAAAAAATCGACACTCATATCTTAGAGATACGCATTTCTGTTTTTTTCACGATATACCAAAGTTTCTCTGTAATTTTAATTAGTGTGATTAATACACAAGAGATTTATAGTTCGCATGTTCTTTGTTACATAAAAAATGTTGTAAAATATTTATAAATATATATTTTTTTGTTATTCAAACAATGTGTTATTCATTTTTATATTTGACGGAAATGACAATCAAATCAGGTGATAGTGAATTATTTTTGTTATGGCAATATTGTTAAATGTCAGTGTAGTATAATTATTGTTGTGAATTGTTCTTTTACACAATTATTACCTAATTATAATATAAATTTAAAAATTATTAATTAATTAGTGTTTATTAGATAAATTAAATTATATTTACTAATATTACACTGACAATAATATATTTATTCTATAAATTTCTTACGATTAACCTAATGTCAGAACTATTTAATTTAGCGCCATCTCACGAAATAAAGACAAACTACTACGTTGGCTAATGCTGAAACTACCTACATCATTATGAAAAGTAAATACAGATGGCGCGGAAACAAGATTTTATACCTTTTGAAAATCAAATTCTTAACCATATATGTATTGCCAAGGACTTATTCAAGATATACGTAAATTAGGCGATAATAATAAACAAAACTGTTTAAGATAATTAAGAATTTTATTTATATTATTTAAAAGAATCGCGTATATGCTTTTTTTTAGAAAACTATCGTACCTACTTTTCTTTCATTATACAGGCAAATTGGACACTACATAAAAGAAATGTATATAAAAAATATGTATTTAATAGAATGAAAAAATACAATAAATGAACCTTTAACTTACGAAATGTCAAGTTTCATTTACTTTACTAACTAAACTGTCGTGTCCCTGACTCTTGTAAGTAATTTTTTTGTCCTATATTTTCTAATTTAACATTAGCAATACATTCCTAAAATGTTAAAATAAGAATAGAACGAAGTAAGAGGGGGATATTTTATTATACATTTTTAATCGTTATAATTTTAATCAGAGGAATAAAGGCAAGTTTATATATAAATAACGATTTTTCATTAGTAAGTTGGTGATGATGTCATACGTATTGCGAATTTAGGTCATGGCAAGTTGAAAACGAAAGTTTACTATAGGTGCTAAGAGATGGCGTTGTAATTGAAAATGTAATTATTTTGTTTTTATTTATTTTTTCATATGATTTTATTATTTGATATTATCATGTATAGTAAGTTGCTTATGTGTGAATTTGGAGCTATTTTTATTCTATTTTATCACATTTGTAGAATTGTTTAAGATACAAACTTCAACCTTTTTTTAATTAAACGAAGGCAGATATTTAAAACATAATTATTTAAGACAAAAAAAAACTGTTTGCAATTAATGTACAAGTAATTACCAAAGATTCCAACATTATTGAAATTTAAAAAGAATAGTTAAAGCTCTCAACGTAGGAAGATATTTGAAAATACTTTTTTAAAACTAGTAAAAAGACGGTATGAAATATTTTTTATAAAGCAGTCAATCCAATCAATACAAATTACTGAGTAATACGCCAAATTTAAAAAAAGCCTTTTGTGTTTCTTCAGTGAAAAATCATTGAAATCAATATAAATAGTTTCTATATAAAATAACATTATACAAAAAGTAATATTTGAATCTATAGGTAGTTATAACCTATTGTATTTCAGACAAATGTTAGACAAAGCTTATGCCAAGCCCAGTATTATCGATCGGCAATCAAACATCACTTAATTTTAACTCCTATCTCTATATCAATAGAGATTATTTTGCAATAATTGCTTTTGTATTGATTTTTTAAAGATAAAAAGATAACCACAATATACCTACGTTGTCAAATTGACGTCAAAAAAAACGCGCCAAATTTCGCAAAATTGCAGGTTAATAAAATTGCTATTTGTTTTAAATTTATATTTAAATAGGTTTTCGTATTTAAATAAGTTAAAGAAGGATAAAAAACGCTATATTTATAATGACCTTGTTAACCTTTAAATAATTTCTTTAAGCATAAATTCTTGCATCATGAAAAGATTTATTTGGATATTTTTCCTATTTAATATATAATTATAATTCTAATTCGAAATATTTTATATCAAATTATTATTAAATTAATAAAAAGAATAAATAATTTTTAAAGTTCCTATAAAATTATTAAACACATTGGCATAATAGTTTATGCTGGATTAGTTTAAAAAACATGTTTTTAATATAATTGAAACATAAGATTTTTAATATCTATGTATTTATATCATACTAATTTATTTTTAATGAACGACCTTAAACAACAGTTTATCCAGTTGGGTGACCGTGAAATTATAGGTATTGAGAGAACACGTATGCATAAAATCGAGCTTTCCGATATTTTTTACGATTATATAAATTAATTAATTCACATCACTACGTATTTTAATTATTAAAAATATTTTAATAATTCTTAGGCTGTATAAATAACGTTCGGAAATATAAGTGTTGTTTTTAAACTGATTTGTATACAAGTTATAAGTTGAAGCCGTATAGAGTGGCGATAACGCACAAGTCTTATCAGAGTTTGAGCAATACAATGCCAAGTGCCAACTCAGCGCAAACCTACCTATATGTACAGTATTTCCACACTGTTTCCTTCGTAATTCATACTCACTTCAACCCACACCCAGTGAATGTTGCCAAAAATATTAAAATATATGTTAATATTCATTATTTATATTTATAGTATATCAAAATTAAATATTTAAATGTTATTTTAAAAATAATTAATGTTATTAATTTGATGTATTTAAGTTTTGAATGAATTTTGGTATAACACGACCAAATTATATGAATACTCTCCTACGTCTTACATTTAATGTATCTAAATAATAAGTGTATTTAAATTTAAAATCTAAATTAATAGAAATAGAGTTTAAATTACAATAAAATATTGTAGGTACTTAAGACGTTATTACATTTCGCCACGAGGCTAGACGTGGCCGTTTCAAATTGACAGCGCTATAGACGATGTTGCCAGTACAAAAATAATTTTGTCTTTTTCACTCCTCCCTATGGCAGTAGCATCACCTTCTTGCTGAAGCAATGGACGTAGAGTCAGTTTTTATAATAACGAAATCTTGTTTATATCTACGATAAACGAGCTCGTAAACTTTTTTAAGCACTTTAAAAATCAATTTCGTACAACAATAATGTAGTGCGTGCATTTATAAATGATCAAAAACGTTGATTTTTCTTTATTTCCATTGGCTTTACACCTCCATTAGGCATTATCAAGTTTACAATTGATTAAGTAGCAAGCTGAGTTATATTTTATACATTATATTGTTTAAATCTCACAACAGTTGTTATAAATTAAGTTTTAATAACTAGATAGGTGTATTATAGTTTGTTTTGTGCAAGTTTTATTGTTATATTCGTGTTAATACGTGTTTTATTATGGCTTCACAAAATGGTTTCAAGCTAGGTAAGTTCATAAATTGTCATTTTTTACTGCATTTCCAATGCATCGATAAGAATTATAATTACAAAAGCTACCTACCAGCCGTGTGATGGCTGTGTTTGTGGTTTTAATAAGATTTGTATAAGACTTAGTATAGAGTAATTTAGTCTGAAATAAACGAGTGGAAATAACTTACTTTAACCCAAGATACACCAATTGGAACTTGAGTAACATTTACACATAATAATTAAATATAAACAACTGAAAATTATCTATTATTAGTATTCTTATATATATGTACATATAAAAGTTTTTTCCAATCGATTTTTGTATATACATATGTGACTAAAATCTCCAAATATCTACATTAAAATGAGATCAACCAAGTCTCAATCATCTATATAAGGTTACTGAAAATTTTTATATTGTAAAATGTGAAAGTAACGTGAATTCGGTCCAAAAAAAGTTATTGGTATCAAAATTTTATTCTACATTTAATATACTTATTTACAACTATTATATATTACATTATATACTCTATATATATATAGATATATAATGTGTTATTTAGTTAATTACTAGTATATGCCCACGACTTTGCCTTAATTTTAGTATTTGTAACATATCGCCGACAGGCAGTAAATAACAATATATTGGATTTTCTTAAGTATTTTTTTATATCTAAATATCCTATGTCCTTTCTCTTCTTTAACCTGCCGATTATCCAGCTTTAGTCAGGCTCTGCCTTACATGTTGTGAATAGTGTTGGCTAATTGTGTTTACGTCCGGTCGCCTGGCTGACATCAACCCTCTTTGGGAAAATCTAATCTAAGTATACTATGTCCTTTCTATGTTCTAATCTATCTCTCGACCAATCTTCATCCAAACCCGTACAGTCGTTAGAGTTATAAATAGTGTAACTAACACAACTTTCTTATATATAAAGATATTATAATCATATAGAATTTGCTCGATATATGTAACTTGAAATCAAAATACCTCCTTAAAACTTGCTTTTCATATTAAATGTATGAGCTATAATGAAAATAAGTATTTAATATATGTTTTAATTAATAACAAAAAGATTATAATTCTAAAAATGTGAGAATGGTAAGGTTATATATAAAAAATCTTTAATTTCAGTTAATAATGTACTTGACATAGTAATTATATGTATATACTAGAAGACATATCTTTTTTATTTATATTTTTGGAGTTTACCTATTAAAGCCATAAATCTCCGTGTTTTGAAGTGCGACAGAATGATTGACATATTAGTTAGTTGTCAAATCTAATGTAAAAAAAACCTTTGTATCAACAACTACTAATAAATTAAGAATTAACCTAAAAAAACATTGTCCAGCAGACAAAATTGTGAATCTAAACCATTCCCAGATCCCCTTAAACACACACAAAAAATTTCATCAAAATCGGTCCAGTCGTTTGAGAGAAGAATTATATACATAAAGATATAAATAAACTTGTATATATACTTCATTAAAAGAAGTTTGATGTCAGGCAGGCGGCTGGTCGTAAAAGCAATTAGTCAAAACTATTTACAACATGTAAGGCAGACCCTGGCTATAGCTGGGAAATCGCCAGGAAGAATAAGAAGAAGATATACTTAATTAAAAGTGAATTTAAAAGATATTACTTATATACAATAATTACATTGTATTACATTATACTATTTTTTGGTATACCATTACCCACTTGAAGTACTCTAGTTGAAAACATTCAATTCTATTGATTGTAGTATAGAATAAAAAGATTTCTTCTTGTATTATCATGAAGTCATTCCTTTAACTGTATTTTAATTTTTTTTCCATACTTTTGATTCATAACCGAATTTTATAACACATTTTTATAATAAACTAGCTGCGCCTCACGGTGTTACCCGCGTTATTTCCGGGATGTAAAGTAGCCTATGTGTTATTTCTGGACGTCAGCTTCCTGTATACAAAATTTTATTAAAATCGGTTCTGCCGTTTGAGCGTGAAGAAGTAACAAACATACACACACTCACAAACTTTTGCAATTATAATATTAGTAGGATGGTTTGGTTAAATATAGTACAGACTCATTTATTATATATATATACTCATTTATTAAAAATATATACACAGAATTAAATGTAATTATCTACATTAAATTCTGTGTATATATTTTTTTCTCCATTAAATGGTTGTTGATAACTCAAAATATACCATATTTATTTGTAATAACCCTTTATACAATATATATATGTATATATGCTCAAGTTTGATTTCAGAATTAAATGTTTAAAATATATATATTTTTAATTTTTGTACATAAATTTAAAACATTCATCCATTTAACCATGAAAGTTTTATTCTAATTTATATATATTTGTTTAATTAATAGTTATTAATTGTGATGTATTGTGTTTTCAGTGTAATCATATGAAATAATGGCACTCTGCGAGGGGCAGTTGGATTCTGTTCTTCAGATCAACGGTGAAAAGGTTCAGATGGAGAAAAAGATGGAATCTAACGGTGATATGTACGGATTGGACAACGGTGAGATTTATATATATATATATATATATATATATATATATATATATATATATATATATACTTTCCGCATGCAGCTTCGCCCTCGTGGAGTTCGGTTATATCGCGTTTCCAAGAGAACGTTTCAAGAGTCTGGGATAAAAACTATCCTATGTTCTTTCTCAAGGTCAACTCTATCTCTGTACCGGATTTCATTAAAATCAGTTCAGCGGTTTAGGCGTGAAAACGTAACAGACAGACAGACAGACAGTTATTTTCGCATTTATAATATTAGTAGGGATACTAGGCCACCACTGACTTAAGAACAACCCTTACCATTTGGGGGTATGAAAAATAGATATTAGCCGATTCTTAGACCTAGTGAATACATATATAAAATTTGGTCAAAATCAGTAAAGCCATTTCAGACGAGTGTGGTAACTAATATTGTGACATGAAAATTTTATATATTACATATATTTATATTTGGTTACCATTTAGTATAATAGACAATAGATTCCTTTTATTTGTATAGTATATCTGCCTTTTGTCATAGCACCAATCTTTGTGTTATCGTAGAATAATAATGAATCCTGACCAGATGTATTTGGAATATATTCCAGGAATGTATAAAAGAACGAACCTGGAATAAGATTTTTCCATATAATGATAATGGTATTGTCGTATAATGTGGGTAGTTGTGACTATTATGGCTATAACTTAGCCAGAATTCTAGCCATGTAGAAAATTATATCTATTTGACTGTATTGAGAAAAATATCCTATTTTATTTCGCTTGATTTATGTGCAATGTATGTGAACACTAGAATTCTTCAAATTAGTGCCATATTAGTGTATTTTTTTGGGGAAATAGTTTTGTTAATAATTTTTTTGTGTATTTCCAGTACCGCCTTTGCCTCTGAGCGTGGATTATCGCTCGCCAGTATCACATTTCGTCCCGCCAGCGGTTGAGCTATACGCAAATAGACATAAACCGGAAATACATGTTGGTAAGTTATTTGGCACAGGTTTTTGGGGCAAGAAATGGTCTTTCAGACAGAAAATTCCAGATATGGACCTATAGAAGATGATGCGAGAATTTTTTCCAGGAATTTTGGTCCATAGCTTTCAAATTTTTTCTTATTATCACGTATTTTGAGAGCTTCGTGCATGTATATGATTTTTTTTTGCATTTTTTCCACTTTTAATGTGATAGTAGTAGTAAATTGGTGTGAGGTGTTTGGTAGAACGAAGTAGCCATTAAAGATGCATTTTTTTGATGTTGGCAAAAATATTTTTTTCTTTATTACAAGTTTTTACTAAAGGTCATTTATCGGAAGACAAAAAGGTTCATAAATGTGGCCATATTGGTTCATAATGTGACTGCAGTGGCCATAGTATATCTGCCTAGGTTGCTTCTGATGCTTAAAAGTTTTGTCTTTTGGAGATCAGCTCGAAAAACTAGTAAAGAAATGTAACTTATGTAGGCTTAAATCATACTAAGACCTCGGGTTTTAAAAGTGGTGAGGATATTTTGGGGTTTTAACGTTAAAAGAGGGAATTGGTTTTAAAAAAACATCCGAGCGTGGATCTTATTCAAAATTTGAGACAAAAGTCAAGTTTTTTCCATATTTTTTAACACGCTATGGAAAATCGTATGCTATATCAATTTAGGAGATGCTTCTGAAATAGAACAAGAAATACATCATCTTAATTTAGGAAAAAGATTCTCCAGTGAATTTTTTTTTGTTTTGCATGGCTTCTTTTTTTATTATTTCTTTTTTTTTCCTACGTCCCTAGCTTCGTCAGCTAGCGAGACGACGCCTCCAAAACGCAAGCGTGGCCGTCCGAGAGTAGATAAGACGAGCCCGGAGTACCTTGCTAACCTGGCAGCAAGGAAACAGGCCAGGGAAATGGGTATATATATATTTTTTACCAACCAGGATAATAGGACACATACACACACACATGTACATTAATTAATAAATGTACAACTTTATCGTACAAAATGTATTCGTCACACTTTTGTACACAAAGTTACTTTTTTGTGTACAAAACTGTAATGATTCTTGAATGTGTACAAAACGTGTCACGATATGTGGCGATGTCTTTAAAAAAATATATTCTTAGTACAATTTTATGTGTATAAAGATGTATTTAATATTGCAAATTTATTAAATATTTATATTAGTTATGAAAATAATTGTTTTTAATCATGCCATTCATGAAAGTACTTGAGAATGTTTGTAAAATCTCAAATCAATCTCTGTGATGATTTAAAGATATTATTAAAGACTTTTGCTTCTTAATTTATAATCTATTAGCTTTCCTCCCGCAGCTTCGCCCGCGTGGAGTTCGGTTATATCGCATTTCCAACCAAAAGTCTGGGATAAAAACTACCCTATGTTCTTTCTCAAGGTCAACTCTATGTCTGTACCAAATTTCATTAAACTCAGTTCTGTTGTTTAGGCGTGAGGGCGTAACAGACAGACAGACAGACAGAGTTACTTTCGCATTTATAATATTAGTAGGGTTCTAATCATATGACATTGATTTATCAAATTTCAACAAAAACAGTATTATCTATCGTAAATTTTAATGATATTTTGAATATTATCGTATTTCTACACAAAATCTTCAATCAAAATGTTGTTTGTTCATATATGTATTATTCGTTAGCTGCTGTTATGGGCGAATCCGGTGAGAAGAGAAAACGGGGTCGACCTCGAGTTGACAAGACGGCGCCGGAGTACCTCGCGAGGAAACGCGCGAGGGAGATTGGTGAGTTATCTTTATATATATATATATATATATATATATATATATATATATATATATAATTCTTCTGTGATTGTGTATGTCACTGAACTTCTCTCGCACGACCGGACCGATTTTATCAAATTTTCAAGGTTCAAGGGTCAAGGTTCAAGGGGATCTGGGAATGGTTTAGATTCACAATTTTGTCCGCTGGACAATTTTTTAAAATTAATTTTTAATTTATTAGTAGTTGATGATACAAACGCTTTTTTTGACATTAGATTTGACAACTAACTAATTTATCAATCATTCTGTCGCACTTAAAAACACGGAGACTTATGGCTTTAATAGGTAAACTCCAAAAATATAAATAAAAAAACGTAACATATATTTCTTGATTATAGGGCGATATATACAGGGTGACTGGTGAATTACTATCAATATTTAAGGAGAATACTCTGTACATGATTCTCATTCGAATTATGTAAAAAAAATAGGCACTTAATTTTTGACAAAATTTCCGTATAAATAAATAAAGTGTTGACACGTTCCAAATGTTCAAGTGTGGACGCGTGTGGCGGCGTGCTGATACAACACCACGTCACGACACGCGTATGTGTGAGTGTGAGTGTATACCTTATCTGTAGGGTGTTCACACGATGCGTAATTAATTACATAACTTTTGGTTAACTTTACTTAGAAGTTTATTAATATTTATGTTATATTAATTTTTATTTTGTCATATATGATCGTCAAATATCACGTCCTAAAGTATTGATAGTAATTCACCAGTCACCCTGTATATGGCTGTGTATCTGTGTGTATGTCTGTACGTCACTTACTCTAGTAAGTCATCCTCGTAACATATGGCTCGTTCATCATATTACATCAGTGTATTTCAGATCAGTAAATTCCAAGTTCAGATGAAATCCATAAACTTTGAAATGATTCGACCTTTGACATGAATTTTGAAAGTAGGCGTACATTTCATAGAAAAAAAACAGTTTGTTGTATTATTGTGTGTAGAGCTGGGATATTAGGCGAGTGTATTGAATAATGTAATATGATATTTTACAATTTGAACCTAGTTTGTTTTACTGGTTTGCTTATTATAATGTATGCTCATTTATTTCATCATCATCCTATCAGAGCCCACTGCTGAGCAAAAGCCTCTTCTCACATGGAGAAGGCTTGAGCATTAATCACCATTAATTATGCTCATGTATATATATATCAGTGGTGGCCTAGTGGTTAAAAGGTCCGCCTCTCATGCATGAGGGTGCGGGTTCGATCCTGGCAAGTACCTATGTGATGTTCCCGAGTTATAAGTTTGTAATCACCAACCCGTCTTGAGATAGTGTGGTGATTAATGCTCCAACCTTCTCCATAAGAGAAAGAAGCCTTTGCTCAGAAGTGGGTGTCTGATAGGATGATGACTGATATAATATGTGCGTTCTAAAATATCTTTATATTTGAGAACTCTATAGAAATATCTTATGTATGTAATGTTTATTTTGTTATAATAATGAATAATTAGTTTAATCAAATAATTTGTCGTCAGAAGCCTTGGAGAAGAAAGCGAAGAAGGAATACAGGAGACGAACTACTGGGGGTGAGTTATATTTACAATACATATAAGTGTATTAAATTATATTTGTACACAAGTGTATTAAAATGTATACGTGTATTTATACATAATAGTGTATTGAACGATAAGTGTACACAAATAGAAGATCTGTTGTCCGATTTAATCGGATTCGTAATAGGTCCTAATGATAATCGAATATTCATACAAATAATTCGTACTCTAAATAAGCTAAAATGTATAGAGATTTTAAAAAATGACAAAAATATTCAACGAACATTGTTTCTATCAGCGAAAGTTACGAAATCGAATACAGGGACGCGCGTTAAAGCGATAGCCGCTAGTAAAATAAGCGTGAGAAAGATGTCGTCCAAAATGGCTTCCAAGATGGCGGTGAGGAACGTTGATAAAAAAATCGTTATACGGAGGAAAACGAAATTTATGAAAGTTAAAGGTAAATTGTTATTGGTGCATGATGTTAGTTGACTGAGATCTTGTAGGTGATGGAGCTTTGCAGCATGATAGTCGTTTTCAGTCGTTTAGAGTTGTTTATAGTTGTTAAAAGTCGTTGACAGTCGTTGACAGTTGTTAACAGTTGTTGACAGTTGTTGACAGTTGTTGACAGTTGTTAACAGTTGTTGACAGTTGTTGACAGTTGTTGGCAGTTGTCGACAGTTGTTAAAAGTCGTTTAGAGTTAGTCTTTTGTTTTCATGCTTTGGTGTTGCCTTGTAGGCGGCATGAAGACTATTTCAGACAAATTATATTTATTTAAAAAATAAAGCTGATCAAATAAAGATAGCTTTTATTAAAGTGCTAAATAGTGATTCTTTCGGCTTAGTCATTAATTTTTTATGTAGGGCTTATTTTCTTTAATTAAAAGTACTGAAATATATACATATGTATATATTTGGTTCTAGATAGTTTAATAAAATTAAAAATTAGTACGATACAAGTACACAAAATACTATATCTAAAATATAATCCAGGTTTTTATAGTTTAGTGATCCATATTTAGGAATAGTAACTAAAATTGTACATGAAATAAAGGGATTTAATTAAAAGTAATACAAAAAAATACTTATGTTATTCTTGAAATTTTAGTACAATGTTAAGTTTTTTCCTCTAAAGATTCAAAAGAGTGGTAAACTATCTTTGTTTTTTCTACACATTCACTTAAATACGGCCTGCAAACAAATAATTTTGATATAAATTTACATATATATGTCAATTCGTATATGTTTCTCAGCTCCCTTATATTTTTTCGTGATTTTTACGTTTTTTTTCAAGTCAGCATGGTAGTTTTGGAACAAATAAAATGTTTCATTTCTATTCTCCTCATCTCCGTAATTTCGATTCAATATCGCTATGAAAATATGGATTTTTTTAAATGCATGCATATTTAGATATATTTACCTTAAATAGTACTATTATAAAATGATTTCCAAATAATATTTGTTTAATTAAATTTTCGTTCCACTGATTTACAATGTACACGTCAAAGTTATTTTGTAGAATTTTACTTTTTTGTACACGATCTAATTTTTTTCTTTCTGAGAGATCTGATGTTTTTTACACGTTAAAGATTGTTTTGTCTCATCAATGCGAGTAATACACAGTTGTGTATTAGTTTATATCGTATTGTACACCGATGCAATAATTTTTTTATTGTACGTGGAAGTAATTTTTTCAAGGTCGAATTTCATTTGTACACAAAAAAGGAATACGTGTCTTAATCGTCAGTTATTTTAATTTTTGTCATGCTTAAAATTTTCATTGTTAGTTAGTTGAATTTTTGTGGATTATTTTACTTAAAAACAATTTTTTGTGGAATTTTATTTGTACTTAGAATTTTATGTAGCTTTTAAATAAGATTTAGTTTATAAGACATAAAACAAAGTCTGAAATTGTTCTTCTTTTTCGTAAAAATGTATATAAAATTACAATTTATTGGTCTGAACCGATTTTGGTAAAGTGATTTTGAATTCAATACATTTTTCTGTGAATATAGATTCAAACAAATATCAAAGGATTTATAGTAATGGCAACAGTTTTTTAACAATACATAATAAATATATAACAAAATGTTCTATAAAAATATGCGATTAATCCTCAAATATATAACAATATATACCATATATGTTTTTTTATATATAAATGCTTTAAATATATATATGTGAATAGATTCAGCTGCATCATCATCGGCTGGTGAATCAACGCCTCGCGTGAAACGCAAGTACACAAAACGAGCTCCCGGCAAAAAGGAATCAGTAAGTCGTCTATATATAAAAGCTAAGCTTTCCGCCCGCGTGGAGTTCGGTTATATAGCGTTTCCAAGAGAACCTTTCAAAAGTCTGGGATAAAAACTATCCTATGTTCTTTCTCAAGGTCAACTCTATCTCTGTACCAAATTTCATGAAAATCAGTTCCGTGGTTTAGGCGTGAAAGCTTAACAGACAGACAGACAAACAGAGTTACTTTCGCATTTATAATATTAGTAGTTATTAATCCCAAAATGTTCCCAAAGAGGGTTGATGTCAGGCAGGCGGCCGGTCGTAAAAACAATTAGTCAAAACTTATCACAACATGTAAGGCAGATCCTGGCTATAGCTGGGATATTGCCAGGTAGAAGATATATAAAAATGAATCCCTTTTTTCCTTGGTCACGGCATCACGTGAATGGCTGGACCGATTTCACTAATACTTTTTATTGTATTTGTTATTATTGGGAGAAGGTTCTTATGCAAGAAAAAAATATAAAAATTAGTATGTACAATATTTCACTTTTTTTTATAAAATAATGTGTCATTCGCAGTAATATTCACGTAGTTGTCATTAAACCAAAGGAAAAATTAAAACAAATTTACATGCTTTTAAATATGAGTTATAATAACAAAATACCTATATAATTTATTAACCATTTCTTAGTGTACTTATCACATTGGTTTCTACAGGTTAATTTGTAGTTTAACAGATATTGTGTCTTATTTGATGCTGCTTTCGTATATAAGTAGGTTATGAATAAGAGAAATATAGTCGATTTTATTTGCAAAAGTATTGATAATGATTTTTGTAAAGTTTTAATGGAAAAATAAAAAATCGGAAAAATATTGAAACCGATACTTATATTTACTTATGTTTACTCATCATTCTTTAATATTTTTTTCATTTTTCTTTCATATAGTCTTCAAATCCCGAGCGGGTTAAAGGAAAACGCGGTAGACCGAGAAAGAACGATCCAAAGCAACAAGGAAGTAAGTTAAAACGTTTTCCAACTATAATACTAACGTCTTCTCGAAAGACCGTATATAAATAGACTGAAACATAAAATGCTGAATCGAAACTCTGTCTACTCAATAGACCATGTTGTAATCAAATTTTATGGTCTATTATATGGAAAATTGTATCTTTTAAAAATTATAGTATTGTCTGTTATATATTGTTTGCATTGCCATATTATAATAATAAATTTCTACTGATAGACCGTGGTCTTTCCAAATTATATACCAAATAATTAACAAAGTAGTATTTTACAACAGATGTAGTAAATGTTATTATCAAAATAATATAGTATTTATCATATCATAAGGTAAGGTCTACTGGATAGACCTTTAATTCTTTTGATGATATGCAGAAATTCGGGTCCGCAGTAACTTGATGCCTTCGAACGAGCCAATCACACTCGACAGTGACGACGAACCGGACTTGGGTGAGTGGTTATTTAATGATATCATTATCATATCATTGACATCGTTATCATATCATGTTATCATTTCTGCAGGCTCCCCAAGTCAGGCTTCGGATTCCCTGAGTATGGATGAAAATTTAAGAGCATTGCGTCACATACACGAGAAATACGCGAATATACATAAGGTATGTGAAATATATAATATATTGTAAGATTGGTCTATTTAAAAGACCAAGGACTACGTAAAAGAACATAGACAGTAGCCCGTTTAAGAGACCAATCCTTTATGGAAACTATATTCTGCTAATAATGTTTTCTTGAACTCTTGCTTAAGGCAAGGTCTACTTTGTTTAATTATTTTAAGGTCTTCTCGAAAGATCATGTTCTACTGGAAAGACCGGTATATTAAGTATATTCTTTCAGGACGATCTGTACGAGGCCCATTTACTTGCTGCGAATTTCAAACAGCCAGATGCGAGGGGTGACGATGACGTGCTATCAGTAGCTAGTTCAGATGGTACGTACATTCTACTACTATATTATATTCTACTACGTATACTTTGAATGTTTGTTTATTACTTTACACGGTAAAACTACTAAATATGTATTGAAAGTATGTGTAAGATATAATATCGTGATTTAGATGACATAAATTTAAAGATTAATATGTTTCTCTGTAAGAAAAGTAACGATATTTAAAAATATTAATTTACAAAGCGGATTCCAATATCATAATTATATTAAATATGGATTATTTTACAAGTTCTCTTCTTGGCAACAGTTTTGTTATATGTTATACATTTGAAAATTAACCACAGATAATAAAATGTGGTGTTTGTCATATACAAATACATATATATAAGTAAATTTCAAGAACTACTATCATATATAAACTTTGAAATATTTAAATTTCAGGCAGCGCGTCAGTAAAAGAATTAGGTACAAGAGTAGAAAAATTGGAGGATAGTTCGAATTCCGAGTCCGGCAGTAGCAGCTCGGAATCAGGTAATGACGGTCTACTCGTCTACTCAGAAGACCGATGTCAATATGATATGTTATATGTACATACTAGAAGACTCCGCGAACTTCGTATCGCCCTATAATCAAGAAATATGTTTTACGTTTTTTTATTTATATTTTTGGAGTCTACTTATTAAAGCCATAAATCTCCGTATTTTGAAGTGCGACAGAATGATTGACATATAAGTTAGTTGTCAAATCTAATGTCAAAAAAGAAACGTTTGTATCAACAATTACTACTAATAAATTAGTAGTTCAGAGACATACACACTCACAGAAGAATTATATATACAGGGTGACTGGTGAATTACTATCAATATTTAAGGAAAATACTCGGTACATGATTCTCATTCGAATTATGTAAAAAAAATAGGCACTTAATTTTTGACAAAATTTCCGTATAAATAAATAAAGTGTTGACACGTTCCAAGTGTTCCAAGTGTGGACGCGTACGGCGGCGTGCTGATACAACAACACGCCGCCGCACGAGTATGTGTGTGTGAGTGTATACCAAATCTGTAGGGTGTGCACAAGATGCGTAATTAATTACATAACTTTTGGTTAACTTTACTTAGAAGTTTATTAATATTTATGTTGTATTAATTTTTATTTCGTCATATATGATCGTCAAATATCACGTCCTCAAGTATCGATAGTAATTCACCAGTCACCCTGTATAAAGATTAACATGGCTTACTATATATATTATGATCAACAGATAGTAGTAGTTCTTCGTCGTCCAGCTCGTCGGAAAGTTCACATTCGTCGGACTCGTCGGATTCAGACGAAGAAGAGAAGCCTAACAGCAGCGTACATGATGACAGGTGATATATACATATATCCTACTAATATTATAATTGCGAAAGCTTGTGAGTGTGTGTATGTTTGTTACACCCTCACGCTGAAACGGCTGAACCGATTTTGATGAAATTTTGTATATAAGAAGCTGACGTCCAGGATTATAACATAGGCTTTACATGCCGGAAATCTCGGATATACATATAATAGACCGGCGGGGCGCAGCTAGTATATGTACACCTTGCCTTTGTCGGATGATTTAACGGCAAGACGCCGTAAATTAATAACTTACTAAAAATACATGCGTTAAATAGTACATTTCATCTGACGTTTATTATTTTCCGAGAGTTGATCAACTACCTAGAAAATTGATCAACTTACGAGTCTTGTTATTTTCCGGTGACATATATAACTTGCATCCCTATTCTTTATATATAATAAATATATGTTTTTTTATATATTTCCAGATCTTTCGGCGCTTGGTCTCACACACCGGAGTCGGACTCGGACCCCGAGCGCGGCGCGCCGGTCGCTCGGACCGATGATGATATCAGCGAGTCTGATAACGAATCAGCTGATAAGAGCTTCCCTTGTAGGGTCTGTGGGAAGTGGTACTCTACTAGAGTGACGCTCAAGTAAGCATACACACACACATATATATATATATACAGTAATACCCCGCTTTACGCGAGGGATACGTTCCGAAGAAAATCGCGTTAACTGAAATTCGCGTATATCGAGGTTTATGATTAAACACACGCAAAATTTAATACACAAATATAAAAATCATTTTAATCAATCACTTTAATTCTAAGAACACTATAAAATACATAGGTACTCCTATTTTTTTACGAAAAAGTACATGTATTGTCTTTTGGGTAGCGTTTTGTTTACGTTCTTGTAAAATACGTTCATAACACCAAACACAATGTACAATACAATACAATGTCTTACAATATATGTATATATATATCATTATTATTAATTCTCACACTAATATTTCCAGGATCCACGCTCGCGTGCATCAAAACAAAGGCGGCAGCGGGTCAAGATCGAGAGCTCGTTCTTCTGATAGATATGAGTGTGATTGTTGCAGCGAGACATTTAGCAGGAGAGAGAAGCTTTGGGAGCATAAGTTAGTATAGTCTAGACTAGTCTAGACTAGTAGTACTACTAGTTGTAGAGGTAGAGCCTAGCTATGGTCAAGTTACTACAGCTCGAACATGTTCTGTCTCGACCGTAAGTACTACCCTCTCACAGAAGATCGGCGTGAAGTAGTCTTTAATGGCTGCGTTTCGTCCGATGAGTGAGAGAGCTGGTTGCCCTTTTCCAATTTCCCACCCTTTCCTACCATTTCCTTATTCCCACCCCTTCCTATTACTAAAAGATAAGGTTGGCAACGCATCCATAACAAACATGTTGTGGATGTCCATTAACATAGGATAGCTTTCGCAGTGGTTTTAATGAGTATGAACCTGCCTAGGTTACACATCACTTCCGGCCCTTCCAAGGACGGTTGAAAGACTCGTAAAAAGAATTTCCCTGCCTCATCAAAAAAAAAAGATTGGTGGATTAATAGATTAGAACAAGGAGACGGACATAGGATATTTAATTCTGCTCGATCAAAAAAGAAATAGACTTCACCCTGTCAGCTATACATATATTACTAATGCCGAAATTAACGCGAACGAATACGCGGACAAAAACTAGGATATATATATATACTTAAAGATTTTTAAACATTAAAAGTAAAAAGAGTTTCTCTATGTCATCAAAAAAATAAACATAAGTCTAGATTAGTCTCGGTAATTCTTTAGAGACTTGTAGTCTGTTTGTCAGCATGGTTTAGGACTTAATGCTAAACAATTGAACAAAACTTATTAAACTTTAGTGATTGCATTTCTGTTAATGATAAATTAGTTTCTTTTAAATTATTGTGTTTTTGTACATAATATATGATATTTGGTTGCTTTTAAGCTTCATTTCAAGATTCGTTTGGGAATCACTGGGTTAAGACTTCTTCTCATACTTGAAGATTATTCATCTACTGAAAAACACAGTATAACTTTGTGACGCTTATATTTTCTTTGTCTTATCCTATTTATTCTTGTTGGGCCCGCAAGATTTATTTATCGTTCACTTTGGGAAACTCTGACCTTATCTTTGTTCTTCTTCCTGGCAATTTCCCAGCTTTAGCCAGGGTCTGCCTTATCTTTGTTCTATGTATATATAATATATAATTATTTATTCCAGGGCTGAGGCCCACCGCGGCGCCATGACGGTCCGTTGTGAGGTGTGTCGGCGATGCTTCGAGGATGACAACGAACTGGCTGCGCACGCGACCACACACACTAGCGATGACAGGATAGGTATGGTCGGGATACATGGGATACTTGGGATAGATGGGATACATACAAGATACCATAAGACTGGATGTATATTATATATCCCTACTAATATTATAAATGCGAAAGTAACTCTGTCTGTCTGTCTGTTACGCTTTCACGACTAAACCACTGAACTGATTTTAATTAAATTTGGTACAGACATAGAGTTGACCTTGAGAAGGAATATAGGATAGTTTTTATCTCAGACTTTTGAAAGGTTCTCTTGGAAACGCGATATAACCAAACTCCACGCGGGCGAAGCTGCGGGCGGAAAGATAGTAATATATATAGGCATTATTTGGTACTATCATGGAATATTCTTCATCGGTGATAAAATATTAAATAAATGTCTTTATACTATATTCCTATATGAATAGGATTTAAATTTAAAGCTGAAAAATGGGACTGGATATAGTTAAATTGTGCTCAAATTTCCATAAGAGAAGAGACCTTCGCTCAATAGTCTTAGGCTCATAAATATGATGATGATGATGAAAAGCTTTTTATGTCATTCTTAAAATTGTAAATATTATAGAATCGACTCACAACCTACTTTTCATCTATCCAGTAGTCTGACTATTGAGTTAAAAAGACATTTGTTTAACAATACAAGACGGATTAAACAATATATTTAGCACCTAACTAGATATGAGGGAAAGAGAGGGAAAATTGCTTTTATTATATTACACGGACACCTTAAATTTCCTTTAAAAGGAAGCAGCTGTTGCAAGGAATTTAATTCTGTAATCCTTAATCTAGAAGTAATAGGTTTAAAACCAGCATTCAAATATATCATGTGTTTTTGCACTCGCTGAAATAATACATTGAGTTCTATTTGAGTTAGATCCTCATTATGTTTTGAATATAATGAGATTAAATCTCTCATATTCGTGTGACTTGTGACCCAGGTGTATGTTTAAGGGACCCTATCTAACGTTAAACGATCACCTCCACCGTACAAGCTTCTCTCTCTACAAATAGTCCCATAGGTTCTATCCAGGTGTAGGTTTAATGATCCCAAGTATTTCCAGCTGTATAGTCACCTCCACATTCCAAGCTCCTATCTCCAACTATTTCCATCTCATCATTCAATGTATTCACGGTTCGTGTGTCGGGTCCATCGTTGTAGTGAGAGGAGCTTCAACAGTGACTGTGACTTGTGACCCAGGTGTAGGTTTAAGGGACCCCTATCTAACGTTAAACGCTCACCTCCACCGTACAAGCTCCTCTCTCTAACTATTCCATCTATATATTTCAGGTCGTTGTTCGGACTGCGGCTCATCGTTCGCGCGTTACGACCAGCTCCGCCGTCACCGCGCGTCTGTGCACGGCTCGTCCCCCGCGCGCCTGCCGCACGCGTGCGTCCAGTGCGGCAAGAGGTTCTCGCACGCGCACTCGCTGACCAGACACGCGCACAACCACGCCAAACAGCTGTATAGATGCGTGGTTTGTAAGGTATAAACACACAAACAGACATATATATATATACAGTGCAAACTCGATATAACAAATCGGAGGGGAACAAGAAAATATTCGTTATACCAAGTAATTTGTTGAACAGAGGTTTATTATGTTGAGGTAACGTTGATCTAAAATTCGTTATAAAAAGGTAAAATAATAGTTTAATTTGCCTCAACATTACGTAAATATCTTATTATAGCGAACAACTTCTACTAATAAATGATAACACATTTATATCAAATTACTACTGTTTACATTCAAACCACTTTCTTCTGAAAACTTATCTTTAAATTTTAACTTCTTTAAAGTCAATCTACTTGCAGGAATCCCGAACTTATTAGCTATGTCTAATTTTTTCGTCATAGGATTTTAGTCAACATAATTAATGATGTTTAGCTTTTCTGCGACCGATAAGGAACACCTTTTACGTTTCTAAGCCATTTTAACTTAAAACTTTAACAATAGTGACGAGCAGAAGTGTTTATATTACTTTTCATCAGACAACAACGATTACTTTATGAACAAAAGCGTGTCGAAACATATCATAATATAAGATTAAGATTTATATTATTGGTGGGAACTTTATATAAAGGTTTTGGGTTGACAAAATTCGTTAATTAGAGGTATGAATACTTTTTCTTGATTGTTGAAAATTCGTTATAAAGGGGTTGTTCGAAAAGAATGTTCGCAATGTAAAGGTATATTTTATATTAAATCTTATGGACAATTCAAGGGAATTACGAAAACTTCGTTCAATTGAGGAATTCGTATACTGAGGTACGTTATATTAAGGTTGCACTGTATAAAGTTAAAACATTATTTAGTCAGTGGTGTCCTAGTGGTTAAAGGCCCGCCTCTCATGCACAAGGACGCGGGTTCGATCCTGTCAAGTACAGATGTGATTGTTCCGAGTCATAGATATTTTATAAGAGTATTTAGACATCACTGATTAATGCATTCCCAAAGAGGATTGATGTCAGGCAGGCGGCCGGTCGTAAAAACGATTAGCTACAACTATTCACAACATGTAAGGCAGACCCTGGCTAAAACTGGGAAATTGCCAGGTAGAAGATAGTTCTCGTGTACCACAACCACATTTTTATAGTAAGCTAAGCTTTCATTCTCAAATAAATTAATAAGAATTTAAACCACTTCAAAATACTTTCTCTGGATTTTAATTATTGTAATATATATTAAAATGAGTGACGTAGTCAAGGATTCTTATAAAGCCAGGGTAAAGTCATATAAAGCCAGTACATAGTTATAAATAAATCAAACCTTATCTAGAACAAACTTATAACAAATTAATCTTAAACCAAAATATACTTGTTATTTTATACAATATTTTTGAAGGACTTAGAGGTTCTACAAGTATAGTTAATAATGTTCTAACTATACATATGTGTCTTCCTTCTATAATATATCTATATGTTCGCCCCCAGGCGTCGTTCGCCCGCGCCGACCAGCTGGCCCAGCACCTGAACAGTCACCTCGCAACCTACAAACGTATGAAGCAGTGAGCGCGCACAATATACATATATATACATATATATATAAATCTAATATAGAGTTTTATTTATATGTGACTTTCATTTATTCACCTTTTATCCTTTTGATGAACTTATATGTGTATTGGAAGAATTATAATAGTATTGATTTGATAATAATTGGTGATATTTAAGAGGTAGCAGGTTCGAAAGTTTAATTATGCTTTCCAAAAAAGGCAGTTTCATTGAAGTTATCCTTAGTTACAAAAAATTTTCGTCTCATAGTATTAGTTTTTTCAAAATCATGTAAGGAATTTTTAGAGTATTATAAGTCCCAACTGTACAATTATTTATTTAGAAAACAAAATAATATTCTGAAATAATTCAATCATAATATTAGGAGTGCATAAATCAAAACAAGTTGCTACAAAACGCTCCCACGCTGAGAAGTTTAATAACAGATCACAAGGAATCATAGCTTAGAGAACTTAGTTATCTATCGTACTTTAATAAAAATACAAGTATTAAACGCAAAAATCGAGAACTCCATAAGTTACCTAACAGCTTAGAATCAAGAACTTAAGAGGAAAATAGGACCTAGCGATAGACAAATTTATAGGGATTATATTGACTGCTGGAGGAAAAAATTGAGGATATGTGATTTGCGTAAGAAGCAATTACAAATTAGAAGTTACCAAAGGATATATATAGAGTAGGTAGCAGACAAAACAATAAATAAACTCCCTTATTATAGTTGAAATTATGTCCTACATCAAAAAATCTTTCTATCTAAATGAAAGGAGTACAACTTAGCTAACAAATTAAGTGCTAAACCTCACCTCATCTCATCTTCGTGACAGAAAACCTAACATATAAAGCGACCCGGCTCTGTTTCTTGGCACGAGATTTGCACCAAGAGTTAAGAGTTCTGCGCGGTGTTAGAAAAAGTGTTTTTACGTAAAAACAGAATTTTAGCTATAATTTTAATATCGTGAGGCGCAAATTCAGAGACTTTCAAGAAACCGGACTGGCATATAATCACTGCTTACACGTCTCTTAAGGGCTTTTTGGTTATAAGGGTTTTCTATATATCCTCACTTATTTGCTTTGTTAAAATACCTTATGCGTATTATGTACCAAATAATAGGACTTAACAAGTACTACCTCCGTACATACTATACCTAACTTAAACAATATATTAAAAAATAAATAAACCTCCACTAATCATTTTATATAATAAAAATAACACACAATACTATTACACATATACACAAAACTCCCAATCTAATAATAACATTTACTCCTTTCCCAATGTTTACAAAATTTACGTACAAATTGACACGACTCTCACAAATCTACGCCTTATAAAACATAATATGTCTATAATATTAAAACTCACATTGACTTCTATAAGTTGCACGAGCAAAGTAAATAAAGTAAATTATATGAACACAATCAGAATCATAAAAAGAGGTCTTAAGTACATTTCCAGTTAAAAGTTCTAGATAGGTACATTTATTTTGATAATCATTAATATATGTCAATTTCTCCAAAAATTTTAGTCATTTCGTAAAAATTTCAACAACACAAAGAAAATACTCTTTAATTAATGAGTTTCATTAAAATCCTATAAACTATGGGACGGCCGTCTGAAATAAAACACATATATATTTATTTTTTATTTATTTTTTTTATCTTGCATCTTATGATTATCATTAACACTATGTTATCCTATAGGTAGGTACGGAGTATTATGTGTTATGGCTACTTACATCCCAAATCTATCATTTTTTAAATAAGAACAGTTAAAATCAACAGACTCAAGTCCGGACGGAATATTCCCTTTCTTAAAGGAACATTCCTTCCGAACGAACAACAATTATTGTTTTCAAAAAACATAACCGGAAAATTTTACAAATAAAAAATTAACAAGCGAAGACTTAACATTTATTTAGCTCACTATTTCATTTAACTTACTAATATTACTAATCAATAATGATAACTCAACATAATGACAACGTAAATAAATTATACAGGGGGGATTTTAAAGTTTCATTTAATATCAGAATCTGTCAATAGACCTACACCCGCTACATCGCCACACTTTCATTTAACGACATTGACCGTCCTATTTTCCATTAGATCTCTTAATAATATGATATATGTAAAAGTCGCGTAAGGATAGATTTTTTTTTTATAATAATAAAAATACAAAAAGGGGAAAACATGTAAATCACTAACACTTCATGGTCATTTGAGTAAGTTCACGAGATCACAATATTCCAAAAAAAGCTCGGGTATACTAGTGAAAAATATACGCGCTGTTTGAAAATAAAACATCGAATCTAAGCCTACAACACCCATGGACGGCAGAAAATAGGAGGGGACAACGAAAAGGCGACGAAAAACTACTTTACGTGAGAAACAGAAAAAAACAACGAACTAGCGGTACCACAAATAAAACATCTACGACACCTATTGCATTATTATTGCTGTGTTTCATTTTACATTTGAAATAATAATTCACATTCATAATAGTTTCATTTGAAATGAAATATAAATGTAATGTTTATTTAAATGCAACTTCTGTTTGTATTCGAGACAGCGGCAGTTATGGAATATTTCACTGCTAATTACTGTGCGTAATTCAAAATCTTTTAGTTCATTAATTATTATTAATGTCAATTATTATTTCAAACATCATACAATATACCTTCATCGGTATTGTTAAGTCAAATACCATTCCGTGACAACGTACTAATCATTCTTATCCATGTTCTTAAAGACTTTAGTCCTAAATGTTCTAACAGCGGCTCTTTGAGCTTCTCGATATGCAGGTAATCCTAACATCTGCCATATATTTCAAAACCATACGCCGAGTCAAATTGACCTCAAATCACATTGTCACAGATCAAAAGAAAAACAAAACCATCTACAATACAACGAATGGATAAGACTCCATCATTACATATATCAAAAAATATTTTTCATTCTTGTGTTTCAAAACAATAGTCCTCAAGCACGCGAACTTTGGGATCATATACTACAAAACATCAAAAGTCTAGCATCTTCTAAAACAAAAGAATATAAAAATCTACTAGATTATTAAGAACAGAAAACATAGAGTAAAATTACGACTACCTCTACCTCCTCACAGCCTGGAATAATCCCGATTCTGTTATAACGAATTAGTAATAAATTTTTGGAAAACAAACCTCGTTTAATTTGACTTTTCACTTTTCTAATATACTGAACTACCTCATACGAAGTAGATATATTCTCTTTGGTCTATTCAAGGCTGTCAGAACATAATTTAGAATCGCTCTTAGAGGATTATTCGCTAAGTCTGATAATTAATTGGTGTTACATTTCATCGGATAGATGTTTTACATATAAAATGAAATATTCATAACAAAATAGTTTGGCACTTTATGTGTTCAGAATGGTACATCCAATGTGCTTACAGTCTTCGTTTTAATTTAAATCGACAATTATTAAAATATTGTAATTTATATTTAAATTTTTTTTGTGTATACAGTAAGGTAAATAAGATATTTTAAATGAACCCTAAAGGTAATTTTATTGGATTAGATAAATAATATAATGTTGAACATACCATTTCAAACACAATGCTACATAAAAAACAATATAGAAAGAAGATTATAAATTTGTATAGATAAGGCATTTTAAGTTTTTTTTTTCATTTAATATGAGAATGGATTACATATTATAACTCTACATTTAACATTTACGTCGAGGATTATAAAATATTTGGTGTTATTTGGGACTTAAAATTATATATTATATCTTAATTTCAATGGAATGGACAAACGATAAAACAAATGAAACGGAAATTATACATTTAAATGAAACTACACTTAAAATTTCATAGCCTATCTAAACGATATATGTTATTATTTTGCATAATAATAATTTTGTATATATATAAGTATATATATCCTTCGTTAATTCTTGCATTTTACCTAGCTAATGTATCAGTAATCCATGTTATAATGGATACTCATCGATATACTTAGCCTTTACGTCTATTTGCAACATATAAGCCGTACCTAGACTAGCCGTATCTTAACAGTAGCATATAACTATGTATATATTAAGAGGGAAGTATAGCAACAAGAAAAAGGCAACGACACGTATAAGCAACGGTCGGCGATCTCTAAAATTATTCATTACTTACTTAATCTAAGGATATATATCGCTTACTATATATTACTACTCAAGCAATTATAGGCAAAAAATGAATTCATTTTTTCATATAATCATATAAACCTAGAATATGTCGACTACAGCTAAATTTGACTATCTATCGTTCTTTTACTTCTGATACTATAAGATCATTCTGCCGTGGTTTAAATACATCGTTGTGCTTCTCACAAATTTGAAATAATCTCGATTTAATCATGGAAGATAAAGTATTTTTTACCACGGCGCAGATCACTCCCGATTGACCGATGAAGGAAATTGACTCGACAATTCGTCCTTAGCAGAAATTTAACATTAATATATTCTTATAATAGTTTTTCTAGCGATATGTTTCACAAGTTTTTTTTTTTACTACATGCTCAAATAATGACGCTTAATAGAAAAAAGAAACTACGGAGTTAAAGAATAACATCGTCAGTATACCAATATACAAAATACATCATTTACAAAATATTATATGACAGACGCGTCCTAGAATCGCCGTTTTTAAAAAGTTTCAAAAAAGACTGTAGTTTATACAACTACATTTTAATGTTGCCATTAAAAAAATACCCCATACGGGGTAAACACGAAGAAAGTAAATTAGTGAAAATAAATACAGCAAAAATTGTTTTTTTTCTTATCTTTTTCAAACGTAAAATTTAGACGCATTTATCCCACACATTCCTTTACACTCTACCTACAGTAAATGATTAAATATTCTTATGTACTAAGCAATAAATATTTTTTCTTTTCTTAACCGATAAATAAATCTAATATTTTGTTTTTTAATTATTATTTTTTTCGGTATTCTCAGTGATCTCCAATTCAATTTTACATTTAGACACAACCTTTTGTTATAATAATAAGTCGTGATTATTTTATCATACAGCTTTTGTTTGGCATTGTCCAAAAGAATTATTTAAAATCCTTTGTATAGCATCCATATATTATATATATCTTAATTCTCCCTAGCGTTCACGGCGGATATAAAATCTTAAAAAACATCTCACTCGCATTCTGTTGTCTACATTTTTCTAGACTCTCTATTTAAACATTGTTCCAAAAATCTACATATTTTTTTTTTCCACTAATCTTACGCTATACTTGTGCTGATGTTTTGGTACCGTCCTTGGTATTCCACAAACGAAAAAACAAAAAGTCACACTAATTTCGCAACCGGTTTTGGCCCGCGTGTGTCAGTTTATCTTAAAACTAACTTATCCAATAATAACTATATATCTTTTAAAAATTACCTTATAATAACGCATTCATAAGCAGCAGTAGAAATAAGTTTTCGTTTGAGTGACTCACATTTTATCGTTAATATCTCGCATGCTCTTTACTAAGGCCAACACTCGCCCCTGCTAGTCCCGAAAATAATTTATCAGACAATCCATTGAAACGAAAAAATTAACTAAATCGTGTCAAAGTCTTGTAGAGATAGAGTTTCAATGGATTGTCCGAAATTATTGAAGCTTAATAAATAAAATTCATTGACTAATAATAATTAACTAGAAAGTAAAGACTAGATGTATGACTAGAAATTAAAAGGGCGAAAGTTAACAGGTTCATGTGTATTCGTGACAGCAGCAGAGGTCGCGGGGTCGTTGGCCTCACACGAGCAGACTCGGCGCCAGCCACTCATCTTCACCGATCTGAAAAAAAATTGGTTGTTTGTAAAGTAGGTTTACGATCGAGATGTTTACGTGATAACGTCTTATTGGTGATAACGAAAACTTAACCGCACGAGAAAATCTCCATTCGTTTGTATGCCGCTAGAGTGAGAGAGACGGAAGATCGGTCCACTCACTCGAACGCTATGCCTGCCTCCGCTCGTGAGGATTCCGCGTGACAAGTTTCACGGATTGACTGGCAGCGCTCGAGATAAGACGGGAGATCGGTCCGTCTCTCTCTCGTTATACCTGCGATCGCGCTCGTGAGGTTTTGGTGTGACACAAGTTTCTGAACATGTCACCCGACTAAAACGATTTTAAAGACGTTATCACGTCAAAAAACATAGTATCGTCTAAAAAACATTATTTTATGTGTATACATTTAAGATATAAATCTATATACAGTAGAAACTCGATTATCCGACTCGATAGAATGTCAAAGCGTAAGAGAATGGTGTTGTTGAGAGTGACGTACGTCAAATGACAATTATCAAATATTTAAAGCGAATTGAACTTATTATTTTAATTGAAAACTGCCAAATATATATTGTAATTTATTTCATGATTAAATCTGCAGTTTTTAGTACATACAAGTAAGTATATGTATGTATGTGTAATCTAAGAAAATGTATCCTTTAATTATTTATTAATAAACTTTGATTATTGTTGTTATGACTTAGTCAGTGGTGGCCTAGTGATTAAGAGGCTCGCCTCTCATGCATGAGGGCGCGAGTTCTATCCTGGCCTGGGCAAATACCAAATAAAAAAATAAAAACAAAAAATTTCGTTCGAAAAAAAAATAATTAAGGGTGAATAACCCTTATGACTTATTGGTATGAAAAATAGATGTTGGCCGATTCTCAGAGCTACTCAATATGCTCACAACTTCATGCAAATCGTTCCAGCCGTTTCTTAATTCTCTGTCTAACACCGCGACACGAGAATTTTATATGAGATAATAACTTTAAATGTTCAAATTTTTTGACTCTGAACGGCTTAGGATGTACATAAAATGTATATTAACATAAAATATTGAACTTTAAGAGGGGATTTTTGATTTTGATATAATGATAACTGAAAACTGAATCTATACTGACGGGCTGGACTTGAAAGTGCTGTACGGGGTAATGCAGCACTTGAGGCGGCTGGGACATTGCAGCAACTCCACCAACGCCGCCCACTCCGCCCACACCGCCCACGCCACCGACACCGCCCACGCCTCCACCAAGCGCCCATGGCAATTGTACACCGCCCATGCTGGAATTATCATCAATTTTAACATGTATTTGGAATATTTTGACTGTGTATTTGTAGTTTACTTCTACATATTCCATATGTTTTGACAGTATTTTCAGTTTAATTCTATTCCACATGTGTGATTTTTCATACAGTATGAAGAATGCATTATATTTAATTTTTTGAGCAGATCAAAAAAACTATTATCGCTTACTTTATGGAGATATTTTCTAGGTAACGTAATATTTTGATGAAGTATTTCTAGTATAGTTCTATTTCCATATGTATTATTTTTCTGATGCTTTGAAGAAAGTCTTCTATTAAATTTTTTGTGCAGATCAAAAAAACTATTATCGCTTACTTTATGAAGACATTTTCTAGAAGATCTTATATCTCAATAATATGATTAAAGGTATGAATATAGCTCCAAGTAAATGGAATAATATATCAGTCAAATGTTGTGTTCAATCATATTATATAATTTTGTTTGTTTTAAGATAAGTATTCTTGTCCGTAAGACCAAAATAAATTTAATACAATAAAATAACATATTATGGACATAATATCCATACATTTAAGTTAAATAAATCGAGATCAAAAATTGGTCAAAAAATATTAACTACTAGTTTTTGCCCGCGACTTCGTCCGCGTTAATTTCGTCATTAGTATTATAGGTATAGCTGACCGGGCGAACTCTATTCCGTCTTCAATAACCCGGTATTGGTATTTATTAAATTTCTACTGTTTCAATCGAACAGAATGATTGACATATTAGTTGTCAAGTCTAATGTCAAAAAAATCGTTTGTATGGGAAATGGAAAAGGACTGTTTTTAGGGTTTTCCCGGCAATTTTTCCAATTTTTCTCACCTTTTAAACCTTTCCTGAACTTCCAGGAGTATTTCAAGACTAAAATTAGCCAAATCGTTTCAGCCGTTCTCGAGTTTTAGCGAGACTAAGGAACAGCAATCCATTTTTATATATATAGAAGATAGAAGATAGCAATTTTATGACTATCTGTAGTTTAAACAAAAATGATTCCCAAAGCGGGTTGATGTCAGGCAGGTTGTAAAAACAATTATCCAAAAGTATTATACATGTAAGGCAGACCCTGGCTATAGCTGGGAAATTGCCAGGAAGAAAATGATATTGACATATTAAATTATAACAAACACAATTTATAAAAATATAGCATTTTAAAACTTTAAATTATATTGAAATGTTAAATTGTAATAATGTTATTAGTTATGTCAATTTTAGTGATTATTATGTAATGTTTTATTAATTTATTATTATTGTTTTTTAATTTAAATCTTGCTTTACTACAATTATTATATTTTGCATGATGTGATAGCTTACAATTAAAAGGACATCTAAGTTATTATTGATAGTTTGTTAATGTTATGAATGTATTAATGTTTTCTTAGTTTAACAGACTTACCCCATGTACTGTTGCTGGTAACCCGCGAACTGCCCAGCGTAGGAGTACCCTTGCACCCCTTGTACTCCTTGCAAGAACCCTCCCAGTTGTTGAGGGTAGGTATTATACCAATACGAAGGAGGTACACTACCAGGGTATGCGCCGAATGGACTGTATGCAGTACCACCCAACTGAAATTTAAAGTTAACCTGCTTAACAACTATGCAGTTTGAGGGAGCGAAACTATACAGGGTGACTGGTGAATTACTATCAATACTTTAGGACGTGATATTTGACGATCATATATGACAAGATATAAATTAATATAACATAAATATTAATAAACTTCTAAGTAAAGTTAACCAAAAGTTATGTAATTAATTACGCATCGTGTGAGCACCCTACAGATTAGGTATACACACACACATACACACGTCGGCGGCGTGGTGTTGTATCAGCACGCCGCCGCACGCGTCCACACTTGGAACACTTGGAACGTATCCACACTTTATTTATTTATACGAAAATTTGGTCAAAAATTAAGTACCTATTTTTTTTACATAATTCGACTGAGAATCATTTACCGAGTATGCTCCTTAAATATTGATAGTAATTCACCAGTCACCCTGTATACAGTAATACCCCGTTTAACGCGACCCCGTTGTACACGGTTTCACTATAACGCGATTTTCAAAAATTTATTCAGATTTGGGACATTGCAGAGTATAGATAATAATGATGACCGTGTCTTGAACGTGTGTCAAACAATTAAAAACAGTGTTGGGTGTTATGAACTTATTTTACAAGAACGTAAACAAAACGCTATCCAAAAGACAATACATGTATTTTTTCGTAAAAAAATAGGAGTACCTATGTATTGTATAGTGTTCTTAGAATTAAAGTGATTGATTAAAAGCGCGTAAAGCGGGGTATTACTGTAATGGCTTGCTTGAGGAAGTTTTTTATAAGGAAATTATTGGGTTATTGTAGGGAGCATTTGGATTAACCGTTCTTGAGTTGTATGGTTCGTTGCTACTGTACTGAATTGTTGGTTGAATTAAATTATGTAATAGGTACATCTCATTCAAGTGAACATTGTATGTTCTTTATGAGAAATAAAATTATTTAACTACAACTTTTGTTCGATGTTTTCCTTCATCTGTCAGTGGTGTTAAATACTCTTATAAAATACATATGACTCGGAAAATAATATTGGTACTTGTCAGTATCGAACTCGCGACCTCTAGCATGAGCGGCGGGCCTTTTAACATTTAGGCCACCACGACAATTTTTTAAATAGGCTTCAAATATTAATAGAATACTATGTATATACACTCGAATTGATACATATATTATGTTCTATATTAGGTTACTCGAGATAATTACTCTAATTAATATATAAATACAAAAATACTTCAGTTAATAGCATTTATTCTTGTACTAGTTATCCAAAGAAACTCAATTTTATAAATTCTCAAGAATATGTCATATATAGCTTAGCCGTAAGACATAATTTAAAATAGTTAAAGTCTTCATAAATCAGCTGACAAACTATGAAGATGAGATCTAAGACTTTCGCACTTATTCATTTAAATGAAACTAATATTTTCGTATACTACACGTTATTATTTTTTGGACAGTGGAGGTGATCGTTTAACGTTAGATAGGGGTCCCTTAAACCTACACCTGGGTCACAAGTCCCAGTCACTGTTGAAGCTCCTCTCACTACAACGATGGACACGACACACGCACCGTGAATACATTGAATGATAAGAGGTGTCCTCTCACTATATACTACCGACGTTTTGGTTACTTTTACAGCAATGCTCACGAAGACGTGAGGGTACATAAAATAACGCGAAGTAAACCGAAAATATTAGTTTCATTTGAACAGTAAGGATCTTATAGATTTCTATTATAATACAACGTTTGCCACAAGATGGCGCTAGTTGTATCCATATTTTGATATTTACAACAATTTTCTTACCAGATTATCATATAAAGTTACTTTAAAATACTTATTACTTATTAATCATAGTAATTAATTGTTTTTTTATCTCTATATGCTCAGTTTAAGTAATTGTAGATTAATAAGTACGTCAAAATAAATATTTTCTTTCTTTATTAATTTATAAGTACGTCAAAAATATACTGTGATGTGGCACAGGAATCCTTTTCAAAAAACAATTTTTATATTTTGTTAAATACTGATATTGAATCAGTGGTGGGCTAGTGGTTAAAAGGTCCGCTTCTAATGCACGAGCGCACGGGTTCGATCCTGGCGAGTACCAATGTGTTGTTCCCGAGTCATATGTACTCTATAAGCGTATTTAGACATCACTGATTAATGCATTCCCAAAGATGGTTGATGTCAGGCGGATCGTAAAAACAATTAGCCAAAACTATAAACATGTAAGGCAGACCCTGGCTATAGCTGAGAAATTGCCGAGAAGACTGATATTCATAATTCTCACTATAAATACTATTTCTTTTTCAATTATTATGTCTCCTTTCAATACGCTGTATTTCAAATACACAGTCACAGTGAAATATTTTCTCATGTAGGATTTAATAACTGTACGTGTATTTGACATCTGCTGGAAATATGGAACAAAAACTAAAATAAATGTGGTTCATGATAAATAAAATATACGATTTTAGCAACAGTTATATCTTATATATAAAATTCTCGTGTCGCGGTGTTAGAGACTCCTAAACGTCTGGACTGATTTTGATGAAATTTTATTAGCATATTCTTCTTCTTCTACCTGGCAATTTCCCTGCTATGGCCAGGGTCTGCCTTACATGTTGTGAAAAGTTTTTGGCTATTTGTTTTTACGACCGGCCGCCTGCCTGACATCAACCCTCTTTGGGAATCAACATTAATCAGTGACGTCTAAATACTCTTAGAAAGTACATATGATAGCATATTATTCTTACTAAATAATTAAAATATTATTACATATAAAAAATTAATTCTTAAATATGGTATGAATCATCTAAAATACTAAGAAAATTACTAATTTATACATTTTAAAAGCAAGATGTTTCATTTCGTCCATTATAAAAATTTACATCGTAAAGGAAAACAGAAACAGAATATTAGAATTTAAATATTTTTTTCTATTTCTTCAACTTTGATGTTAAATAATATTAATATTTAATATAAATATTATTTAGTGTATCAGAGAGAATTATTTAGTAAAGCGATCGTATTTATTAATGCGCAGTGCGGTTAAACTTGCGTCTGTAAAGGATTTCATTGTTAACTGCGCAGTTTCATGTTTTAGTTTGTAACATTTATTTAAATCAATATTAAATTTATTTAAATACTGTATTAGTATCACTTATAATAATTATTGAATATAATCTCAGTTAAATCGAAGTATTTTTCGTATTTTAACAATCCTTATTAAACAACTAGCTGACCCGGCAAACGTTTTGTCATATAAAAAAATAGGGCTTGGTGATAAAAAGCAAAAAAAAATACGTTTGAAAATAAAATAATAATAATTAAGAACAATCCTTATGAGTTAGAGGTAAAAAATAGATGTTGGCCGATTCTCAGAGCTACTCAATATACTCACAAACTTTCATCAAAATCGGTCAAGCCGTTTCGGAGGAGTTCTCTGTCTAACACCGCGACACGAGAATTTTATATATATAGATATGTTATATGTTAATTGGTCATTAACTTTATAATCATACAAATGAATGAAGAAGAATCACTCCTAAATAAATATACAGCAGTTATTTTTAATTTAAATAACTAAATTTGGTTCAAATTAAACCAATATTGACGGTTTGATTTTACTAAATACGAAATACAAAATGAGGGTCGGAAAACAATGAGTGTATAACCCAAAAGGTTTAACAATGTTTTGTTAAAATTATTAATGTGTTTAAAAGGGATAATTAAAAAATTACATATGTATAGTGATTATAATTCGGGCTAAATATTATGTATATATGATAGAGAAAATTAATTTATTTTCCGTTGTCATAGTTGTAAACTGTAACTAAAATATTTTTTGTAATCTTCTTATATTTGACAGATCAGAAAGAAATGCTTGATAGATTTATTGTTTAAAATAAATATTAGTTTAAGAAAACTTAAAAAAACACGCTTGTAATTATTATTTATTTTATATTTTTAGTACGATTTATCACACTAGCCCTGTCCCTTTCACTCTCATAGAGGATCTATGAAAAGAATATATCAATCCTGGCGGCCCTAACAAGGATAATGGGAAATTATTAACGAATTATTGTATTGTCATTGGTTCTTGAGACATATGCAAAATTTCAAGTTAATCAGATGTTTAGAAACCGGTGAAAATCGTGCTCAAAGATTCCGTTACATACATACATAAATACATACAGCTCAAGCTAATATAAGCGTGTTAAAAATGTTAGGGAAATAATATGATCTAAGATTTTCGCGAGTTTTCATTTAAATAAAACTAATTTTTACCGGATTTAATACTCGTTTATAATTTCTTTTGATTTAATACTCCCGGTATCGGTTACTTTGCAACCGTTATCATTAAGACGAGATGAGAGTATGTAATTAAAATAATAAAATAAGACAGACAGACGAAACCTCTCATCATTCCATATATTCACGATGCGTGTGTCGGGTCCATCGTTGTAGTGAGAGGAGCTTCAACAGTGACTGGGACTTGTGACCCAGGTGTAGGTTTAAGGGGTCCCTATTTAACGCGCGTTAATGTAGGAAAATATTCGTTGTATTTAATTTGTGTTTAACTAAAATTTACCAAACGGAAATTTTCTGGTATACACTTTTTTATGAAGACCAAAACACTAGAGATAGGATGAAATTCCTTAATAATGTATCCGTGGTATATATCGATCCACTTCAAATTAATAGCTATTGAGCTATATTTGAAATTATACTTAGACCACAGACCAAAGCTACAAGAATCTCAAAAACCTATCCTTGCAAAAGTATTTCACGCTAGTCTTTAGCCAAAAGTGAATAATCAATAGCCTATAATGAATGCCTTTACCACCTAAATCTTCGTTTTTACCTCAAGGTACGATCGTAATAAAAATGCAACATAAATTTAAGCAAGCATATGTTAAAACAAATTTATAGTAAAATAAAATATAATAAATTCAAAGAAATACGATCTGTTGCCTCTGTTTCGTGTGAATAATAAAAATATACGCTTTCATAAATATAGGTCATTCTATTAATGTTTCAATTCATTCAAATACATTTAATGAATTCATATTTAAATATTCATTCAAATGTAACATTTAAATTAATAATCATATATATGAATGATGAGATAATTATAGGTTCTAATCTATTTGGTGTATATTTGAAGACTTTTCTTCTTCTATAACATTTATTTCACTTATAAAGTTATTAATATAAATCTTTTCTATCAGAACCCACTGCTGAAAGGCCTCTTCTCACATGGAGAAGGTTTGAGCATTAATCACCACGCTCGCTCAAGACGGGTTGGTGATTTCAAACTTATAATTTGAACCTATAAGTCTAGGTTTCTTCAAGATGTTTTAGGTCACCGCTACTTATATAAATATCTTTTATAATTACATTACAAAATATCGATATTAAGAAAAATCTTGAATATTAAGTGCAGAAATTCTAAAATATCACAAAATTTAACAAAAAAAACTTACATGTATGCAAATTCCAGTTATATATATGCCTATAATTCCATCAAAAACCATATTTCTGTTTCCTTATATAAAAAACTAATTATTTATTTAAAACACAATCTTTGCCTATCTATCTAGCTGGTTACAAAGAAAAACATTAATTGAACGAAGTTTCGCTCACATATACGTCTATAAGTTCATTTAAATTGAATAAACAGCTGTATGTGATTATAACTGCACAGAAAGATTATATTACCTGTGCACCCTGTGCATTATTCGGGTCCCCGGACTCCTTGCCCCAGGAACATTTCACAGGGGCGCCATTCACATCTGCGTTGTGCACAGCTACGATAGCGTGGGTCGCACTCTCTTTGGTGGAGAATCTAAATAATATTATTATACATTGTGTCATTAAACTCCATAAATAATGATAGTTTTGTCAAAGAAAACAAGGGATATATTTCATATGTTAGATAAAAAATACATATATATATCGGCGCTATCAGCTTTAACAACGGATCCGACATGAAAATAATTTGAGGCTGTCATCAATTATTACTAAAACTCATTAGTATTCATGATTATAGTTAAAAGTAAAACGAAATCAAAGATTGTTTAAAGGAGAATAGAACTATGTTTCAATCTTGTTATAAATATGACGTCTGAACTCACGACGGCAGAGTTCAGTGAGTGTGGACCTTATAAGAATGTGATTATGAAGAACCTTCGAGAATTAAAGAAAATTCAGAACAATTGAAGTTTCATTTTAAAATATCATGGAACGTATTAGAAGAAGTGACATTAGTATATAAGAAAATTCAATATCACAAATTCAAAAACACTTCCCGCTCTAAAAAATTTAGCTACAGAAGACCAAATTATTGTAAATCAAAATATGATATCAAGTTTAACTACTTTTTAGTGTTAAAAAGGAACCTTTCTGTTGTGTATGTATCTATACAATAGATATAATACACTGTCTCACGTACCCCACTAGAGGGGGCGGCATGCGCTCGGCAGTGTCACGACTAGCGTGGAGCAGAAACGTGCGTCGCTCTAGGCGGGGTAGTAGTGAGACAGGGACTAGTTATACTTACATAGAGGACCAGGGATCCTACACTATCAATAGAAAAGTCTCATACCTGATAAAAGCATATCCCTTATCCTTGAAGACGCGTATCTCCTGAATAGTCCCGAATGGCTGGAAGGTCTTCTGCATCAGTTCTTCAGTGAGACCGGCCGTGAGACCGCCGCAGTAGACCGTGCAATTGGTCGGCGAGCTTTGATTGTAAACCTCATCGAAGGTTAGCGGCTTTGAATTCACTGTAGACATGAAAAATACTATTTTAAGAATCTATTTAGTGATTTTTTAGATCAGGTTAGGTAGAGAGAGGAGCTTGTACGGTGGAGGTGATCGTTTAACGTTAGATAGGGTCCCTTAAACCTACACCTGGGTCACAAGTCCCAGTCACTGTTGAAGCTCCTCTCACTACAACGATGGACCCGACACACGCACCGTGAATACATGGAATGATGAGAGGTTTTGTCTCCATAGAAATGTAATACAACGAGTTAAAAAGAAATCAAATTTACGATATCATTATAAATTATTTCGTCATGCATTCAACTCTTTTGTATGGGATCCAATTAACTATCATCATCATCCTATCAGAGCCCACTGCTGAGCCTCTTCTCACATGGAGAAGGTTTGAGCATTAACCATCACGCTCGCTCAAGACGGATTGGTGATTTCAAACTTATAATTTTTTTGTAAGTCCAGGTTTCCTCACGACGTTTTCCTTCATCGTCTGTCATTGATGTCTCAATTAACCATACCCGATTATCAAAATATCTTAATTTAATTACGTATGACGTTTCAATTATTATTCATTGCTAAGTTATAAATCGCTGTACTTTTTCTACCTCACAGAGTGTAACGGACTTTTTGAAACGCCAGAAAGTTTGGTAGATTTTTTATTTAGTTATTCTTCTTTGATATATAAATCTCTATAATTTATGTTAGATAAAACCGTGTAGGATGTAATTTTATACGCGTCACAACATATGGATTTATACAGAAATACTACCTTAGAATTGATATGTAGAAAGAATTTTATAAATGTGCTCTTACCATTTTGTTATAATATAATCAAAAATGAGTGCAGTAAATACTATTAATTATAAATATAAAATACAATGAATTTAGTAATATACATAGTTTATCTATATTATATTAGAATTAATGACATATTTTTCATTCTGACTTATGTAATTCCAGAGAAAGTCTTATAAAATTATGATTTTCAATTCCTATATGTCCAAAAATACAACATGATAAATTAAGAACAGATTAATACTCTTCAAACTATTGGAAACTACTTATTTTAATTAACAATGAGATTTCACTACCGAATTATTAACAAAAGATGGAAGTGCCTACATTTTTACTAAGCGCTGCGCATATCTCTATTTCTTCCAACATATCTTCTTCCTGGCAATTTCCCAGCTTTAGCCAGGGTCTGCCTTACATTTTGTTAATAGTTTTGGCTAATTGTTTTTACGACCGGCCGCCTGCATGACATCAACCCTCTTTGGGAATGCATTAATCAGTGATGTCTAACTACTCTTTTAAAATACATATGACTCTGAAAAATCACGTTGGTACTTGCCAGGATTGAACCCGCGCCCTCATGCATGAGAGGCGGGCCTTTTAACCACTAGGACATCACTGATAATATCTTCCAACATATACGTATATATTATGAATCAAAGAATAAATTAGTTTGATACTTAGTGCCTTTAACTCACACCTCGTAAAATATTACCCCAAGTTTGAATACTACATACGAATGGTATAAAGTTTTAGATAAAGAAAATTAGAAAAAACTTGTGGTAACTTAATTCGTGTAAATTTTTTTTTGTATATCCACTATAGAGATGATTATTTAGGAAAATTATTGTTAAAATTGGTTTTTCAATGAAAAGTATTTATAAAATACTCGTTATATAAATAGTGATGGCATAAATAATGGCTTTAGTATTATTATTGATAGTCTGCTAATTATAACTTTTTACATAATTTATTGTATTGGTTTAAGCATTTAAACTTGAATTATTAGCTTTATTTTATTCGGAAGTCAAATAAATGATTGTATTGCCTAAAGTATATTGACGGAAATCAAATCAAATTCAATTTCCTACAATCTATTGATCCGAATTCGGCAAATCCTTATTTTATTTAGACTCCTCGATTCATTTGGTATGCTTAAATCTCTTTACTTTGTATAGCGGATATGTTATAAGTACATTTAAATGTACTTACTACATTTAAAAATAAAGATAATATAATTATTTGTATTCATCTGTTAAAAATCTATATATATAAAATTGAATTGCTGTTCCTTGGTCTCACTAAAACTCGAGAACGACTGAACGGATTTATGTTATCATAGTCTTGAAATGTTCGTGGAAGTTCAGGGAAGGTTTAAAAGCTGAAAATTTTTTATTAATTTCCGGGAAAACCCTAAAAACAGCGCTTTTTTATTTCCCATACAAACGGTTTTTTGACATTAGATTTGACAACTAACTAATATGTCAATCATTTTGTCGCACTTCAGAACACGGAGATTTATGTCTTAAAGGTAAACACCAAAAAATAAAAAAGACATAATTTATTTCTTGATTGAGGCAGTACGGAGTCTGCCGGGTCAGCTAGTAGACAATAATATTTTAGTTTCAGTTAAATTTAAATGATTGCAATATATGCTTAGATAAAGCTTATTAAATACTAGAAGACCTGGCGAACTTCGTATCGCCCTATAATCAAGAAATATCTATTACGTTTTTTTATTTATATTTTTGGAGTTTACCTGTAACCCATAAATCTCCGTGTTTTGAAGTGCGACAGAATGATTGACATATAAGTTAGTTGTCAAATCTAATGTCAAAAAAAAAACGTTTGTATGGGAAATAGAAAAGGGCTGTTTTTATGGTTTTCCCAGTAATGAATCAATTTTTTCAGCTTTTATACTTTCCCTGAACCTCCACGAACATTTCAAGACTATGATAAGATAAATCGGTTCAGCTGTACTCGAGTTTTAGCGAGACTAAGGAACAGCAATCCATTTATATATATATAGAAGAAGAAGATAAAGCTAATTAAATGTAGTAAATCAAAATGAATGTACATTCTTTTATAGAATACAAATTCATCAAAATTAAATGTAAATGTAGATTATAGATGATTATAGAAACGAATGATGTTTTTATGAAAGTCTGATAATGACCAGGAAGCTAGCCGACACCGGAACGCATTAGCGTTGAACGGAAATTACTCGGATTTTTGTGGATTTATAAGTTTTTTGTGTTTCATTTCTATTGTGTATTCTGTTTATCATGGAAATCGACAATTTATTAACGTATCGAGTAGAATTTTGGGTAAAAATTTGAGCAAAAGTTCCTAATTTTATTATTGGTAGTGTGAATGTAAAATTGATTCACGCGATTATGGTTTTTATGGTCATTGCATAAGAGCTATCATCATTTAATAACATTTCACATATAATAAAGCTACCTACCTACCCTACCAAGATCGTCAAACCTCAATTTATTTGTGAAAATTCTTAATAATATAAGTAAATTTTATTTTTTCAAATTATAGATTCAAATTTAATTCATTTAATATATGTGAATGTAAATGAAGATTATGAATGTAAGTTTATTTAAATATCATCAGCCTATCAGAGCCCACTGCTGAGCCTCTTCTCACATGGAGAAGGTTTGAGTATTAATCACCACGCTCGCTCAAGACGGGTTGGTGATTTCAAACTTATAATTTGATAAGTCCAGGTTTCCTCACGATGTTTTCCCTCAACAGTCAGTGTTGTCTAAATACTCTTATAAAGTACATATGACTCGGAAACACATTGGTACTTAAATGTACATATTTTTGTGTAATTACCTATATATTTCAATTCATCACACAAGATATATTTTGTCACACAAAGATAGGCTGGTATATTAATAATTTAATTTCAAATAAATTGTTCATTAAAGAAAGAAAAAAAACAAAATATTTTACTTTTGGAGAGTAATTTTGCTGTAGATTATTTTTTGTCTATTTTTATAGAATAACTAAGCATTAAAAGAGACAAGAATTTTTCTTATTTTTAATATAAAAACATATTTTTTTCTTCATATTACATTACTTAGAAATTAATTATCTGAATTACTTCATAAAATACAAGGAAACATAAAATAGAAATAAAAAGGTAATTATCTTAATGACCGCGGGTTATGTAGTAATGAGAAAAATTATAAATGAATTGTCTATTATCATTAAAAATATTAAGGCTATTTAATTAAGTCTTTATATATATACTAGCTTTCCGCCCGCAGCTTCGCCCGCGTGGAGTTCGGTTATATCGCGTTTCCAAGAGAACCTTACAAAAGTCTGGAATAAAAACTACCCTATGTTCTTTCTCAAGCTCAACTCTATGTCTGTACCAAATTTCATTAAAATCAGTTCAGTGGTTTAGGCGTGAAAGCGTAACAGACAGACGGACAAAGTTACTTTCGCATTTATAATATTAGTAGGGATTCCTGAAATTACTTATATATCTTAATATTATAACGTACATTCTTAGCAATTACTTCGATGGTAGCCCTAGTAGGTTCGTTTCAAATTTGGTAAAGAGGAGCTTGTACGGTGGAGGTGATCGTTTAACGTTAGATAGGGTCCCTTAAACCTACACCTGGGTCACAAGTCCCAGTCACCGTTGTAGCTCCTCTCACTACAACGATGGACCCGACACACGCACCGTGAATACATGGAATGATGAGAGGTTTCGTCTCTCTATATATATTAAACCTACACCTGGGTCACAAGTCCCAGTCACCGTTGAAGCTCCTCTCACTACAACGATGGACCCGACACACGCACCGTGAATACATGGAATGATGAGAGGTTTCGTCTCTCTATATATATTAAACCTACACCTGGGTCACAAGTCACAGTCACTGTTGAAGCTCCTCTCACTACAACGATGGACCCGACACACGCACCGTGAATACATGGAATGATGAGAGGTTTCGTCTCTCTATATATATTAAACCTACACCTGGGTCACAAGTCCCAGTCACCGTTGTAGCTCCTCTCACTACAACGATGGACCCGACACACGCACCGTGAATACATGGAATGATGAGAGGTTTCGTCTCTCTATATATATTAAACCTACACCTGGGTCACAAGTCCCAGTCACCGTTGTAGCTCCTCTCACTACAACGATGGACCCGACACACGCACCGTGAATACATGGAATGATGAGAGGTTTCGTCTCTCTATATATATTAAACCTACACCTGGGTCACAAGTCCCAGTCACCGTTGAAGCTCCTCTCACTACAACGATGGACCCGACACACGCACCGTGAATACATGGAATGATGAGAGGTTTCGTCTCTCTATATATATTAAACCTACACCTGGGTCACAAGTCACAGTCACTGTTGAAGCTCCTCTCACTACAACGATGGACCCGACACACGCACCGTGAATACATGGAATGATGAGAGGTTTCGTCTCTCTATATATATTAAACCTACACCTGGGTCACAAGTCCCAGTCACCGTTGTAGCTCCTCTCACTACAACGATGGACCCGACACACGCACCGTGAATACATGGAATGATGAGAGGTTTCGTCTCTCTATATATATTAAACCTACACCTGGGTCACAAGTCCCAGTCACCGTTGTAGCTCCTCTCACTACAACGATGGACCCGACACACGCACCGTGAATACATGGAATGATGAGAGGTTTCGTCTCTCTATATATATTAAACCTACACCTGGGTCACAAGTCCCAGTCACCGTTGAAGCTCCTCTCACTACAACGATGGACCCGACACACGCACCGTGAATACATGGAATGATGAGAGGTTTCGTCTCTCTATATATATTAAACCTACACCTGGGTCACAAGTCACAGTCACTGTTGAAGCTCCTCTCACTACAACGATGGACCCGACACACGCACCGTGAATACATGGAATGATGAGAGGTTTCGTCTCTCTATATATATTAAACCTACACCTGGGTCACAAGTCACAGTCACTGTTGAAGCTCCTCTCACTACAACGATGGACCCGACACACGCACCGTGAATACATGGAATGATGAGAGGTTTCGTCTCTCTATATATATTAAACCTACACCTGGGTCACAAGTCCCAGTCACCGTTGTAGCTCCTCTCACTACAACGATGGACCCGACACACGCACCGTGAATACATGGAATGATGAGAGGTTTCGTCTCTCTATATATATTAAACCTACACCTGGGTCACAAGTCCCAGTCACCGTTGTAGCTCCTCTCACTACAACGATGGACCCGACACACGCACCGTGAATACATGGAATGATGAGAGGTTTCGTCTCTCTATATATATTAAACCTACACCTGGGTCACAAGTCCCAGTCACCGTTGTAGCTCCTCTCACTACAACGATGGACCCGACACACGCACCGTGAATACATGGAATGATGAGAGGTTTCGTCTCTCTATATATATTAAACCTACACCTGGGTCACAAGTCCCAGTCACTGTTGAAGCTCCTCTCACTACAACGATGGACCCGACACACGCACCGTGAATACATGGAATGATGAGAGGTTTCGTCTCTCTATATATATTAAACCTACACCTGGGTCACAAGTCCCAGTCACCGTTGTAGCTCCTCTCACTACAACGATGGACCCGACACACGCACCGTGAATACATGGAATGATGAGAGGTTTCGTCTCTCTATATATATTAAACCTACACCTGGGTCACAAGTCCCAGTCACTGTTGAAGCTCCTCTCACTACAACGATGGACCCGACACACGCACCGTGAATACATGGAATGATGAGAGGTTTCGTCTCTCTATATATATTAAACCTACACCTGGGTCACAAGTCCCAGTCACCGTTGTAGCTCCTCTCACTACAACGATGGACCCGACACACGCACCGTGAATACATGGAATGATGAGAGGTTTCGTCTCTCTATATATATTAAACCTACACCTGGGTCACAAGTCCCAGTCACTGTTGAAGCTCCTCTCACTACAACGATGGACCCGACACACGCACCGTGAATACATGGAATGATGAGAGGTTTCGTCTCTCTATATATATTAAACCTACACCTGGGTCACAAGTCCCAGTCACTGTTGAAGCTCCTCTCACTACAACGATGGACCCGACACACGCACCGTGAATACATGGAATGATGAGAGGTTTCGTCTCTCTATATATATTAAACCTACACCTGGGTCACAAGTCCCAGTCACTGTTGAAGCTCCTCTCACTACAACGATGGACCCGACACACGCACCGTGAATACATGGAATGATGAGAGGTTTCGTCTCTCTATATATATTAAACCTACACCTGGGTCACAAGTCCCAGTCACTGTTGAAGCTCCTCTCACTACAACGATGGACCCGACACACGCACCGTGAATACATGGAATGATGAGAGGTATCCTCTCGTCTCTTTATGTATTTTTTATTTAAAAATACGTTATATGAATAATTGTTTTAATTTTTTGGCTCTGTCTATGAATTAATATTTATCTCTTTCTATCGCTACCTCTCTTTCTTAGTAAAAAGCCTTCCTAAATTCAATATCTATTAAGGCTTTTCTCTCTCATCTTTAAAACAGTTAAAGATATACATACTAGTGACATCTACCGTCTTTACCAATGTAATAATTTTGTAATTCATTATTCACAATTAAAAGAACTTTATACGAACAAAATTTTATTACAAACCTGTTTATTTCTTTTGAGTTTTTTAATTTATCTCTCGTCTTATCTTTTGATGTTATTTCAGCTATGAGATAAATTGATTAAGAAATAATAACTTTTATCATAAAAGATAACATTAAGAAATTGGTTTAAAAGAAAAACTTATTATCATCCTTAGAAAAAGCTACTAAAATTTCATATATATATATATAGGCAGACCCTGGCTTAAGCTGGGAAATCGCCAGGAAGAAGAAGATATATAAAAGGATATGATATCTCAAAAGTTCAAGCGATTATAACATAACGTTACAAAGATTATAGGTTTGAATCCTGGTTGTGTCAATTTTTTCATTCAATAATTTCTTATTTAATTTTTTATTTACTTAATTAACTTCTGTTCAATATATTTTTATAAACAATATAGTAATTGTAATATTTCTTTATCAACCTAGTTCATAAGTTCTGTTACAAATTAAAATAAATTATTTTTAAGTATATAAAAAATATTCTATTCAAAATGGCAATATTTAGCTGTTATTAATGTTTAAAAATTGTTTAAATGGACACACATATATGTATGGATAGATTATTATAGTTTTACAATCCTGTGTAAAAAGTATACGTAGATTATTTTTAAAAACCTAATATATTACAATTAAAATGCCTATCATCATCATCAGCCTATCAGAGCCCACTGCTGAGCCTCTTCTCACATGGAGAAGGTTAGAGCATTAATCACCACGCTCGCTCAAGACGGATTGGCGATTTCAAACTTATAATTGTGAAATCCATAAAGAAAATTGATTATAAAGCCCAGGTTTCCTCACGATGTTTTCCTTCATCAGTCAGTGGTGTTTACTCTTATAAAGTACATATGACTCGGAAGATTAGAGCATTAATCACCAATCGCTCAAGGCGGGTTAAAATATGTACCTATATATGTATTTATTTAAATGTAAGCATTAAATATTCTATTCAAAATGACCATCTTTGGCTGTTATAGAAGGTTAAAATCAGTTTTTATAGTATTTATGGCCAGACTAAGCTTCTAAGTTTTGTATTTGATAGATGACAGACAGACTTACATTCGTTTTTTGGTGCCGGTGGTTTCCTTGTGGCCCAGTTAGTTCGTATAGATCTCGAGCCCAACCATTGCCCGTTCATAGCAGTTATAGCTGACTCCGCCTCCTGTTGAGAAAATTATGAAATGGTTATTATTTTATAGCTTGGTTTGGTACAAATTGGAGTTTGGTTTTGTATCAAGCATACATGAGCCAAATAATTATTTTTCTAATTCTTTTTCTATAACTGTATTCAAGAGTAGGCAAGAGAATATCAGTTTGACATATTATTTGACATCTACCAACGATTTCATTAAAAGAAATACTTTTATTTGAACAACCAAGCACATGTACAAATCAACCAAGCACAAGTCTGAGTTAGGCACTTATTGTACATCAAAATCCATGTATTCATTATTGATATTAATAAAGTAATAATTTTCGTTTGTTGGGTTAATGTTCTTGTTTTAATTATACATTTAGATGATTATATACAAATTCACAAACATAATACATAAAATAAAAATTCTGGGTTGTTATTTTTTGTTTCTAAGAGTATTAAACATAAAAGAAAACGATATATGCTTAGTATAAGTCTGCAACTAAATACGTGGCGTTAAACGTCATCATTCAAGCATACTTTGATTTTCAAAAAAATCTAAATAGGACATTCTGTTTGCGTGTACCAAAATATTTTAAATTAAGAAAATATTGTGTCTTTAGATTGATCTTTTGAAGTTGGGATGCGAATTCCTTACTGAAAGTAATTTTTCACTAATTGAGATAAAATAACGTCATCATCATCAACCTATTAGAGCCCACTGCTGAGCAAAGGCCTCTTCTCACATGGAAAAAATTGCGTAAGCTTTACCTAAGGTACAAGAAATGAAAATATGTACTAATATTACATCTATTTGAAATCTGTTGCCCAAGATTATAGAATTAAATGGATTTCATGATTGAAATGAAAACTAAAAAACACAATTTATAGCAAACCGAACTAAAAACTGAATTAATCCTGGCGGCCCTAACAAGGATAATGGGAAATTGTTAACGAATTATTGTATTGTCATTGTTCCTTGAGACATATGCAAAGTTTCAAGTTAATCAGATGTTTAGAAACAGATAAAAATCGTGCTCAAAGACTCCGTTACATACATACATAATATAGGCAGACCCTGGCTAAAGCTGGGAAGTTGCCAGGAAGAAGAAGACATACATACAGCCCAAGATAACATAAGCGTGTTAAAATAAACAAAAAAGGATTCATCGGTTTTGTGAGATGTAGAAAAAAACTTATTTTAGTCTGAGGAAAACGGTAAAAGTTTTTGTGTCAAAGAACATTGAGCATGAATCTCGAGTGTTATCTTGTAGAATGGCAAAAGTTACTTAAATGACTGAGTTTAGTACGAGTTCACATTTAACCGACGAACTGTAAGTATCAACGTATTTGTTTTGATTATATGTATGCTTGAAATACTTCGTGTAACTACGAAAGCACTAAAATAGCTTAGTTTTATAAAGAAACTAATTTAAACGAGATTTAAATAAAAAAACATTAAATAATTTAATATATATACCTCCTTTTTTCTGTAAAGTTGGTTAAAAATATGTAAAAAAATACGACATAATTCAAATTTATGCTACCCATGCCCGCACTATATATGAAAAAAATAATAGCATACCTCGTATTTAAAAAGTATATACTCGTACAAATTCGATCAATACTACCATGTATTGGTTTACGAATGAAGAACTACATACTATCTGTTTTACCGTATTTTATCGTACTAAGGTATAGTATAAGGAGTTACAATTTTGTATGAATTATAAATGAAGATCGATTTCCATACATTGATTCCCACGTTAATAAATAATGAGGGACATATTGCAACGTTTAATTTGCTTAATTAATACATACATTTTCTTGGATAAAGTCATTTTTATGTAATGAAATTTTTTATATATTGAACATTCAACAACATTGTGCATATATTTTATTATAAATCGTTAGTTTTACATTAAAAATATTGTATTTATTGATTGTCACTGTTTAAATTAAATTTGTTTATAAATTACTCTTTATTGTGTATTTATTTCATTTCAGAAATCTAAGCTTATTAATCGAAGTTTGTTAAAAGTAAATATGAAGTAAAACTTATTGAAGTTTTTCATTTCCTTTCTTTATGTGTTACAGAGAATTTAGTTTTATATGAAGTCATCATCCTATCAGAGCCCACTGCTGAGTAAAGGTCTCTTCTCACATGGAGAAGGTAAGCATTAATCACTCTTGCTCAAGACGGGTTGGTGATTTCAAACTTATAATTTGTTAAGTCCGGGTTTAATCACGATATTTTCCTTCATCAGTCAGTGGTGTCTAAATACTCTTATAAAGTACATATGACTAAGAAATCACATTGGTGCTTGCCAGGATCGAACCCGCGCCCTCATGCGTCAGAGGCGGGCCCTTTAATCACTAGGGCACCACTATTTAGTTTTATATGAAGCGATATTGAAAAATCGATTTAAAAATGATCTAATTTGGATTTTATTTAAATTAAAATACTTACAGATTTCTTAAGGAAGGAGACGAAGCCGTATCCTTTGGATTTGAGGGTTTGGGGATCACGAACCACTCGGCAGTCCCTGAAAGAAGAATTGGTTATTAAAAAGAAGAAAGAATAACATAATTATTTTAATTATTCTAAGTTTGGCTGGAAGAATAAAATATAATAATTATAATATGTATGTTTTATGAATATTTAAACTGTGGCAAACTATTAAACTGTCGGTTTGATAGTTAAGTTGTTCTTTTGAAATAGTAATTAGGGTGATGGACAGATGCTGTAATTGGGATTTTATCTTAGTTATTTGATCTGACCCCTGAAGAGCCAGGGTTACAACTCAAGAAGTGTCCTAAAAATAGGTAAAGTTACATATTTTTTCCAAATATATATACTTATATTATACACTATCTTTCAGCCCACAGCTTCGCCCGCGTGGATTTCGATTATATCGCGTTTCCAAGAGAACCTTTCAAAAGTCTGGGATAATCACTATCCTATGTTCTTTCTCAAGGTCAACTCTATCTCTGTACCAAATTTCATTAAAATCAGTTCAGTGGTTTAGGCGTGAACGCGTAACAGAGAGACAGACAGAGCTACTTTCGCATTTATAATATTAGTACGGATATATCAAAAATATAGATTAGTTTCATTTTAAAATATAAGTTCATTTATTTCGTAATTCCAAAGATATATGAGTAACTTTCAAATAATTTTACATTAACAAACATTAGTTTGACAAATAAAAGTAAGTTATTTAGTACTAATAACTACTAGTACATGGTTTAACTCTGAAAAATCGTCGTAAGTTCATAAAATTTTCATCTATTCAGAAAATTTTCGTCTATTTTTCATTTCGCAAATTGCTAACGACTTTCGAACTTCGGTTATTTAGTCAATATTACGAAATTCCGCTAAAAGTTTATCGGTTACCCGATATTTTAAGCCAGAAGTATCATCAACTAAGCCACCATTTCATCTAATGGCTAATTTTGTAACAAAATGGTTGATACTTACTTTGTGTGTCCGATTTCTTTGGTGAAAGAAAGAATTTTATAATGTACAACGAATTTGAAGATATTTGGTCGGTTTCAGATTTTATTAAGGATATTTTATTTAAATTTTATTATTAACAAAATTTTGAACTATTTTATATCTTGTTACAAAGAGAAAGTTGTTTATGTTCAGAACTTACTCTAAATCAAACATATATTATATTTATATATACAGGGTGACTGGTGAATTACTATCAATATTTAAGGAGCATACTCGGTACACGATTCTCATTAGAATTATGTAAAAAAATAGGTACTTAATTTTTGACCAAATTTCCGTATAAATAAATAAAGAGTATAAAGTATCTTCTACCTGGCAATTTCCAGATTTAGCCAAGGTCTGCCTTATATGTTGTGAATAGTTTTAGTTAATTATTTTTACGACCGGCCGCCTGTCTAACATCAACCCTCTTTGGAAATGCATTAATCAGTGATGTCTAAATACTCCTAGAAAATACATACATATGACTTGGAAAAATCACATTGGTACTTGCCAGGATCGAACCCGCGCCCTCGTGCATGAGAGGCGGGCCTTTTAAAAACTAGGCCACCACTGACTTATAAATATATATCTAGTATATATATAGAAAATATTATAATAAATTGTATATATTTTTACTGTATGAGAGATTGGAACGTTTCTATTATGGTAATACAAAAAACGCTATTACTTATGGTTGCCATATTTCTAAATTAAATACGTGACTTGTCAAATAAAAAATATATTTTTCCTTGAACCTTCAGTTATTTTACGTAAAAGATATATTGCGGGTGAAAAATATGTTCAATTTAGTTAAATGTATAGCTTGTAATAAAAGTAATCCCTACTAATATTATAAATGCGAAAGTAACTCTGTCTGTCTGTCTGTTACGCTCTCACGCCTAAACCACTGAACAGATTTTAATGAAATTTGGTACAGAGATAGAGTTGACCGTGTGAAAGAACATAGGATAGTTTTTATCTCAGACTTTTGAAAGGTTCTCTTGGAAACGCGATATAACCGAACTCCACGCGGGCGAAGCTGCGGGCGGAAAGCTAGTAAGTATATATAAGTTGAAACTGACAAACTGTTGGTGTGTAGGTAATCGATGGAAATGTGTACTAAGGGTAGGTTTATTTTAAATCTCTGAATATATCTGATTATTAAATTTATCTTCAAAGAATGAAGTGTTTTTAAAATATATGTATAATAGTCAGTGGTGTCCTAGTGGTTTAAATGCCCGCCTATCATGCACGAGGGTGCAGGTTCGATCCTGGCAAGTACCAATGTCATGTTTCCGAGTCAAATGTACTTTATAATTCCAGACAAAGCTATGAGAGTTATGTTCAATATTCCTAAATGCATTCATAACAAATAAATACTGCATTATCTGGGCCTTAACATAGTGAAGTAAGAAATTTCTTCACGTAGTCTAAAATATCAACAAAAATTAACAAGTCACTTTAATGATCTAGCTGCTAGGCTAAAGGATTCTGGAGGTAATATTTACACAAGACTGAAAAAGAACAGTACTCCAAATCTAATAAAAATTTTCCCAAAAGAAAAGAGAAGGTTGAATAAATTCCCAGACATGGCTCAAATAACGAATCAGCTAAATGTTTATGACAGATTGCTGTGCTAAGCAGGAATTAAACGAGGAAAAAATGTACTTTATAAGAGTATTTAGACATCACTGATTAATGCATTCCCAAAGAGGGTTGATGTCAGACAGGCGGATCGTAAAAACAATTAGCTAAAACTATTCACAACATTTAAGACAGACCCTGGCTAAAGGGAAATTGCCAGGTAGAAGATGTATAATAGTATATATTAATAATATATAATAGTTATTATATATGAAAACTAAATAATTCAATTGTAACAGTTTAGTTTTTTCGTGGTTTTTATTTAAGCAGCGATCCACATTTTCTTTCCAAGTTGAATCTATTCCAAATCTTTGATGTAAAGATCTTTTTTTATTCGCCAGTTCTGACATTGAAATGTAGATTTTTTTCTATAATTTCTATTTTAATACCTACTCTTTAATAAATTTAAAGTATTTAGGATTTTTTAATTTAAAAAGAGACCTTATTATTAATTTAATTGAAAAATAATACCTACATATTATGTTTTACAATAATTGACGTATAATTTTAAAAGTTCAAATAACGCCATTTTATGTAAAGCATAATAAAATTGTTAAATATGATTTTATTTAAAATTTATATCATACTAGCTTTCCGCCCGCAGCTTCGTCCGCGTGGAGTTCGGTTGTATAGCGTTTCCAAGAGAACCTTTCAAAAGTCTGGGATAAAAACTATCCTATATTCTTTCTCAAGATCAACTCTATCTCTGTACCAAATTTCATTAAAATCAGTTCAGTGGTTTAGTCATGAAAGCGTAACAGACAGACAGAGTTACTTTCGCATTTATAATATTAAGTAGGGATACTTTTATTTATTATTGTTGTAGATTAATTACGAAAATTTGATTTTCGTGGTAATTTCTTATATTATTTTAGATTTTCTCATAATTACTATTTATTATATATGTACCTATATGTATGTAAAACATAATCCTTATTTTCTCAGTCGGATAAAAACTAAAGTTGCCTCCAAAGAATCATGGATACATTTCAGATTTGGGAATAGTTTTTTTGGGAACGTAATGTCTTCGTGCCACAAAGTCTGACTGACGTTATACTTATGAAAGAATTTGGCAAGACTTAAAGTTAGTGTGCCATTTTCAGCGGAAAATATTTAAGTTATAAAAAAACTTATAATTATATTCATATATATTGTAAAATATAGTGAACAACAGAAAGACGAAACCTCTCATCATTCAATGTATTCACGGTGCGTGTGCCGGGTCCATCGTTGTAGTTAGAGGAGCTTCAACAGTGACTGTGACTTGTGACCCAGGTGTAGGTTTAAGGGACCCTATCTAACGTTAAACGATCACCTCCACTGTCCAAGTTCCTCTCTACCTAACTAAATTCGGATAAGCGGAAGCGATTTTATTCCGCTATCATTAACACCACGCCCCGACGTCTTTCCATATGCCAAGTCTTTTGGCAATCTGGCAATCTTTTATCTGTTTTTATTGCTTTGATAATTTTTGTTTGTAGATGTAGATTGTGGAGGAAATATAGCTATTTGGGTCTTATGACTCTTTTATCGACATATATATGTATATAGTTTATTTTAACTAAAGATTAACTTATTTCAATAAAGTATAGGATAATATCTATATACAGTTAAAATATGAGGCACATATATATAATATTATTATTAGCTATAAGACTATATAAATTTGAAATTAACTACATACTTCTAGTTATTTTAAACTAAAATTAAATTAAAATCTATTTGCAGTTAAAATAAACTAGAAAAATAATAAATATTGATCGTAATAAAAATGTATGGAAATATAATAAAATTAGAACTTACGATATTTCGCCGAAGGGAGCGAAGGCATCTCTAAGATTCTGTGTTTCAATCTCCGGGCTGAGATCTCCTACGAAGATGTGGTAGTGTTCTGAAACAAATAAAGAAATATATATATACAAGGTTTGATTCCCGACAGCGTTTTTTTATTTAGTTCATAAAGAATATGTAGTGAAGTAAAATGTCTGACTAAATTCCAACTTATTCTCGTGATAGAAATCAAATCTAGATTTGATTTAAAGGCTTAAAGTTAATTCATCATCATCAACCTATCAGAGCCCATTGGCGTGCACAGAGATTTGGGGTAAAAATAAAATACATATTTTCATAATTTCCTCCTCTAAAACATTGATAATAATGATATCTTTAGCAAGTATTGATTTAAATTTTAAATGAAACTAATATTTTTATTATTTTTAACGGGCAGACGAGATGTCTCCCGTGAGCACGGTTGTTGCAAAGTCATCGAAATGTCGGGAGTATGTAGTTTATAATAAAATACGCGAAGTAATTCGAAAATATTGATTTCATTTAAATATTGATAATATTCGTTCATAATGTTACAGCAGTCTGATCTTATACGATACTTTATGAATCTCTCAACTACCAGAGCCTAGAAAATATCTTAAAACGATTAGGTACGGTTCTGTGTTCATCACAGCTTTATAAAAGTTATTTAAATAGGAATATCCAGTGGAGATTCAAACATTCTTATTATCATTTGAAAACAACAAAAAAGGCAAACCAAATAACTTATTTGTGTGTACACAACCTGCTAACTTATTAAAGCTATCATAATACTTTTTATTAAAACGAATAACATTACCTTTCTTCTAGTTCAATTTCAACTGGTCACACACCTTGACTTTACACTTAAGTATTTTATTTTATTATAAAACAAAAATATTGAAAATGTACTCGTAATTATTTCCGATAAACACACATCACAAGCACAGAGCTCACAGCTATAATTTTCTATAATTCGTTAATAAATTAATAAACTCTTAACCAATTAAAACTTATTCACTTGCGCTTAGAAAGACGAATGACAATATTCAATAATAACAAAATGGCGAAAAAAATATATGAACAGTTAACCGACCAATCAGAGAGCCGCATTTCGTTTGACAATTAACGGACTTTTTACGACATTTTAAACAATACAAAATAATCAGTGCTTCTCGAACACTATGCATGTGTTAGTTTTACACACACACATACAAACATTTCCTGCATACATAAAAAAAAAATTGTTTATTTCTGTAACTTTTACATACATATTATATTATAACTGATACTGATATAATTTTTGTACTTAAAATAAGCAGAGAGTGGTTCTGCATACCGCCGCTCTGGCTGCATAGCGGCGCTAGTAGTTAGCAGGGGCCGATCGAAAATGTTTCGTTTTTACATTGATAGATGGCACTTTAAACAAATGTCATTTTAAATGTCTGTTAAACATTTTTATTTCGTAATGTATGATTAAAAGTATGTAAGTAAGAATTAATCAATATAGGTTTAGTAGTTATATGGGTAGGTATGCAGTACTTTTTATTAAGACATGACTAAATTCGATTTTCATTTCGTGATAGCTAATTATTGAAATTCATCAAGTATTTTAAACATATATTTTTACCATTTGACAGCATTAAATATTTTTATTATATTATTGGTGAAATAAAAAAATATCAATATATTTAGATAATCAAACGGATAAGAATTAAACTTTATTTTTGTTCACTTAAAGCTGAAATTACTTTTCAGTCATCATCATCTTAAATTGCAAATTATACTCTTAAATTACAATACATAATTTTAAACAATTACATTATAAAAAGTATAATTTATATAAAAAAAATACAAAAAAATTCAACAAAATGAATTCATATATTTCATGTAATTTTATAAACATCATTTTAAATATCCCTCATCAGTCTATCAGAGCCCACTGCTGAGCAAAGGCCTCTTCTCACATGGAGAAGGTTTGAGCATTAATCACCACGCTCGCTCAAGACGGGTTGGTGATTTCAAACTTAAAATTGTGAAACTATATTTTGTTTTCTGTTGTTTTGTTTGATGTTTTCCTTCACCGTATGTCAGTGATGTCTAAATACTCTTATAAAGTACATATGACTCGGAAAAATCACATTGGTACTTGCCAGGTTTCAACCCGCGCTTTCGGCAACGAGAGGCAAGGCAACATCATTTTAAATATGTTTCTTGATTATTCTCAAACAGATAGATTAAATGTAAAATGGATAATCAAATGATTAATTGTTTTGTTAATAAAGATCGGGGAGCGAAGTTTTCCTTTTGAACGAATGACCAATCTTCTTAAAGTTGAGTTGGAATTTGATCTATTCTCATAAACAATTACTCTTATACATAAAAATGAATATATATAAAAATGAATTGCTGTTCGTTAGTCTCACTAAAAATCGAGAACGGCTGAACGGATTTATCTTATCTTAGTCTTGAAATGTTCGTGGAGGTTCAGGGAAGGTATAAAAGCTAAAAAAAAATTGAATCATTTCCGGGAAAACCCTATAAACAGCCCTTTTTTATTTCACATACAAACGTTTTTTTGACATTAGATTTGACAACTAACTAATATGTCAATCATTCTGTTCGATTGAAACAGGAAAAATTTAATAAATACCAATACAAAATCAGACGAGACGAAACCTCTTAGTGTTCACTGGATTCACGGTGCGTGTGTCAGGTCCATCGTTGTAGTGAGAGGAGCTTCAACAGTGACTGTGACTTGTGACCCAGGTGTAGGTTTAAGGGACATAATTTTACAAGCAGTACTGTATTCCTTTTCAATACATTTATCCTGGTGTATATTCTGTGTCTGTCATCATCTTCTCTCTATAGATCCTCATATAGTATTCATGACACGCGACTCCTCACTCCTGAGAGCGTTCTGACCTGATGCTGTGACTCCTTCAGTACAGTCCCATACATCCTTAACATACTCATATAGTCACATGGAGACATTTCTTGGAACAACTCCTTAAGGAAACAATTAAGGAAACTAGTTTATGAGCACAAAACAATCCTAAACCATTTAATTATTCACCACAGTCCTATAATCATCATCATCATCCTATCAGAGCCCACTGAGCAAAGGCCTCTTCGCACATGGAGAAGGTTTGAGCATTAATCACCGCGCTTGCTCAAGACGGGTTGGTGATTTCAAACTTATAATTTGATAAGTCCATGTTTCCTCACGATGTTTTCCTTCATTAATCAGTAATGTATATTATTATTATTATTCGGAACAATCACATTGGTACTTGTCAGGATCGAACCCCC